>JARBWK010000009.1:76461846-76531600 GCA_030556195.1 Anolis apletophallus
CTTCCGATTGGGCTGCATCCCGATCTTTTGTCTTCGTCCTTATCTGTATCCAGGATGGAGCTTTTAGCTATTGCAACAGCCTCTTGGTTTTTCCCTTCTTCTCTTTAGGGGGGGGGGGGGCAGAGGCTGTAAAATCCTTCGCAATCATTCCTGAAACTTCCAGTGGAACTTCCTCACTATTTTTGAAGTGAAGTTCTCTTTCTTCTGGTATTTCTTGCGATTTTGTACTCTCCTTCCCTCTCTTCACGGAGAAGAGCATTTTCAATCATAGCCCCAATCCCCTGGAACGTGTTGCCTTCCAAAACTCGTGCCATTCAGAGCCTTCTAGCATTCCGGAAAGCCTGCAAGACACTACTGTATAGGCAGGCTTTCAGGCCCTGAATAGTTGCTGGTATCTTCTCTTGCTGTAAATGCTATTTTATTGTTGCTGTTTTTATTATGATGATGCTTTTAATGTGATGTTTTAATTGTCTTCTTGTGATTGATGTGTAAGCCGCCCCGAGCCGGCTGGGAGTGGCGGCTAACAAATTTGAATTAATAAATAAATAAACTGTAAATGTAAATACAACCATGTTGGACACTACACTTATCACCATGGCTGAATTCTATGGAATCATGGAAATTGTGATAAGCGTAGTGTCCAACATGGTTGTATTTACCTCTACAATGTAAATACAACCATGTTGGAAACTACACTTACCACAGTTCAGTTCTATGGAATGATGGAAATTGTAGTGTCACGAGGCACCAGCAATTGTGCTGCAGAGATCTTGCAATATATCCATTATTCCATAGCATTGAGCCGTGGTAGTTAAAGTAGTGTTAAACAGCATTATTTCTAAAGCAAAGATGCATCTGTGGAGTTATAGCTTTATACACTCATAGTGTTGAAAAGGGCAACATGGGCCACTGACTTCCACTTCATGCTCAATACAGGATCTCTAGCTAAAGCATTCCCAGCAGGGAACTTTACATAACCTTCCAGGGACAGCAGGTGGGTTGATTCATTTCAGTATGTTTTCCTTTGTCTCTGTCCTCTATCCTTACCCTTTCTCCCTCATTTGTGTTATATCTTTTGTACTGTCAACCTGAAGGCAGGAAGCACCTTCACTTTTTTAATTTTTGAAAGGTTGTTCGGGAACCTTTTTTCCTGCCTGAATAGCAACTTCAACATCCTCAGAGAAAAAAATAAATAAAACTTCATTGAAGGTGCATGTATTGCAGTCTGCAAGAACTGCTGTGGAAGCACTCTGATGGAGGCATGTTTTTAGCCAAAGAGATGAAGCAGATGCCAGGCTTCCTCCCCACTTATCTCTTAGTTCCAATCAAGTTGATGATTCAGGATACTTCTTTGTTTCACCCATCCCCAGTGATTTCTTTGCTTTGTGGGCATAAGAAAGTTATTAGGGCTGCCATTTTCAGTGATTCAGAGTGCTTATATTTCTAACAACATAAAATGTTTAACATTGACCTCCCTCCCATGCTCTCCTTGCCCCCATGACAAGTGCTGCAAAATCACAGCAAAGTATAATCATCAGAACCTGCGGAAGACTTTTCAATTGAAAATAAAATACAGTGTACGGTCTGAAAGGCTGACCTGCCCAACTCCTACTCCTTCCTTTATTCTGCCTTTATGGCTGCCAGCACTTAACGTTAATTGGCTCACTGCTCTTTGAGCCTGGTCATATCTTTCAAAGGTGCTTCCTGCATTGTTCTCCCAGGCCCGAAGAATGGCACTGAAGTACAATTCCTTTTTTTTCTTTCCTTGAAGGTAGAACTGTACTCTAAGGTTGAACAATATTATCTCAATTCAAAGACAATGGCCATCTTTTTTGGAAGGTGATTAAGCTTAGATCCTTTTAGGGCGAACAGTAATGAAGGAGATACAAAAAGAAGTTGGGAAAGAACTGTCTCTTCAAAGTCCTTGTGAATTTGGAAACAACTCTGCAGAGAGATGTCTGATGAAGGGACTCTCCCTTCAAATGGAAGATGGGTACATCTGAAGTTGGCACATTTGTCCATAAAAAAATTATAATGAAAGTCGACGGAAACCCCCCACACACACATTTAGCTTAAACTTGCTTTCTGGATTGCCAGCCACTTTTATCCTGAACCATGAGTGGTGTGTGGCCTTCAAGATGTTCTACTACAATCACCATCATCTCCTGGCATTGCTAGTTGGGGTGTTGGGATCCAGGAAGATTAAGAGAGCTGCATGCCAACCACTCATGTGATCTCCAAAACACGGATGGTTATGTGGCTTTCCAAATACTCCAAATCCTCATTGTTAAAAAATCAAGTAAAAGTTCAGCACACACCTAGTACATTAACTAACTAACTAACTAACTTTATTTCTTATGAGTCGCCCTCCACCAGAGGTGCTCTGGGCGACTTACACAAGGTTACATAGTTAAAAAGATCCTTCAGCACAACAAGCTAGCCTCTAAAAGTTTGTCTCATAAAAATGTCTATATCTGCTAGTACAGGGCTGTCCAACTGGCGGTCCTGGGGCCGGATCCGGCCTCCCAGCCTGTTGGGCACGGCCCCAGCTATGTCCCCAGCCGCCATTTTAATTTTTTTTTAAAAAAATGGCGGCCGGGGGGAGGGGGAGGCGGGGCAGGGAGGAGGAAGAGAGCTAGCTCCTCCTCCCTGCACCGCCCCCTCCGTCCCTCTCTCCGCGCTGCCGATTGCATCGGCGCCGGTGAGAGAGGGACAAGGGGTGGTACAAGAAGGAGGAAGAGGGCTAGTTCCTCCTCCCTGCACCGCCCTCTTCTTCCCTCTCTCGCGGCGCCGATGCCTTGCAAGGAGGGGGGTCCCGCGGCACCCCTCCCTTGCAAAGCATTGCAGCAGCGGCTGAAGCCAGCGCCGGTTTCTGCGGCTGCCGGGATGCTTTGCAAGGGAGGGGGTCCCGGCGGCACCCCCTCCCTGCAGCATCGCAGCAGCGGCTGAAGCCAGCGCCGGTTTCTGCAGCTGCCGGGATGCTTTGCAAGGGAGGGGTCCCGGCCACCCCCTCCCCTTGCAAAGCATCGCAGCAGCGGCTGAAGCCAGCGCCCGGTTTCTGCGGCTGCCGGGATGCTTTGCAAGGGAGGGGGTCCCGGTGGCACCCCTCCCTTGCAAAGCATCGCAGCAGTGGCTGAAGCCAGCGCCAGCCAGCGCTGCTGCTGCCGGGATGCTTTGCAAGGGAGGGTCCCCGGCGGCGCCTCTCTCTTCCAAGGCATTCCGGCAGCAGCTGAAGCCGGCGAAACCACCAGCGTCATCTGTGGCTAGGATGCCTTGGAAGGGAGGGGGGTGCCGCGTGGCTCCTCCCTCTCTCCCAAAGCTTCCCGGCAGCCGGGGCCGGGCCAGGGCGGGGCCAGGGGTGGGGCCGGGCGTGGCCAGGGGCGGGGCCGGGTGCCCCCCCAGGTCATCAGTGACCTGGAATCCGGCCCTTGGCCGGTTAGAAGTTGGACAGCACTGTGCTAGTAGAAGAAGAACAGAAAGGGGGCCAACTTCAGGAGCAGCTATTCAAAAGGTCCTCTCCACGTCCTTACCAAATAGGGAACAATGGTGCAAGTGAGAGAAAGTGCTCTCCAGAGGAACTTAAAAGTCAAGAAAACTCTTGTAGAGAGTTATCATTTTCAAATACAGTACAACCCCCACATTGTCATAGGACACATTCTTAGGCTTTGAATGGATATGTGAAACCATGGATAACAGTGATACTGGTCCTGTGGACATGGGGGGGGGGGCATATTTTAGTCAGAAGTTAAAGCAGCATAAAATCTGAAAAGGTTTAAACCATGTCCATGTATATTTTGGTAAGAAGTAACTTAAAACCCAAAACCTTAATAAATGTCCAGTCCAACAAGTGTTTTAACTTCATCTTGGAAGAAATCTGTCAGTGCCAATTAGACTTCTGAGAGAGAGAGATTTCACATATGGGGCGGAATAGCAAAAAGGGCTTTCTCCCTTATCTTCTGGGAATTCATTGTTCCAACTGATTGGAGACTTATTCCCCTATCAAAGCTGTCCAAATCCCCCTATTAAGGCAGCCCTTTACTGCCTCTTGCAGCAGCAATCACCACAGTTCAACTATAAATTGTGTATTGAAGGAATTTTTGACTGTCCTGGATCTGTCACCATTCAACTTCATTGGGTAACTCTGGGCTTTAGCACAATGAGAATAATGGATCCTTATCAATTTCTCCTCATATTCTGCAGAAATTTATAGTCCTTCTCATGCTTTTCTATATTCATGTGTTTGGGGGTTGACTGCTGATTATTTTCTTATGAGTGAGGGAGAAGACAATATTCCTACTCACTGATCTTAATTACCAGGGGACATGGATAGTCCCTCCAAAAATATTTTCACGTTTTCCACAATGCATCATTTTATAACTTCTATCATGTCTCTACTTATTTACATTTTGGTGGAAACCTAAGAACATTTTGTTCATACATTGTTGGTCTGTGGCAGTAATTTTTTGCACCTTTCCCAGTTCAACAATGCAGCAACTGCATTATTCAAAGTGCTGTAGATTTATTTATGGGCAGTATGAAATTGGAAGTTACACTTTGAATTGTTTTCCTAATGATTCTCAACATGAAATTTGCATTTTTCACAGTTGTTGCACATTGGGTTGATATTTTCATTGATCTAAACACTACAATCCATTTGCCATTTCAATACCCACTCTCCCCTATTCCAGTATGATATGTGGAATTCAATATAATTTAGGATTACTTGGTGATGATTTGAACATTACAAAAATTGCCTTTAGATTTTATGAAGTACCCCAGGCTGCGCTTTCGATAGATTTCTTTTCACTGTATTTCTTTTCACCATGTGTAAATCTAGCATGAAACTGCTGCCTGTCTAGGTTGTTTTTGAAAGTAGCTGAATGAGGCACAAAGCTAGCAAGACAACTTTACTGGGCGCATATGTTAATAGTCTTATGGGAGCATAACACATTAAATGCTTTGTTCACATTCGTAAAAAGTATAACATTTGCATTGACCCTGAAAATATGCCTTTAGGTTGATGCTGTACATAAAACAGGAATATGGTTCTGATATTTGTACAGTGACCTTGGCATTTTTCAGCTTACTAAATTATCTCCCTCATTTCCTTACTTTTATTTTGCTAAGAAGTGCAGGCCTGGTTCGAATAATTCTGATCCTCTGAAACAAAAGTTCTGGTAAGCATCCTTTACATTTTCTACTGACTGGCATATATACTCAAATAACTCTGACCTCTTTACCATTTTAGAAAGGTCTGGCTTTACAGTCAGACCAGTTGCTGGATATTTGTCACCTCGGGATTTCTTAGCAGGCCTTGCTTATCGGGTTTTCCACTGTACTCAGTACATACGCCATGGCTCCGACCCCCTCTACACTCCTGAACCGTGAGTATTGTTTGTCAAACTTTGCATTTATAAGCTCCCTTTCTTCCAAGGTACTCAGTGTGACATACATAGTCTGCCTCTTTAGCTTTTGAAACTTGGTTCCCTATTTCTTAGATCAGTGGTTCTCAACCTTTGGTCTTCCAGTTATTTTTGGACTTCAGCTTCCGGAAATCCCAGCCAGCTTGCCAGCTGTTAGGAACTATGGGAGATTAAGTTCTGGAGGACCAAAGACTGGGAATTGCTGTCTTTGACTGAACAATAAATGTCAGTTAATTCTGGACTCAAGTCTCAGGTCACCTTTATCAACTTCTGGTCACCAAACTTATTTAATTTTTTTGGAATATTTAGATTGGTATAAAAATATAAAACATATTTTGGGACCTAATTCTAAACATGTAATTGATTTATGTTTCATATATACCATCCACAAATAGCCTGGAGGTTTCTATATAATATTTTTGACATTTTTGTGCATTAAACACATTGAACTATAAGAAAGAAAAAGTGTAATCTCAGCCATCCATATGGACAATTTTGGATTTGGAAGTATTTTGGATTTTCAAATAAGGGATGCTCAAACTGTTAATTCCCCTCAAGGAGAAACATAGACACATCAACATTTGGGCACTTCAGTTTATTATATTATTCCATAATATTAAGGCATCCTATCATGATCAAATGATGTCCATCAGAACTTTTCATCTTAACACTTAACCCATTATCCATGACAAAATACCATCTCATGTATTGCCTTCAAGATTTAATCCCTTTAGCCAATTTTTGAATAAATCTTAACTCTATTAATAGCATATTAGATATAGGATGGGTGACACCTCACTTGAAAACATATGTGAAAGGGATTTAGGTGTCTTAGTAGACCACAAGCTGAACATGAGTCAACAGTGTGGTGCAGTAGCTTAAAAAGCCAATGCAATTCTAGACTGCAACAATAGGAGTAAAGGGACTAGATCAAAGGAAGTCATAGTCCCACTCTATCCTGCTTTGGTCTGACCTCACCTTGAATACTGTGTCCAGTTCAAGAAGGATATTGACAAGTTGGAAACTCTCCAGAGAAGGGCAACCAAAATGATCAAAGGTTTGGAAGTCAAGCCTTAGGAGTAGCAACTTAAGGAGCTGGATATGTTTAGCTTGGAAAAGAGAAGGCTGAGGATACATATTATTATTATTATTTACTTTACTTATATCCTCCCTTTCTCCCCGAGGGGACTCAAGGAAGCTAACACAAAGCCAATACAAGAATTAAAAAGATGAGGACCTCTGTAGCTGAGAATTCAAAAGACCACCACCCTAAACTATATTTCCCAGAATTCTGCAAGCAGAAAAAAATGCTGCCTGCTTTAAAGATCTGGGGTCATAACATCCCTGGTCTCTCTTGGGAGGGAGTTCCACAGCTTGGGAGCAGCCACTGAAAATGCCCTCTTTTGTCTTCCCTCCAAAGTTGGTGGTGGGACAGAGAAAAGGCCCTCCTCACTTGATTGTAAATTGAAAACATGTTGGTAGCCACTGGAGCTGCAACAAGAAGAGCTGCCCGCTCCCTGTAGCCAGTCTGGCTGCTACTCTTTGAACCCACTGAAGTTTCTGAGCACTTTTCTTTTCTTTTTTTTTGGTATAAAATCTTTATTGAATTTCAAATATATGACAGAAAGAATTTAAAAACATGAGACAGTAAAGAAGTGTATCACCCGAGTTGCTTACTCTGGGTGTCGAGAATAGAAACAGAAAATCCATAGAAAGTTCAAAGTACAAAGTAAAGTGTGTGCCTTAGGGTGTATAAAGAAGCTAGGGGTTGGTAACCCCCTTGCTTTTGCGGAGTGTTAATGGTTTGAAAGCATGACGGAATTTCTCTTTCTTTCGACCTCTGTGGCTAGTTGATATGTCTTCTTCTGTTCGTTGGCTCAGCCGGGGTGTTTGGGTGCTGTTCTCTATACACAAAGATCCAAAAATTACAAACATATCCCCCTTTCCTTTTGTTCCCCCCTCCCCCCGACCTATCCCCTCTATTGACCCATTGGCTCCTCTCCTCCCCTCCTTCCCCTCCTCCCCTTTTCACTTTAAGCTCTATGTCTTTCTCCCTTTTAAAATAATCTATCAAGTCTGACCAATCCCATTTGCTGTTTTTTTCCACTGTCCTATTTATCATTCTTTCTCCCTCTAGGGCCTCCGTAATGGCTTCCATCTGAACCGTCTCAATGATTTTCACCTGCCATTCTTCCCTTGTGGGGGCCTCTTGTGATTTCCAGTGTTTGGCCATTACCATTTTTGCCGCCGTAGAAGTCAGAATGAATAGATTTTTATCTTTCTTTTCCCAGGAGGGGTCCACTATACCTAATAGGAATAGTTCTGGACGTTTCTCGATCTTTCTTTTCAACATTTTCTCCAATTCGGTGTGTATCTCACTCCAAAACTTTTCTGCCCGGGGACACATCCACCACATGTGGAAGCATGTGCCTACGTTGGTTTTTTTTTTACAATTCCAGCAGTCTGGCTTTTGATTTTTATATATTTTGGCTAGTTTGTTTGGTGTGAGGTACCACCTATATATTAGTTTGATCCAACTTTCCTTATACTTATGACAGTAGGAGATGTTGACGTTGTTTTTCCAGATGGCTCTCCAGGTCTCCTCCTTTATCTTATAACCTATGTTTCTGGACCATTGTATTTTATAATTTTCCCCTTTAGTCCCAGATTGATCCCAACTTAATAAAATTTTGTATATCCGTCCCACTTTTTTCTTTTTATCGTCGAAGATGATCTCTTCTAATTCATTTAGCGTATCCACAAACCCAATTTTTGTATCCTCTTTGTATTTTTCTCTTAGTTGTAGGTAGGAGAACCAATCGATTTCTCTGTCGGTCTCAATCTGTTCTTTGGTCCGTAGCTCATAGATATTGCCATTCCATCTCAGAGTTTCTTTATAAGTCAACCATCTCCTACTGTCAAGTTGGCGTATTCTATGCGCTTCCATTGGAGACACCCACAATGGAATCCCTGCTCCAAAATTTTTCTTATATTTATTCCAGATTCTTAGTAAAATACCTCTTGTACTATGATTTGTGAAATTTCTATCCACTTTCAATTTGTCGTAGTACATATACCCATGTAACCCAAACTTCAGGTCAAAGCCTTCTAATTCTAGTAGTCTATCGTTTTTTTAGTTTGCACCACTCCCCCAGCCAGTTGAGGCAGTTGGCTTCGAAGTAGCATCTCAAGTTTGGGACTCCAATCCCACCCCTTTCCTTCGTTTGTTGTACTATTTTCCATCTTACCCTGGGTTTCTTTCCACCCCATATAAATTTTGAGAGATCTTTGTCCCAGATATTAAATTGCGCCTCGTTCCTGACTATGGGGAGGGATGTGAACAAAAAATTCAACTTAGGTAGCACCATCATCTTAACGGCTGCCACTCTCCCAAGGAATGATAGGTTGAGTTTTGACCAATTGTTCAGATCTTTTTGAATCTCTTCCCATTTTGGTTTGTAATTGTTCCTGAAGAGCTTTGAGTTTTTGGGGGTTATGGTCACTCCCAAGTACTTCACCTTGTTTGTTATTTTCATCCCCGTCTTTTCCTGGAGTTGTCGTTTTGCCTCCTCATTCATATTTTTCACTAGGATTTGTGTTTTTCCCTTATTAATTTTAAAGCCCGCCACCTTTCCGAAACTTTCGATTTTGTCGATCCACTGTCCGATATGTTCCCTTGGATTTTCTACTATCAGGGCCAGGTCGTCCGCGAATGCAAGGACTTTTATTGAGTTTTTCTTTATGTTTGCCCCCTTCAGGTTTCTGTCCAACCTGATTTCCTCGAGCAGAGTTTCTAGCATGAAGATGAACAGCAGGGGAGAGAGAGGGCACCCCTGTCTTACCCCTTTTTGTATCTTAATCTTATGCGTTCTCTCTTGGTTCTCTCTTGGTTTACTATTACTCTGCCGTATTGTTCAGTATAGATAGCCTGTATGATCTTCATGAATGAGAATCCAACATCTATTTCCCTCAGGAGTTCTCTCAGGTAGACCCAATTGATCTTATCGAATGCTTTTTCGGCGTCCACAAACACCATTGCAATCTCCCTGCTAATATGTTTTTCATAATAATCTAAAAGGCCTAATATTGTTCTTACATTTGTGGCTAGTTGTCTTTTAGGCAAAAAGCCATTTTGGTCCTCTTTTATCCAGTTGTTGAGAAATGTCTTGAATCTTTCCGCAATAATATGTGTAAATATTTTATAATCCGCATTTAGCAGGGAGATTGGTCTGTAGTTTGCCGGACTAGTTGGGTCTTTCCCCTCCTTACTATCAGGGTTATGTTGGACTCTCTCCATGTTTCGGGGATATCACCTTCCTCCATTATTTTATTGAACAATTTTTCCATTATTGGGGTTAGAATATCTTTATAGGTTTTATAATATTCTGCCGGGTACCCATCTGGTCCTGCTGCTTTCCCCCCTTTCGTTGAATTTATGGCCCCTTCTATCTCTTCCCTCGTTATCTTTCTATTTAAGTTCTCTCTCTCTTTGTCCGTAATTTTCCCCAGCTTCTTCCTGCTTATATACTCTATCACCTCTTCCTCCCTTATTTCATCCTTTTTGTAAAGGCTGGAGAAGTATGTTTCTATTGCATCCTTAATTTCCTCCGCAGTATTACAATCCCTTTGGTCCACTTTTAATTTCTCTATCCAATTTCGTTTTCTTTTTTGCTTTAGTTGCCACGCCAATAACCTGCCTGGTTTATTGGCTGATTCAAAATATTTCTGTTTTAAATAATTCAAGTTAATTTCTAACTTTCTAAGTTCAATTGTATCTAATTGTTTCTTTCACACTTCTATTTCGTCTTTTAATTTCTTATCTCTCGGTTTTACCTTCAACTCTTTCTCTAGCTTTTCTATCTTGCCCTTTATTTCCTGGGTTTCTTTGTTCCTTTTTTTCTTCCAGATGGCCTGTTGTCTCATATAGAGTTTATCCTGTACACCCTGTCTATTTTATTCGCCATCATTGCTTCCGGCTTGTTCAATATCTTGGCTGTAATGGCTGTGATCAAGTTCTTGACGTTCTGATTTTCTTCCTCCACCACTCCTCGAAATCTAAGTTGGTACTCCTTCTGAGAATATTCTAGTTGTAGGTGTTTGTCCTCCCAATCTGCTTCTTTAGCTCCAATTCTTTTATCCTATCCTGATTTATTTTTTGATTCTCTCTCAATTCCTTGTTTTCCTTTTTGAGGTCTTTAATTTCAGTTGCCATGTTTTTCATTCGTTGATTCATCTCTTGTAGTTCTTTCTTTGTCTCTTTTATGTCCTTCTTGAGATCAGCTTTCATATCCCTCAAATCCTCTTTCAGTTCTTCCTTATTCCTTTCTCTTTCTTCTTCTCCTCTTTGTAGAAATCTCCTTATTTCCTGAAACTCTCCTAGCATATCTCTCATTCCGAAGTCTCCAGCTCCTGACCCTCTCCTCTTATCATCTTGCTTTTTCTCTCTTTCACCCTTTCTGGTCGCCATCAGGGCCATGACGGGATCCGCCCCTTTACGTTCTACTACCCTCTTCTTTCCCAGATTTGCAGCTTGTTTCACCTGCTTCTCTCTGTCTTCGTCCGTCCCTTCTGTTCTACTTGGGGTGGGGTAGGTTTTGTGTCTCCTCCGCTCGTCTTCTTTGCCAGCTGTTTGTTCTCTCCCTCCGCGGGTTTGCACCAAGCGCCAAGTGTTCTATATTTTCTCCTTTGGGTAGCTCTATTTTCTCTCTGGTCCGTCCCCTGACTATGTCCGGGTTCTCCTTCCCTCTCCTGGGCGTCTCTAGATGTGTCTCTGTGTTTAACTGTGCAAAAGCACTCCTAGTCATTGCTGATATTTGGACTTCCAGATTCAGAGTTGAATCCAGAAGTACCCTCAAACTTCAAACCGGAATTTTTAGGAGGACTGTTACCCCATTTAAAACAGACTGAATCCCTAATCCCATATCTGTCTTTTGACTGACCAGAAGCACCTCTATCTTGTCTAGATTAAACTTTGATTTGTTTGCCCTCAACCAGTCCATTACAGCCACCAGGCACTGGTTTAGCTTAGGAACCACTTATTTAGAATTGGGTGGAAAAAAGTAATGGGTGTCATCTGCATATAGTTGTTTGATTGTGTGTTCCCACATGGCAGATTGGACTTGGACTGAATGGCTCTTGGGGTCTCTTCCAATTTCACGATTCTATGTTTCAATATAGTCCTTACCATTTTGAACCAGCATTTTAGGGTAGCATGTCCGGGCCATCAGGAATGCAACAGGAATTAAGTTTATTCACTGTCTGGCATATTGTCAAAGATGCTGCAGGATTCCTTCATCTCTTTTGTTGTTTGGTGCTTCCAAACAACAGATATGTTGACCTAGAGGCAAAATTATCACAGGGTTTTTTTAGTTGTTTTTCTCTGCAGCTCAGAAAGTCTACATTTCACCCAAAGGGTTTCATGGCTGAACTGAAATTTGAATCCTGGTCTCCAACATCCAAGCCACTATGGTATACTGTTCCCCCATAGGGGAGAAATGTCCGTAAAACTCAGCTAAAGATTTAAAAATTCTTTCACAGAGGGAGGGAAAGAAATAGCTGTGAGGCACCTGCCCTTTATACCTTGGCTTCTTTTCTATACAGTAGGCAAAGGAAGAAAGCAACAGGAAGGGTGATCAAATCTCAGGGAAGCTGGACATTCACAAAACACAAAAGGTTGGCAAGCTCCATCTTTTTCCGAAGGAAAGGTCTAGGCCTGCTGTGATAGCTGATCAATTATTAAATAAGATTGTTCGAGCATGTTGCTATCTGGCTTTTATCTGTGTAGCAGAAAGTGCCTCGCAAGTGCCACTTTGTGCAATATAACCCTAACCCTGCTGCTTGGAAGACATCTTTTCTCAAAACAAGCAGGCAAGGGATTACATTAGAAACTACATTATCCTGAGGTCACATCTGAAGCCAATATCTTGTTCTGAATGGCTGCTGTCTGGCTGTTTTGTATAATGACTGTTGCTATTTTTTTTTGCACTACATATGCCACTTGCATTTTAAGATCAGGTAATTTGTTTTGCTTCATACAGTATATATTGCATTTTGACTTTTAAAATGCATTTGACTGCACATCACAAGCAAAGCATTGTTTGCCTGGGGCACCAAGCAAGGGAAGTTAGGGTATTGTTTAGTATGGAAGATGGAGTATTGAGCACCACTGTAGAAGGTAAAGATGCAGGAAGTTATCAAATGACGTCTTCTGATCATCCTCTCCTCCTCAGCACTTGGACTGCCCTACTAGCTACTACAGCACAAACAACAAGCCGACAGCATATATTAAATTAGCAGTCTCTTAACAATCAATCAATAATAATCATATAATTATGATGGTTCTTCTAATACAGAATACTAGACTCCAGTCCTCTGATATCTAGTAAGCAATAGATACAATATGGTCCACACAAAATACGTTCTACACAATAAACGTTCTACACACAGGCATTCTATACATGAAGAGTTCTACACATAATAAGTTCTACACAAGATGGATTCGTACTCACTGTACAAACGGATGGGTGGGAGAGTCCGTAGTCCGTAGGTGAGTGGGAAAAACCCGGTATAGGCCGTCACTCAGCGGGCGGGTGGGAAAAGCCTGATATAGGCAGTCACTCAAAGTTCCAGTAGGGAGATACCAAGTATGAGATTCTTCACAGGGGGTGAGAAGATACTGTGTATGAGTATCTTTACCGGGATATGCAGTTCCCGCTCCTTATGAAGAACCATCATAATTATATAAAAACTATTGATTATTATTGATTGATTATTAAGAGACTGCTAATTTAATATATGCTGTTGGCTTGTTGTTTGTGCTGATATGGAACAAAGAGTAGATTCATATCTTGTTGTTGTACACTACTAGCTACTACCCCTTCTATCTGGGAGTGCTACTACTGAATGCCAGTCCAGTCCATCTTAAAAATATTATGTACCCATCATTTGATCATAGAAAAAAGAAACTTCCTTGATGTGTATAACTGTGGGCTTCTCAGATTTTTCAAGTGTTCTGCTAGTTCTGATAAATGTTACAGTATTGCGTTTCAGAATTTCATATCTTGAAATTATTATTTTTTACTACACCTGCATCCTATTGTGCCCTACGCATAACAGCTTTCCAGCTTTTGTTTCTTTCAGGTTGTAGTAAATTTAATTACTACCCATGATTTGCACATCACTTTCTCCAGACTTAAAGTGTGGATAAGCTGTCGTGTGGGTGGATTTTCTTCCATTTCCACCTTCCTCGCAATGAATGCAACATCTCCTCTTATATACTCTTCCTTCAGTATACACATTCCCAGCTTTAGGCATCACTTCTATTTTCTATTCTAATTTTCTATTTTAAAAGTTTTTTTTAAAAAAAACCAAACAAACATAGTGCTAAAGTGATACCAGGATTTGCCACTTTTGTACAATATAGCTAAAAAGAAAAGGAGGTCCTTTCATCTGGTAACTAACTAGAATATAACCATGTTCCCTCTCTCACATTATATCTTTTTAATTTTCTTTCTTTTTAAAAAAGAAGATTTTTTTTAGTCATAGCACTGAGGTGTTAGACTATACCTTTTCAGCATTATAACTCTGAAAAGGAACAAAGAGAAACTCAAAAAATATAATGAGGCAATGCTGTTTAGTGAGAAACTCATTTTGAAGTTTGCACCATAGATAACAACTGGAGAGAGCATCCAATATAATTCACATGTAAAAAACAGACCTGTCTCAAAGTGCCATGGCAACCATGGGGCTGTCCCAACGGGTATCTGGCCCCACTCACAGTGCGGGATACACACTGGATTTGGTTTTCTGCCAGGGATGGGAAGAAGGTGGCGGTGTTCAGGAATTGACCGTCTCTCTGTTGCCATGGACTGACCATTACCTGGTCAGGTTTAGACTTACTGCACCCCCTAACCTCCGGAGGGGTGGAAGACCCATTAAGTTTGTCTGCCCCAGGAGGCTTATGGATCCAGATGGATTCCTGACAGCTCTTGGGGAGTTTCCCGCCACCTCAGTAGGTGATCCTGTTGATGCCATGGTCACTCTCTGGAATGGGGAGATAACTAGGGCAATAGACACGATTGCTCCAGACGTCCCCTCTCAAGTAGTCGAGCTAAACCAGATCCTTGGTTCAATGAGGAGCTGGCAGAGATGAAGCAAAGGAAGAGGGAACTAGAGAGCGTGTGGCGTTCGGATCCGAGCAGGCCAAATCAAACATGTCTTGATGCCCTTTTAAGGGCATATGACATGTCAATAAAGGCCACAAAGAAATCTTGCTTTGCAGCCAATATTGCATCTGCAAAGAATCGTCCGGCAGAGCTGTTTTGAGGCCTTTTAAATCCTACCATCCAGGATGGGAGCACTGACAACTCGGCAGCCCACTGTGAAGCTTTTGCTCAGTTCTTTGCAGATAAAGTCACTTTGATCCGTTCTGGTCTGGACACCATGTTAATGGCAGTCTCTGAGGATTTAACACAAGCACCTGCTTGTTCGGTTTTGATGGATTCATGCATCCTAGACTCCTGTCCATCCTGGCTTTTAAAGTAAGCCAGAGGGGGATTGGCCGAGTGGGTAAAGGTGGTGGTTAATGCCTCCCTTCGGGAAGGCAATATTTCGGCAAGCTTAAAACAAGCTATAATAAAACCACTGTTGAAAAAACCATCACTGGAACCCACTCAATTCGACAACTATCGGCCAGTTTTCAATCTCTCCTTCTTGGGCAAAGTCCTGGAATATGTGGTGTTTTCACAACTCCAGATATTCTTGGAAGACACTGATTATCTGGATCCGGCGCAGTCTGGCTTCAGACTGTGGCATGGAACCGAAACAGTCTCGGTCGGGTGCTAGACAGGGGGAGTGTGTCCCTGTTGGTACTGCTGGACCTCTCAGTGGCCTTTGATACCGTCAACCACAGTATCCTTCTGGGACGCCTCGCGGGAATGGGCCTTGGAGATACTGCTTTGCAGTGGCTCCGGTCCTTCCTAGAGGGCCTTCAGAAGATGTTATTGGGAGACACCTATCCAACTGTACAACCATTTTCTTGTGGGTTTTCTCAGAGTTCAATACTGCTCCCATGTTGTTTAACATCTACATGAAGCCGCTGGGGGAGATCATCCGGAGTTTCGGGGTGCAGTGTCATCTATACGTGGATGATGTCCAACTGTGTCATTCCTCCCACCTGCTAGTAAGGAGGCCGTTCAGGTCCTCAGAGAATCACTGTTTTCTGGTGCTCAGAGAATCACTGTTTTCACTTACCTAGCAGAAGGGTGCTAGACGTTGCATGTGGCAGTGTGTTCTTCCACTCGTTGTTTTACCCACTCGGCTGCTAAACAGTCTATCTGGCAGAAGCAATTTCCAGTGCACTGGAGAATTCCATAAGTTCTAGTGGTGTCAAACTGTATTAATTCTTCAGTGCAGACACATCCTTCTTCTCCACCCTAGTTTGCCTCCAATAGATGTTAATGAGTGGTGGTGATAGGAATGTACAAATTTGCTTTATTTTTATTTCTTCCGTGAAAGAGTAGCATCTTCTCTTAGATGCCAGGAACTAGTCCTGCCACCAAAGTAGTCAGCTTTCAGCTTTCAGTATTGCTTTGCTGCTACTGAAGAGAAAGGTTATTATACCAAGTCAAGTTCTAAAATCAATCAAATGAAGTAATCCGGTTTCCTCAACAATGTTCTTACACATTTTTGAAAAATAAATATCTTAATCCTGAATAGAAGGGGATATTGTTACGTGGTGGATCTTGAAACATGAACCTGTCACCTACTGTGCAGGGAAACTGGGATTATTGTTCACCTAGCGATGGGGTTGACCATATCCATAATAGTGAGGTCATTTTAATAAAGTGTAAGGTTGTAGCTGAGAACTGAGAAGGGAGCTGAGTCTTTAAGGTTTCAGCTTTTTTCATAATCTCTTCATGCCTGTTGCTGTATTGTCAGAAAAAAATGAATACATGAAAAAGGCAAACCAGGAAACTCCTGCTTGCTACATAACCACTCTATTATCATTTTCATGCATACATGTTCCTCCCATTCATGCATGCAATGTAACGAACAATAGGAGATGGGTTGATACTGCAAGGATTCACTTTTGAATTCTTCTGTTTTGATGATAAGGGATGGGCTAGCAACAATGGAACTGGGAGCATAATGTTTTAAAAACTGCAGTTGAATCTGGTCGAAGGGGATATATATATATATATATATATATATATATATATATATATATATAAAATATATATACTAGCTGAACCCGGCACGCGTTGCTGTGCCCTATTTAGGAGATGTGAGAGAGTATGAGTTTGTAAGGGTTGGAGTTGATGTTACTTATGGTCTTGGTGGGTGCGTGCATGTGTATATATGTGCATGTATATTAGGTATATGTGTTTATGTGTGTTTGTATGTGCATATATGTATATGTGTGTTTGTGTCTGTATGTTTGTGAATGTGTCTATATGTATAGATGTATGTGTATGTGTGTTTTTGTATGTGTATGTATGTATTTATGTGTGTGAAAGGGGGACGAATGGCATGGGAAAGAGAGGGAGGAAAGTGGGGAAGGGTGGTATTGGGAAGTGGAGGGAGAGGGGCTGGAGAATGGGGGAGGTTAGATTGGGAGAGGAAGGAGGAATCTACAGAAAGGGAAGAGTGGGGTGGGGAATGAGTGGCAGAGAAGTGTGTGTGTCTGTGGGGGCGAGTGAGATGGGAAGGGAGGAAGAGGTGTGCCCGGGCCAAGGAGAGAGAAGCCTCCCTCTCCTTTCCCCAATCCTCGAAGGGAGAAAGCATTGAGGGGAATGGGATCAGGGAGGCAAAGAAGATCTTGGAGGGGGAAGGGGAAGCTTCAGCATACCTCTTCCCGGCCGGAGCCTCGCAACTCTGCCTGGGGAGTTCCGCCTCTCCTCTTCCTGGGAAGGGCTGGAAGCGGCTGCCGTTTGGAGTGCCTCCTGCATGCCTGCCTCTCTCTAAGGTGAGGTGCTACTGGCTGGGGACCAAGCAGGCATGGCCACGGGACTACATTTCCCAGAAGTAGGTGATAAATCTTGTGTTAATGTTGTGTGGGTGTTTTTAGAGTGAATGATTGTGTGCCGGTTGCGTGGCCTGTATGGGGTGTGTGTGTTGGTTTTTATAGTGTGGGAAGGAGGTGTGGGGGAAATGTGTGGAGGCTAGTATGTATGGGGTGAGGGTGTGTTTCGATCAAGCTGTGAGTGCGGCGTGTGGCGTGCGGTACTTTGGCGAAGTGTGTGGGATCGGGTGTCTGCGGTTTGGGTGAGATGCGGCTGGGAAGGGGGGAGGTTGTGTATTTTATGTGTTGGTGTGGGCTGGTGTGAAGGGTGTGTGTTTGTTGTGTTTGTGTTGTTTTGTGATATTGGAAAGGGGGAAGGTGTGTTTTGGTTAGGCTGGGAGTGCAACGTGCGTGAAGGTTAGACTGTTTTGGGTTCGCAGGGTTTTTTTGTATTTTTTGGTACTGCGCATGCGTGGTGGCCATTGTTGCCGCTAAGGGTCCTGGGAGGTGTAGTTTTCGTGGGCTGGAGGGGAGATGGTGCATGCGTGGTGGCCATTGTTGCCGCTAAGGGTCCTGGGAGGTGTAGTTTTCGTGGGCTGGAGGGGGGCGTTCGATACTGTGGCGAAGTTTTTGAGAGCCGGGGTGCGGTTTGGGTGGCATGCGCATGGGAAGGGGGGAGGTTGTGTATTTTATGTGTTGTTTTGGGTTGTTTGGAAGGGGTGAGGGTTTGTTTGTGGGTGTTTTTGGAGCGTGGAAAGGTTGCGACGGTGGGTAGTGGGCAGGGTTAGAGTGCGGTGGTAGATAAGTGTTTGGGCTCGGGCATGGCGCTTTGGCCGCCATGCATGAGGGAAGGTGGCGAGTTTGTGTTGCGGATGTGTGGGTTTGTGGTAGTTGGAAGGGGTGATTGTTGCGCTATTGTTGTTAAAGGACCGTGGAAAGGGGGCGTGGGTATGTTGGGGGCTGAGTTTGAGTGCGGTGTGCGTTACTGCGCAGATGTGTGTGTGTTCGTGCCGCTGCGCTCTGCCTGGCATGTGCGAACGTTCCAAAAGTTCGTGCTGCCTGGTTAGAGGGCGGGATGGCTTTTTCCGTTGGCATGTTTTTAGGGGTTGTGTTTGGGGGTGTTGTTAGTTATGTAGGGCCGGTTTTTTGAGCCGTATAGGTACCCAGGGAGATGTTTGCACGGGCTGCCGAGTATAGTGCTTCTGCGGTGCATAGTTTCTTTGTCTATTTGCCGGGTACCACGACCATTAACTTTTTATATATATAGATATATATATATACTAGCTGAGCCCGGCACACGTTGTTGTGCCATATGCCATTCTCTGTCTATCTATCTCTATCTATCTCTTTCTGTTTTTCTTTGTCTTTCTATGTCTGTCTGTCTGTGTTTGTCTATCTCTCTTTCTATGTCTCGCTCTCTGTGTATCTCTACCTTTCTCTGTATCTGTCTGTCTGTCTGTCTATCGATCTGTCTCTCTATCTGTATGTATCTCTGCCTTTCTCTATGTATTTGTCTCTTTCTGTCTCTCTCTCACTCTGTCTCTGTTTCTTTCCCTCTGTCTGTCTGTCTGTAGCTCTCTGTCTGTCTGTTTTTCTCTCTATTTCTTTCTCTGTGTGCCCCTGTCTGTGTCTTTCTATGTCTCTCTCTCTCTATCACTCTCTCTCTCTCTCTCTCTTTGGCTGTCTCTCTCTCTCTCTCTCTCTCTCTCACTGTCTGTGTATCAATCTCCCTATCTCTCTCTTTCTCTCTGTCTGTCTGTCTATCTCTCTGTGTCTCTCCAGGCCGTGGATGGAGGGAGGGAGGAGGCGGGGCTAAGGAGAAGCCGGCTCGGTTTCTCCTTAGCCCGGCCCCCTCCCTTGCTGCATCCACGGGCGGCCGCCACTGTTCCGGAACAGCGGCGGCCGTGCCGTGGATGGAGGAGGGAGGAGGCGGGCTAAGGAGAAGCCGGCTCGGTTTCTCCTTAGCCCGGCCCCTCCCTTGCTGCATCACGGGCGGCCGCCACTGTTCCTGAACAGCGGCGGCCGTGCCGTGGATGGAGGGAGGGAGGAGCCCGCTAAGGAGAAGCCGGCTCGGTTTCTCCTTAGCCCGGCCCCCACCCTTGCTGCATCCACGGGGCGGCCGCCACTGTTCCGGAACAGCGGCGGCCGTGCCGGGGATGGATGGAGGGAGGAGGCGGGCTAAGGAGAAGCCGGCTCGGTTTGTCCTTAGCCCGGCCCCCTCCCTGGCTGCATCCACGGGGCGGCCGCCACTGTTCCGGAACAGCGGCGGCCATGCCGTGGATGGAGGGAGGGAGGAGGCACGCTAAGGAGAAGCCGGCTCGGTTTGTCCTTAGCCCGCCCCCTCCCTGCTGCATCACGGGGCGGCCGCCGCTGTTCCGGAACAGCGGCGGCCGTGCCGTGATGGAGGGAGGGGGCCGGGCTAAGGAGAAGCCGGCTCGGTTTCTCCTTAGCCCGGCCCGCTCCCTTGCTGCATCCACGGGACGGCCGCCACTGTTCCGGAACAGCGGCGGCCGTGCCGTGGATGGAGGGAGGGAGGAGGAGGGGCTAAGGAGAAGCCGGCTCGGTTTCTCCGTAGCCCGGCCCCTTCCCTCCATCCACGGCGCCCCCGCCGCTGTTCCTGAGGAGGAGGAGGCAAGGGTGAGTGTTGGCTGCCATGCGCGAACGTTCTAAGCGTTCACGCTGGCAGCGAAGAGGCCGGGATGGGAATTCCCTTGGCGGTTTTTGGGGGCTGGTTTTTGGGGGTGTTGGGAGGTACCTAGGGTCTGTTTTTTGGGCCCTGTTGGTACCGAGGGGTTATGGTTGTATGGGCTGCCGAGTGTAGTGCTTCTGCATGGCATGGTTTAGTTGTCTATGATCGTCAATGCACGACCGTGTCAAAATTATATATATAGATATATATATATCCCCTTAGACCAGATTCAACTGCAGTTTTTAAGACACACACACACAGACACACACATACACACATATCTGCAAACACAGGAAATATATTCAGAGTCAGCTGTGCTGGCCATTCAGCAGAATAAAGCAAAATACTAAATCCACCAAAGCAGGGATACCTTTACTGGCCAATCAAATGCACAAAACATCATGCACGCTTTTGAAGCTTCTTTGGCTTCATCATCAGGCAAAGAAGCTCAAAATCATAAAGAAGGAAAGAAATGATGTTAAAGTCCCAGGGCTACATGATGAACAAGTTTTTAGATTCATGAAATTAATTTCTTCTTTTTCAAGATTGTCTCTGTCCAAGTGTATGTCATCTGGATGAAAATAAAATACTTTGTAGAAAATAAAATATGTGTGTCTATATGGGAAGATCAGAAACACATAGATATGCATGCACACACTCACTATACTCTGGCTGTTTATCAAAGATTTATTTTTCTTATCAAGCTTTTAAACCATGATGAAAACAGATTAGCTTTGTTGTTTTCTTTAAGAAAGCGAACTTAACTATTTCAGGTTCCTGAAGATTTGCTTGCACTGCATCCAATAATCCTTTTATACACATGTACTAATTTTGCATTTTAATTCCATGTCAGCGATACCTGCCATGAACTCCTGGGACATGTGCCTCTGCTTGCTGATCCTAAATTTGCCCAGTTTTCCCAAGAGATTGGACTGGCCTCCCTGGGAGCATCTGACGAAGATGTCCAAAAACTTGCCACTGTGAGTCACTACATTTTATTGCATGCATTTTCCTTTAGCCTCAAAAATCTGTCCTTTTTCTACAAAGAAAGTGCTTTTTTCTGTATACATCAGCCTGCCAATACCTCCTAACCAAAAATACCTCTGGTCCATTTTTTTTTGCGATTGGTATATCCTAATGCATGCTTGGGATCCCCAGTGTGTGGGGTTATAGTAGAAGCCGGTTTTTACAAAAAAGCACAGGAGCAATCTGTCAAATAGTCTTCTCTGGGACAAATATTGGAACTGAGTAGCTCTCCAGATTTTGCCGGACTACACTTTGCATCAGCCGTAACCGGCTTAGCCAATGATGAGGAATGCTGGGAGTTGTGGTTCAGCAACATCTACATTTGCTGTAGATTTTGAACAATGTGAATGATTAATTCTGGACTCTTTCTCCCAGACATCACTGTAACCAGAATGAGTTGTTTTTATTTGTAGAGCTAATCCCCCCCCCCCCATACATGCTGTAACATGAATTGTGAGAATGAATATCACAATTTATTGCAATACTGTGGGAGATCAAAGCAGGGCAGTTCTGTCCAACATGAGTAGTGGTTTGTGTCTGCATGAGTGTCTCCTTATGTATTCCTGGAACAGAGAGCTACTAGCATGCATGAGAAATAACCGTCTCTCTTTAAGCCTGCCTGTCTTCTAGTCATTATGGATAGAAATACTAGAAATTTGGAAAGACTTTTGAAAAGTTATTATTTGGACTTCCTGCCATAGAATTCTTCATACCCAGTGACCATGCTGGCTGGGTATGGATTCTGTGAGTTGTAATCAAAAAATAACTTTCTAAGTTTGGATTACAAACACTTACAATCACATCACATGGACAAAATTGTAAGTCTTATGACAGTTTCAACTCAGGCACAGAGCCTGCTGGATCCCATTACACAAAGCAGATCTACTTCCGGTAGGGCTTCATGCCTGAAATGAATTGAAACATGGTAAGGGCACAAGTGAGAACCATGGGTGGGGTGGGGTTGGGGGAAGGAAAGCCAGGCAGCAATGCTTACTTTCGTGGAATAAGTAAGGGGTGAAGTGGGGTGATGAATTCTCCACACTGGATTTACTACGATTTGTGGTGAATCCCCCCACTATCTCCTACAAGTTAGACCTCAATGTGATAAGTGCCAATTTCCAGATGGGTTTAGAGAAGCACCTTACAAGGTAGAAAAAACACTGACAATATGCAATTATTATATGTGCTATGTAAAAATGATCAAGTAGAATTTTGGACATATTGTGATGCAAAATAAGGATAAGGGAGGCATTGTGTAAAACCCACCAAGCAGAACTGGACTCCATTTCCTCTTCCATCTTTTACCTGGTTGCTTCCCCTCCATGGCCATTTATTGGTTTGTAAACAATGTGTGTTTGTGAGTAGCAGAGAAACATCCAATTATATTCTTTTAGAAGCTAGTATGCACAGGCCCGGATTAGCGTCTTTGGCCGCCCGAGGCCAAAACGCTCCACGCCGCCCCCCAGGTTGCGGAAAGCCCCGCCCCCAGGGTGCGGAAAGCCCCGCTCTCATGGCGCTGCTGCACATGTGCAGCAGCAGCCCCGGCTGTGCGGCTTCCGTCGCCTCCTTCTCACGCCCTCCTTCCGTTCGCGGGAGGAGGTGGCCGGTGCCATGTGGCTTCTGTTGCCACCTCCTCCTCCTCCCGCGACCAAAAGGAGGGTGCGAGGAGGTGGCAACGGAAGCCGCATGGCACCGGCCCCCGCCCGCGGCTTCCGTCCACCTCCTCGCGCCTTCCTTTCGGTCGCGGGAGGAGGAGGAGGAGGACTGAAGTGCACGGCACTGGTCGTGGGGCTTCCATTGCCTCCTTCTTGGGCCCTCCTTCCGGTCGCAGGAGGAGTGGTGGAGGAGGCGGCGAACAGAAGCCCCACAACCAGTGCCGTGCGGCTTCCGTCTGCCTCCTCCTCCTCGTCCCATGACCCAAAGGAAGGCACGAGGAGGAAGGGAAGTCCCGCCCTTCTCCTGGCTGCCTGGGCCGCCCCCTTGCAAAGGAAGGAGGCAGCCAGAAGGAGGAGGAGGAAGAAGGGAAGCCCGCTGGCGGGCATGCATGCGCATGCATGCCTGCCGTTGGGGCAGGGCTTCCCTTCCTCCTCCTCGCTGCCTCCTTCCTTTACAAGGGGGTGGCCCAGGCGGCCGATGGCGAGGGGAAGGTGCCATTCCCGCCTCCCCGCCCCCTCGCAGCGCTCTCCCCCTGCTCTCTCCTGAGGTATGATGACTCTCTCGGGAGAGGGCGGGGGAAAGTGCTGCGAGGGGGCGTTTAAATTTTTTTTCGTTTTCGGGGGGCTGAATCTGCTGCCCCCCAAAAGCTGCCGCCCGAGGCCGTGGCCTCGGGTGGCCTTATGGGTAATCCAGGCCTGAGTATGTAGTATAGCTGAATGCACAGCAACAAGGCATGATCTGTGATCTCCCAGGAATCCTCTGAGGGTCTCAGAAAATAATGTTATTGTTTATTTTATTCATTAGATTTATCAACCGCCACTCCCAAATGGCTCGGTTGCGGTTTACACAAGAACAAAGCAATACAGTAAAAACAATAAAAACAGTTACAATAAAATACAGTTTAACCTGTGTATTAGGACTCTAAAGCCTGCTTAAACAGAGTGGTCTTACAGGCTTTACGAAAAGCTAACAAATTTTGTAAAGCTCGAGTCTCAGGAGGTAATGCATTCCAAAGGACTGGAGCAATAATGGAGAACACCCTTTTCTGAGTTGCGGTCAGATGGTACAATTTCACACTGGGCACAACTAGGAGGTTCTGCTCTTCAGATCGCAGTGATCTCATGGGACAATATGGGATAAAGCGCTCTCTCAGGTACACTGACCCCAGACCATACAAGGCCTTAAAAGTCAAGACTAGCACTTTGAAAATGATCCGGTACTCAGTTGGAAGCTAGTGCAGTTCCTGCAGGATCGGTGAAATATGGCAGCTTACAGGAATTCCTGCGAGCAGCCGGGCTGCGGCATTCTGCACCAACTTGAGTTTCCGGGTTACCGTCAGAGGCAGGCCAATGTAGAGAGCATTACAGTAGTCTAACCTTGAGATGTTGTGCTTGTACCTACAGGAACATAGCCAGACACTTCTCTGTCACTCTGCACCTACTTTCCACCAGCCAAGAAATGATCATGTGGGTTGGATACAACAAATAAAACAGCATTTCTGGGAGGTGTTCCTTTATTGATAAGTGTTAATATCAGTACTTCAATTGACTCATAGATAAGTCAACCCAGTTTTTTTTTTGGTTTTTTTTTTTTGGAGGGGGATCATGTTTAGCTAACATTTCTAAAGTTTTCAAGCGGGACTTGCAGGATCAAATGCAGTTCCTTCACCCACATCTGTTAGAAGTTAAGAAGCAATAGTGATGCAAAATAGCACTGACTCTGCATATTCATCACATATTTTATCCGCAAAGTTGCAAAGAGAAATGCTAACTGTGTAGGCTGTGCTAGCTACTCCTCCAAGCTTTTGAAACCTTTAAAGGCACATTTCATCTCCCTGTTATCAGACCGTGTTGATTGATTGTGGAGTGTCCAGGTGAAGTGAAGGACAGGACTTCATTTTAAAGGAACAGGAGTCCTGGAAGCAGTTGGTCATAACATAAGGTTGGAAGATAACTCTGCCCTTTACAATCCACTTTTTTGTTAAAACAAAGGTGCCTGTTAGACTTATGCCTGCATAAATCACTAATAGGATGCCAGCCTAGATCTTTCAGCTGATTCCTTGGCAATTATAAGCAGCTTTGATGTATTCCCAGAGCTTCACATGTGTAAGAACTCACTAATTTTCCCTTGAAGAAGTGGGAAATGCTTAGTGCTTGCAATGGAAAGCATCTCAAAGTGGATGTATAACACACCTGGCCTTGCGGACAGGGTCCCATGGAGCTTTGCATGATATCAGATGTTTACAAATGGATGGAAATCTATTGTACACCACTGTATGTATATCCAGCAATCATGTTTAGTGCAGTGTCAGAGTCTGTGAATGTATACTTACGGTATGTAGTGGTGGGTTTCTTAACCTCCTCCTTGTATTTGTTCATCTTGGTATTTGGGTCAAAAATTAATGTCCATTATCCCAGAAATTAAAAAGGCAGCATTTTATGTATCAGCCTCTTTTTGCTTCTTTCTTTACCGCACTATCTACAAATCTCTCCAATTAAAGAAATTGCTGTCAGGCACTAATTGGCTACATTAAACTCTTTCAAGTTTTTTTTCTTCTCCTTTTACTTTGAAGCTGCTTTTCAACCTCTGTCTCTAATGTATTAAAACTGGCAGCCTCCTCCTCTCTTTCTTGATGACAATTATAGTGACATTTTAATGTAGTGCCAGGGAATGAAAGCTAAACAATTTCTGCTTTTTAAAAATAAATAAATAAAATAATACCGGCCTGTGTGCCGAAAACTACAGGAACGAATTGCTTCTGAAAAGGGAGAGAATTGAAGTTGTGCAAATAGTTATGGAGCTCATTTTTATAAATATAAATGATTTGGCTTTGACTGAATGATAAAAGAAGCAAATGCTATGGCAAATGTTGCCTGCTTTTTATCTGCTTATATTTGCTTACATGTGCCTGTGGAATTGTGCACCTGAGGAAATCTTTGAACATTTTCACCCACTAAGGGAAAGTTAAATAGCTTCCCTTTTGGTTATATCACCATATTAATGACTCTGGGGCTTTTTAAAAGCTTAAACATCAGCTTTATGGTAATATTTTTCTTAGCCTTTCTTATTCATCTTTCTTCACACATTTTAGAATTATAGAATCTTAAAGTAGGAAGGGGCCATAAAGGCCATCTAGAATGGCGTACTCTTGCCATGCAGGAATACAGAACCACCATACTCTCGAAAAGATGCCTATCCACAACCTGTTTTTGTTGTTCTTGTGTGCCTTAAAGTAATTTCCAATTTATGTTGATTCCAAGGTGAAACTACCATGGAGATTTCTTAGCAGGATGTTTTCTGAGGGGTTTGCAATGGTCTTCCTCTGAGGCCCTTACTTCTTGGCTTTTCTTCACGATGTGTCCTTCGAGCCTGTGCAATGGATTTTTCTGGTGGAGCGCAGTGTGCATAGAACTGGCCTCACTCTTTAAACCAAAGGGCCTAGCAAGCTTGGATGGTGGCAGTGAGGTCCTCAGGTCATAGGTTTGATTAGAGTCACTTTCTCTTAGATCAGGCCTGTCCAACAGGCAGCCCGGGGGCCGTACATGGCCCCCTAGCCCCTTGGCTACAGCCCCTTGGCTACGGCCCCTTACCCTCCTGCAATAAATAATCAATTTTTAAAAATATTTTAAAAATATTTTTTTCAATTTAAAAATATTATTTATTATTATTATTTTTGGTCCCCCCCTTGGCTTTCTATTGGCCGCCTCCTCTTCTCCTGAGGGAGGGGGCCAATGGGAGGGAGTGACGTCTCTCGGGCCCCACCCCCTTGGCAGCAAACAGGAAGAGCGACCCGGCCGCATAGCTTTCCCCCTTGGCAGCGCCGCTTCCTCCACCTCAGGATTGCTGCTGCTCCGTCTGGGAGGCGCTCAGGCCCTCAGCGCCAGGGAAGCAAAAGGGGTTTGAGAGGGAGGGAGTGTGTCTGAGAGCGTGAGTGAGTGACAGAGAGAGAGAGAGAGAGGAGGGGGACCTGCCCTGGGCACACCTCTCCCCAGCGCAAAGGGAAGATCTCTCTGGCCCTCTCAGACACACACACGCACACACACAAGCCCCTTCCTTTCTGACCCCTTCATTTGCGTTTCATGAACTGTCTCTTTAATGAGAAGGAGAGAACCGGCCAGCCATAGGAGAGGGGAGGAGGAGAAAAGGAGGGAGGGGGGAATTGAATGAGAGGGAGCTCAAGGAAAGGCCTCCCACCCCCTTTCCCCCTCCTTTTCCTCCCCCCAGAATTATTTACATTCTTTGCAATTACCTAAGTTTACTTTGATGACTTGCACTGAATGGAATCAGCCAGGGGTAAACTGGCAGAATGAAAGCACACAGACCTTTCAACTGCAAGGCCATTCAATGCTGATCAATGTGGCCAGTGGAACAGTCATATATTCCAGTTCAAAGCAGAGATTGTGGGATTTTCTGCCTTGATATTCTGTATATTAATGCCCCTCATGTGTTCCATCCATCCCTCCCTCTCCCCTTATTTAAATAATATAATATGTAATTGTATATTTATGCAATGCCAGGGGCGGGGAGGGGGCGGAGCTGGGGGAGGGGAGGGGGGCGGAGCCAGGGCTTGGCCCCCCAGGTGATCAGTGACCGGAATTCCGGCCCAAGGTCCAGTAGAAGTTGGACAGCCCTGTCTTAGATGATTGACCTTACAGGGTTATACAAGCACCATTTGCCCGGGTTTGAATTTAGAGTTTTCCTTCTCTTAGGATGGTTGCCAAAAGGCTAGACAGCCCATCCTGCCCAATGACACTCTTTGTCAGACCCTTGGCAAGCTCTCTATAGTGGGGCCTTACCATTGCCTTCTTCTTAAGGCTGGGAGTGGTGACCTGCCCAAGATCACCTCATGGGTTTCCATGACTGAGCAAGGATTTGAACTTTGGTTGTCATAGTCCAACACTCAAACCACTATACCACACTGGCTCCCATATATTTTTTAAAGAAACAAAATTGAAATTAGGGATCTTCAATGTGTGTTTCTTGCTTAAAAATGGACAGTTTGAAAGGGAAGTAGAAGACAGCGAGCTCAGTGCTGGTCCTGCCATCCAGGTGAGTGAAGGAACCACTTCAGGCAGCAGAAATTCGATGGAACCTGTGTTAACCATCTTGTTTCTCCTGAATTTCCCAGTTGTTCCCTTTTGTTGGACAGATGACTTGAGCAGTCCATATATCCAGTCTTGGCATCTCGCAACTTGTCTTGCTGTCTTAGGTGTGGCAATGTTGGAGATCCCATTGCCAAGTTTGAAGGGAGATTCCTGTGCCAGTCCAGTTTGCTTACATATATATAAATGAGGGCATGCCATGCCTTTACTTTAGGGAGCAAAATGTCTTGGCCTGGCCTGGAACAGGGTTATGCATGAATCAATTTTTTCCTGACTTTTCTGCATTACAATTCTGAATATGAGAAATGGAAATACATTTATCCTAGCGTACATTAGCAACCCAGTCTGTTATTTTACAATCTGCAGTTGCTGAGGAATACTTTAAACTCTAATAGCACATTGACAGACAAATATGTATTTCTAATATTTCTTAAATCCAAAGAATGGCCATGGCCATGACTTTTAAATCAACCGAATACTGATTATGTTCAGAATAAATGAAAACAATCCACAGCAGGTTAAGTATTCAGAAACGTGTGTGTTGGCCTGTAATATTTCGCCTGGTAGTAGAGGCATTACAAGTCTGCCTTTCCTTTTATCTGTTACATATTGTAGCTCAGGGCTGTCCAACTTCTACCGGCCCAGGGGCCTGAATTCCTGTCACTGATGACCTGGGGGGCCGTAGGGTCTGCCCCTCCCCCGGCTCTGCCCCCTCCCCGGCTCCGCCCCTCCCCGGCTCCGCCCCTCCCCGGCTCCGCCCCTCCCCAGCTCCGCCCCCGCCCCTGCATGCATACAGTCAAATATAATCTTTTACTGAGATAAAATGCAGGGATAAGATATTAAATTATTTTAATTTAATATTAAATATATTTCATTCCATCCCCCCCTCTCCCCTTATTTTAATTTAATATTAAATATATTTAATTCCATCCTCCCCTCCCTCTTAATGTATCCCATCTCCCCTTATTTCATCTTTAAATATATTTAATTTTATATTTAATACATAAGGGGAGATGGGGGAGGGAATGAGGAGCCCCCTGAGGAGCCCCCTGCTTCGGCCTATCTTTTCCAAACGCGCAGGATCCAAGAGTACCTGGACGATGAGAGAGGCGACGACCGACTGAGTCGAAGAAGGTCCTAATCGCGTCTGAGGGCCTCAGCGATCCAGTAGTAGAGTAGCCAAAGAGTATCGCGAGAATACGCAATCCACACGGGATTTCGCTGTCAACGCTGGCGTGATCTCGCATTGACAGCGAAATCCCGTGTGGATTGCGTATTCTCGCGATACTTGCTCCAAACCCCCTGTTGTAGCTCATATGCTTATATTCACCAAGAAAGAGTGGAGAATTTTACTATCATAGGAAGAGCCTGGTCATTTTCTTTGGATTACAAATCTCAGAATACTCTAGCCATTATAACCAATATTTCATAGAATAATAATAATAATATATTTATAACCCGACATATCTCCCCAAGGGGACTTAGGGCGGTTTCCAGCAAAAGTAACAAAAAGGCAAACATTCAGTGCCGAAAACAAACAAATAACAAAGCAAAACAGTGGATAAAACAATCTCAATATAAAATTATAAAACTAACAAAATAACTGAAAATTAAATTTAAATAAACATTACATAACACATCACATCACACACATTTACCATATGATAAACTCTTAAAATTAGATAAAAGGGCAATAAAAGCTGAGATGATTTACAGCAGTGTTTCCCAACCAGTGTGCCGTGGCACACTAGTGTGCCGTGAGCGGTCATCAGGTTTCCAAGAAACAAATTGAGCCTCTCCGCTAGGAAATGTTTTTTTTACTACTTTACTGGATTTTTCGAGAGTTGCCTCCCCCCCCCTAAGGAACTGTTTATAACAGCTCCATGACCTCCATAGTTAACTGGAAGCAAGTTTCACTCAGGGTGAAATTTCACAAAGGTCTGGAGAACAAGCTCTATGAGGAGCAGCTTGAAGAGCTGGGCATGTTTAGCTTGAAGAAGAGAAGGCTGAGAGAAGACATGATAGCCATGTATAAGTATGTGAGAGGAAGTCATATATATGTTGTGTTCATCGAAACAGGTCCAGGTTTCATACTGAGTGTATAAATACATTTAAAAACATATCAACTATATGTATTACTGTGTTAGAGTGTAATTTTGTGTCATTTTGGTTGGTGATGTGCCCCAGGATTTTGTAAATGTAAAAAATGTCCTGTGGCTCAAAAAAGGCTAAAAAACACTGATTTACAGCATCCAACGGAAATATAATAATCATATTGGAAGAGATTACATGGGCCGTCTTGTCCAATCTCCTGCTAATGCAGGAAAAGTGCAATCAAAGTGCCCCATCCAGGCTCTGTTTGAAAGTCTCCATTCATCTAGCCAAAATGCCAAACTAGCAGTTGAAATATAGTCTGGACCTCCCTTGGTTGCAGACTGGAAGAAGTGGGTGGTATTCATTCTTATAATTAATATAAGAAAATGTTAGATGTTCAGCAGCATACTGTAGTGGTTTGTGTATTGGACTAAGGACTATATCAGACGAAAATGGGGGAAAGCAAGGAAAATAATCTTCTTTGAGTGAGGAATAATCTTTGCGTGGCATTCCATCCTTAAAAAATACAGAGAATGTACTTACTCCCATCACATGAGATTGCCTCCTCTTGCTTCAACCATCCGCTTAGAGGAGACAGAAGGCATTGTTCTTATGACAGATACAATTTCTCTCCATGGGCTCCTTTGCTTTTCTCTCCCAATCCCTTTACTCTCAAGAGACAAGAGGCTTTGTTCTTAAAACAGATTTTGAGAGAGAAATACTAAAGTTTTTAACTTTAGTATTTTATTCTGTACATGTAGCCCGCTCTTACTGTTACTGTGGTATGAATGATTTTATCTTAGTTTTATATTGTTTGTTGTATCTTTATGCTTTATGTAACTTATTATGTTATTGTTTTCATTTTGATTTCATCTATTGTATTGTGTTATTGGGCTTGGCCTCATGTAAGTTGCTCCGAGTCCCCATTGGGGATGGTGGCAGGATATAAATAAAGATGATGATGATGATTAGGAGACTGTCTATAGGAACACCTATTGCTCCATGCTACTGAACCAAATAAACACAGTGTTCCCCTTCCTTCAAGCCACTGCTTTTATACAGAATGTGTCCAAAATTTCATTTCCTCTTGTAACTTTCTGTCTTTCTTTGTGAATCCCTTTTCAGTAAATTTTCTCCATACATCACCAAAATCACTTTGTTTCTATATCCCTCTTTTAACTTTTAAGCATGAATTTACATGTCAGCTTATAATTTATTGCCAATTTCCATATTTCCTTACACCACTCCTCTATTTGTATATTTATTTCTATTTTCCAATTCCTTACTATAAGCAGTATTGCTATTGTTATTACATCTTTATCATCTTTTTTCAGTTGTTTATTATTATATAATGATAATAAAACTATTCTTTCTATTTTAACGTTCATTATATCCTTTTTCTCTAAATACTTCCCCCCAGAAATTACTTACATATTTACATTGCCACCACATATGTATATATGTTCCTGATTCTTGGCATCCTTTCCAGCATTTTTTGAATAGTTTTTATTTACATTTGCTATTCTTATTGGTGTTAGATACCATTTCCATATTAACTTATAGTAATTTTCTTTAACCCGTATTGGTATTTTTCTCAAATGTCTGGTTGGCAAGATTTATTGCAGCTTGGCAGTTAACCTGCTGTGCTAAAGCCCAGCCCTAAGTTTTTCTAACTTAGAAAAGTCAAACTTAGAAAAGTCAAAGGGGACTCAGAGTGGATTACAGTACACATACTTGCAGACAATCCCTGCAGTTCAACAGATATAGACATATATAGACATATTTAGACATATTTAGACACATATAGACAAACATAGATGAACAGAGGCAAGCTTCTCGCAAAACTCTGGTCACCAGGGGGAGCTGACACACTCCTCATCTCTCTCAGCGTTTTCCAGCATCCCTTTGTTGTTTCTTCCACATTCCTCAGCGATTCCTGGAGTTCTTTATGGCCTCATAAATCAGTCAAAATTTGCCTCCCCACTTAATGTGGTACCCTTATCTCCTACTTGACAAATGAACTGTCTTTGGGGCTGCAAAGGTCAACAGCAGGCTACACTTAAGGTCGAGCACCCACCTCGACCCAGGCAGGCCTCGAACTCATGACCCACTGGTCAGAGAGATCTTATGCAGCTGACACTTAGCCAACTGCGCCACTTCCCGGTGCACTTCCCTATATCCCAAGATCTGATCCCAGGTTTTCTGTTTATCCCAGATTAAGTGGGAACTCATATAATCCAGTTTTAAATGGAAAACTAGGAATATAGGGCCTATTTGGGAGGGCCCAGAGAGTATGTGACTTGCTCATGATCACCCAGTGGATTTCCATGACTGAGTGAAGAAGTGAGCCCTGATCTCCCAGGCATCTAGAAGGAGCCAGGAACACTGCCAAAAACATTAAATGTTATTATTTGTCTTTACATTAAAACTTACTAAATAACTATCCTGTAAAAACAGGTTGCTCTTCTCATAAATCCTAAAACCAGAGAGTTGTAGAAAGAAAAGAACTGAGAAATTCTGAAGTATATAACAAGCGCATCCTGGATGTTTTATGGTGATGTTTTCGAAGGACTCATATAATGAGCATTACCCAGCATGTCAACTTTCTGGCACAAAAATGTAATAGATTTTGATATTCAAGTTAATAAGAGAATAATGTGAGCCTGACAAAGCATTTGCATGCTCATTATGTCTGCTATTTTCAGGAGGAAACATCATCATCATTAAGAAATTGCAGAATAGGCAATCACGGTCCTCGGCTGAAGTTCAATCGCTCATGCTGTGAATCTGTGATCTGCCAGAGTAGGAGGAAGGGGGTGGCATCAGAGAGAGAGAGAGAGAGAGAGAAAGGAGGGGAGGAGGGAAGAAAAAACCTTATAAAACAGCTTGATGAGTTCTGTAGTCTTCAAGAGATTAGTTAAATAACATAGGCCATACTGCCTATATTTGCTTTTGTATATTATAATATAGGTGTTATCTTGTCTTCCATTGTTACATGGAGAGGAGAAATCAAATTAGTGAAGCGGTCTGTGTGGGTGGAATTCTGACCTGATTAGCACAATTCAGTAGGGATGAGAATTCACTCATAAGCTTTCTTAAAAGACTAGATGAAAGCGTAGTTGCTGTTTTGCCTTAAATTGCCAGAAATGCATTCGTTTATAACCTTTACAAGATATAAGTGTATAATTACTGTGGGCATAAATCTTAAAAACTGCACAAGTCACACCTTTTAAAAACACAATATACTTCTTGAATGCACAATGAAATCACGCACTCTTTAAAACATTACAAAATTTGCAGAAAATTAACAGTGTCTGAGTACAACCTATTAATATAAAGCGTCAAATGATTCAGCTTTTAAAAGCTTACCTAGGAATCTCAGCTTCGCATTGTTTGGTACATGTTGGTTGCAGGGGCGGATCTTAATGGAGGCAAAGTAAGCGGGTGCCACGTGGCAAAGGGTGCATCCGGCCGCGGCCGCCAGGTTCGGCGCATCATGCAGTAGGGTTGCCACATTTTGATATAAAAATAAGGGACAGGTACCTAAAAATAGAGATTTTTTTTCACAAAAAAATAAGGGACAATTCATAAAAACTTGGAAATCAATCGATAATTTTCAAGTTTTTATGAAGCGTTCCTTATTTTTGTGAAAATTTTCCTATTTTTTAGGTACATGTCCCTTATTCATGTGGCAACCCTATCATGCAGTGCCATTGCTGCGGGCGGCCGGCACGTGGGCGGGAGGCTCTGCCCTGGCTGCAAAATGTTCCCTGGCTTGTCCTTTTCATCCTCTTGGGAGTGCTCTGTTTGAATAGCGCATGCGCAAAACTTTCACGCATGTGCTATTGGGACCGAGCGCTTCTGGTGGAGGGAGTTGCTAAATGTACTCCCAAGCAGCTGAAAAGGACAAGCCAGGGAACATTTTGCAGCCGGAGATGGGAGGCTCCGCCTCGGCTGCAAAACGTTTCCCCGTCCTTTTCATCCTCTTGGGTGGATGAAAAGGACGCTACGCCCTCCACCAGAAGCGCTCGGTCCCAATAGCGCATGCGCGAAACTAGCTGTTTGCGCGCATGCACACGCGCCATCATCACCACACTGAAGACCCAGGAGGCACCACAGAAAAATTGGCTTATTATAATTTTTTTACCTTCATCCGGTCCTGGTTGGTTGGGGTCTGCAGCTATAGTGGCAGAACTTTGACCACTCAGGGCCCTTCCACACAGTCATATAACCAAGAATATTAAGGAAGATAATCCACAGTATCTGGATTATACGAGTCCACACTGCCATATCATCCAGTTCAATTTGGATTTTATACAGGTGTGTGAAAGGGGCCTCAAATATTTTTTTAAGACAACCAAGATGATGAAAGTTCTTGTAACCTAGCTTTATGTGCAATAGCTTAGAAAAAGAAATGTTTGAGAGGTGACATGATATCCATCTTTGATATCTGAAGGGGTGCCATGGAGCAAATGGAGTAAATCTGCTTTCTGATCCTCCAGAGCAGTGTTTCTCAACCAGTGTGCCGTGGCACACTAGTGTGCCGCGAGCTATCATCAGGTGTGCCGTGAGAAAAGCTCTCTGCCCCCCCTTCCTTCCCCCCTCCTCCTGCCGAACTCCTGCTGCTTGGGAGAGGAGGAGGAAGGGCCGAGCGGTGGCGAAGAAAAAGAAGAAGAGTCCGGGCGCTGCCTCCTTCGGCCGTTTCCCCAGCCAGCCTCCAATCCGCCATGACTCCCGCCACGACTCTCACCCCTCGCTCACTGAAGCCACGAGGAGGAGGAGCCCCGCCTACTGAAGCCCGTCCACCGCTCATGCTTCTCCTCTGTGGGAGAACTGAAGCCGGGGGGAGGGGGCGGGGCATGGCGCGGCTGGCTCCGCCCCCTCCCCCAGCTTCAGCGCTCCCACAGCTTTGCCAGCCTTGAGGGGGCAGTGCCAAGCCAGCATTGTGCTGGCTCTGCCACCACTAGCTTGGCACTGCCCCCTCAAGGCAGGCGAAGCTGTGGGAGCGCTGGAGCTGCATGGAGGGGGCGGGGCATGGCGCGGCCTGGCTCTGCCCCCTCCCCCGGCTTCGGCACTCCCAGCAGCTGCTCCCAGCAGGCCACCAACCCCCAGCCGTTCTTTACTGTGTTAGAGTGTCATTTTGGTTGGTGGTGTGCCCCCGGATTTTTTTAATGTTAAAAGTGTGCCGCGGCTCAAAAAAGGTTGGGAAACACTGCTCCAGAGAATCTGAACCAGTGGATTTGAATGACAGGAAAAAAGATTCCATGTAAACATTGGGAAGAACTTATTTACTGTAACAAGTTTTTGACAGAGGAAAAGATGGCCTCAGAACCTGATGTGCTTCCCTTATTTGGAGATGTTTAAATTGAGATATAAATGTTGTAAATAAAATAAATAAATAAATGTTTAAATAGAGATTGGATTGTTTGGATATCCCAGTAGTGCTTTAGCTGTATGCTCTTGCATGGCTGAAGGTTGGATTAGATGGCTTTTTCATCGACTTCCAGATCCAAGAGTCTATAATACTGACTCCTTCTCACAGAAGCACCAGGTAGGATGGTTCTAGAAGAGGAGTCCAACACTAATCATCTTCAGGGCCAAATTTTCTAAAATATATTCTTGATATTCTTACTCTTGAAGCTAATTGTGGGGTATGAGGGCCCACTGCACATAATGTCTTGCTCCTTTCAGTTACCATCCTTAGAATAATTGGCTGCTTAGGGCTTCATTATGAAGCTATGAGGGACTCATTATTCACTCGGGCCCCTGCCTGCCAATCATGATTACTGATGGTGAATAGTTATACAGGGAGTAGCATTTCTAAAACAATTCACCCAAAAGTTTTTCTTATTTCTCATTTTTCCTGAATATCCTACTTTCTTTCCAAATAGGAACCTCTGAGTTTTGAAATAAACTTTGCAAAGGACAACTTACCCTCAAAGCCAAAACATTGCCATTCTAGCTTTTAGCCAGACAGACAAGGGAGAAGATATAAGAGTTACATATTACTGAATTGTAAATAAGGCAATATTCAAGATATGTTTCTTCATTACAATCACAGGGTTAGAAGAGACCACAGGGGCCATCCAGTTCTACTCCCTCCCATGCACAATCAAAGCATTCCTCAGAAGTGAACATCCAGCCTCTATTAAAAAACCTCCAGAGAAGGAAACTCCACTACACGCCGAAGTACATGCTGAGGCAGTTCTTACTGTCAGGAAGTTTTTTTTTCTAAGGTTTAGGTGGAATAGCTTCTCCTGTCTCAGTCTCCAGAGCAGCAGAAAGCAAACTTGCCCCCTTCTCAATATGGAATTCTTTCCAATATTTAAACATGGCTACCATGTTTCCTCTCAACTGTCTCTTCTCCAAGCTACATACCCAGCAATTTAAGCCTTATAGTACTACAGTAGAAAAAAAATTTCCCCTTAAAAGGATTACCAGAGCCACCATATGAAAATGCTCATCATTGTAGCTTGTCTGTTGCTTCTAAGACAAACCAAGTCTTCTTAGATCTAATAAAAATGTGTGCATCTGTTTTACTTTTATGTTAAAATTGGTAAAATCAGAGATCCAGCAGGGTGGAGTGATTTGAGAGTTGACTACGACTTTAGAGACCAGGTTTGATTCCCCGCTCAGTTATGGAAACCCAGTGGGTGATGTTGAGCAAGTTATACACACTCAATTCCTGAAAATCCCATGATAAATCAGAAATGACTTGAAGGCACACAACAACAACAACAACAACAACAACAACAACAATCCTGTTAGTAAGTGTTGTGCAATAGCATAATTGTGAGGAACTATGATAACTGTATTTTAAAAACATTAGAAGGGCAGGCACAGCTCATCCCAGCTTAAAACTTCAGGTGTTTTCCAGCTCTACTTTTTAAAGGGCAAAACCAGCCCCTTGACCTGGACCGAGAAACTAAATGGCTGGCATTCAATTTACTAAGAGTGTAATGCTGAAAATATTCTACCCCACTTCTCAGGAAGTGGTGTCTGGAACCCTGTAACACCTACATTTGATGAACCCTTGTCCAAGGGATCTCAGTGTGAATCATATTATGTGAATCTGTTCTAGAGGTTGCAACAGGCTGGATGTTGGTGACTAGGCTCCTAACCACCAGGAGAGGGCACAGCTGTTATACCAGATAAAAGGTGCCCCAGCCCATAGCTGAAGCACTACTGTTTCTAGAAGCTGATCTAGCAACAACCAAAGACTGCATAGTAGCCATTTTGAGATACCTCCTATATGTAAAATATCTTTTCTTTCTCCACCAATATCATGTTTTGGATTCATTTTCTATTATTAATTAAGACCACTGTTACTTTTTCCTCTTGCATGAGAACCTTATTTCCTTTTTCTTTAATCAAGTTTGCAGGAAGGTCATTATAAAGCAATGGGATGCTAAAAGTAGCTTTTAAAGCAAGACTGTTTTATAGGAATTGTTTAAACTAGGTGGAAGCATCCCAGAAGACCTTTAATTTTAACAATGTGTACATAGAAAGTGATGTGTCTCAATCTTTTTCAGAATCCATGGCATAAAACCAAAAACCAACTTGCAGGCTTTGATTTTTATTTGGTTGAAACGGAAGAAGTTGTGTTTCCTTAGGAATGTGGAGGCTCTCTTGCTACTTGGAGTTAAAGAACAGGGCAGCAACTAGATAACAAAGGTTTGACAAATAGGACTTTGTGTGGACGGTAGCTTTTGGCCAGATGGCAATGGGGACATTAAAAACTGCCTTATATCAAATCAGGTCAATGTTTCATTTAGCTCTACTTTGACTGCTAGCATTTTTCAGGGTTTCAGGCAGGGTCTTTTTTCATACTACCCAGTTATGCCAGTGAGTTATGTTCAGACTTTCAACCTTTGCTGAAGAAAAGAAGGCAATGGAGCAAATCTGTCAACCTGCATGCCCCTCCCTCACAGCAACGCTTCCCCCATCACATGAGGAAGCATTGCCCAAGTGGCAAGGATCTGTGCTGGCTCCATTGGAGCAAGCACAACATGGACAGGCCCCTGTGTTGGGAGGGAAGTGCCATACGACACTTTCACTCTATTTGTGGGTGGGGCCTCTGCTGGAAGTGCAGCAACATTGTGGGATGGGCAGTGTGCCCATCCATTTCTGGACAGGCCAGGAAGCATCCTAGGATGCTTTCCAAGCCCCGTCCGATTAGGTGGTTACTAGTGTATGCAGAGCATGTGTTCTGCTGCTGAGCTATAGTCCTTCCCCAGCATCCAATGCTTGTACTCAAAAACTTGAAAAATCATTACAAGAGATAGGACTAACCAACAGGGGCGGTCCAACGGGTACGCCAAGTACGTGCCCACTTGGGGCGCCATCTTGGAAGGGGCGATTCCCCTGCCCTCCGGGCGACGGGCCGGTGCCAGACAGCATCCTGGCCCTGCCGATATTCCTCAGGCAGCGCCGCGGTTGCCTGCTTTTGGGCAGAGGCCCCAATGCCGCGGGGAAGGCCTGCCTCCCTGGCCTGCTGCTGCCTACTCAGGGCAAACTCCCATCCAGGGCACCTCCTCCCTGCTGGGGCCTCCCACCATCCCGGGGCGGAGCACGCTCTCTTCCCAGGAGGCTGCCGACCTCAGGCAGCGCCGCGGCTGCCTGCTTTTGGGCAGAGGCCCCAATGCCATGGGGAAGGCCTGCCTCCCTGGCCTGCTGCTGCCTACTCAGGGCAAACTTCCATCCAGGGCGCCTCCTCCTTGCTGGGGCCTCCCACCTTCCCGGGGCGGAGCGTGCTCTCTTCCCAGGAGGCTGTCTTTAGTTCCAGCTTGGTCTTAGGCACAGGGCCGGAGAAGGACAATGCGCCTGCCGCCTGGACAAGGGGTCCTCTGCAGGCCCTGCAGCCGGACAGAGTTCCAGCTGCCCCGCCACCACCGGGGGTGAGGCCCGGGAAAAGATAAAACATGCAGGAGGTGTTGTTTCAGGGGCACCTTTTATTAAAAGGGCCTCAAGCACAAGGCTTTGGGGAGAAGGGCTTCGACATCGAGTGGTAAATTATAAATATTAAAATGTAATTTACTGGAATGTGTACATCATGGCCAGTTTTGTTCTTCTGTTAGCTGCAGCCTTAGCAAAATTACTTTGAAGTAAACCCTTTAAACCGGTGGAAGTGGTTTCTAGTTAGTATATTTACTAACATTAGTGCATGAAGCAATCTATTATTATTTTATGCTACGTTTATGATGATGGAGCACATTAATTTTTTTGTTTGGAATAGTATTTTCACATTAGAAGCGACTTGCAGTTTCTCAGGTCGTTCCTGACACACACAAATAAATATTTCCTTGTTTCCTGTGCTATGCTAATGATATTTCCTTTTTAGCATGGAATGGCCTTGCAGTTCAAAGGTCTGGCTTCTTTCTGCATATTTAATTGTTCACTTTGTGTAGCCTAGGGTGCAAAAAGGTGTTAATCCGGGACTGATTCCGAGACCCCTTTTGCGTCAGAAGAAGGGGCTCTTTCTCTACCCATAATGTTTTTTTTTTTTGGGGCAAAATAATGTTGGGGGGTGTGCCAAAATAATGTTCGCTTACCATTTAAAATTACCTTAGACCGCCCCAGAGACATAATTTTACCTCTTCCGTGTCCTCTCACCCTCTAGTAATAAGGCTGTGAAGCACTGAAGCCCATTTGCTTCTTTTCAGCCGTTTTCTACTCAGTGCAAAATAGGCCCCTCTTAGTATTCCATGTTGCTGCATATTAAAGGAGATTGTTTTAATCACTGTCCACTGTGAATGGTCAAATTAAATTTGAGCTACCTGATTCTCTCTGCATGACGCTGAGTGTTTTTATTTGTCTGGGTAGCTGAATGAATGAATAAAAATTGGATATAATATGCTCGACGATATGTCTTGGGTAGGGCTTAATTAATTGGCGAGACAGTGTGGAAGTTTTAGCATCTTAGCATTAAAGGACACCAGGGAAGGATAATGCAATATAGTATTTGAATTTTTATAATGGGCTATGTGATATGATCTCTTTGTCACAACAGCTTAATGGAATTTTTATAAACCCAGCTTTCCCATCCTAGAACCAAATGGGAATTCTGCTGTTGTCTTCAATTCCCTCTGAAACAAATATTATTTTCATTTACATTTAGCAGCATTATAATATGAAACTATGCACATATAAATGAATGCAAAGCACAGTCTTGTATTATTTATTGTTTTGTTCTGGAAGTAGAAAACAGAGGTGTGTGCGCATATGCATGTGGGTAGAAAACTACATAACCATGTTACCATAATATATAATCTCCTTATAGCAACCCCCCAAAAAAACCCAAACCTTATTATGTGCTGCTGAGTTGAAGATGTAGTTTGGTTTCTACATGTAATGAATAGTAATGATCTTGAGAAAGAATTGGGAGTCTGTGGGATCCCCTCTGCCCCATTTTGATTTGGTGATCAGAACCAGATCTACCATCTGACACAATGAAGCAACAATCTTGATAGCAGCCACTGGGAGAAGGCTTTGGCTGCTTCCTGACCATTTAATATGGACATTCCAGGTAGATGTTTCCCTTTGTTGGAGTGTGGAGTCCCCGGTGGCCCAGCGGGTTAAACTGCTGAGCTGCTGAACTTGCTGACTGAAAGGTTGGAGGTTTGAATCCAGGAAGTGGGATGAACTCCCACTGTTAGGCCCAGCTTCTGCCAACCTAGCAGTTTGAAAACATGCAAATGTGAGTAGATCAATAGGTACTGCTTCGGAAGGTAATGGCACTCCATGCAATCATGCTGGCCACATGACTGAGGAGCAGAGCCGGCCTTTGCAATTCCGCAATGTAAGCGGCCGCGTAGGGCGCGACCGGCTGGGCGGGGCGTCACTGGCTGGGAGGGGCGCCGCCGCGCCACCCTGCCTCCGCCGCCACCTCGCCTCTGCCGCCGCTGCACAGCCGGCCCCACGCGCCGGCTGTAGCGTGCCTCCCAAAGCACGGACGTTTCTGCGCATGCGCAAATGTCCGCTGGGTCCCGAGCGCACCTGCGTGCTGGCTCCAAAGCCGCAGGCACGCTCGGGACCCAGCGGACATTCGCACATGCGCAGAAATGTCCGTGCTTTGGGAGGCGCGCCACAGCCGGCGCGTGGGGCCGGCTGTGCAGCAGCTGCGGCGGCGGAGGCGGGACCGAGTGACGCGGCGGTTGGGGGGGGGCCCAAAATTTTCTTTGCCTACCCCCCTGGAAAAGGTCAGGCCGGCCCTGCTGAGGAGGTCTCTATGGACAACACCAGCTCTTTGGTTTAGAAATGGAGATGAGCACCACTTCAGAGTCAGACACAACTAGACTTAATCTCAAGGGGAAAACGTTACCTTTACCTTTTAAGAATCATATAGCTGTTATTTCTTGTTGTGCACCTTCAAGTTCTTTCTATGGCAACCATATTGGGAAGCTTTCTTGTCAAGATTTGTTCAGAGGAGACTTGCCTCTGCTTCTCCCCCAAAGAGTGTATGATTTGCTCAAGGTCACCCAATGTGTTTCCATGTCTGAGCAGTGATTCCAACCTTGCTCTGCAGAGTTGTAGTCCAAAGCTCAAACAATTGCATCATTGACTCACTACTGATGTATGTATTTATTTATTTACTATATTTATATGCCACTTTTCTCAGCCCTCGGGCGACTCAAAACGGTCTCTCTCACCCCCTCTCTCTCCCCCCCCCCTCTCGCACACAAAATATTTATTGCCAGTGTTAAAGCCAAATGCAGCTGGCTTCTGTATGTGGACTAGGAAGATAGGCAACATATTTTTTTCCCAATTTGGTCAGTGAAACATCTTGGGTGTGTCTTGTCTATGATCCAATAACTAGAATAACTGTTTAGTGATCTCTCGATGTTTGTCTGCTCACGTATATATTTACATTTCTATTCCAACATTGTGGCAGTTATATCCAAAAGCCAGTAATGCATTGACATATCTATGGAAGCTTTGCTTCTAGGATAAGAATGGATTTTGGTCATGGTTATTCTGAACAGGCATTCTTCATTTTAACAGGTGTGGAAAGAATCATAACAATTATGGATTCTACCTTACATTGATCCATCTAGTCCAACACTGACTGGTAGCAGTTGTCTAAGATTTAAAGCAGGACTCATTCCTAGCCCTAACTAGAGATCCTTGGCATCTCCTGGTGACCTTCTGTTCAAGTACTGAGCAGAAACCAGACCTGGTTTATCCAGGATTATATGAGTGCAATTCGAGTTGTGTCATCCCAAAACATACAGGTGAAAAAAGAATTGTTAGGTTAAGAAATCCTTGATGTAATTTGACCTGGAAGCAAAGACCCACAAAGAAAGAAAAGGCCACCCAAGGCCATAGATGAAAGGTAGAATATTGATCATTATGCAAAATCATAGCTGAGTGTCTGGATTGCTGGTAGGACTTTTTGCAGTGAAAACATTACTCAAAGCTAGGGAACTAAAATGTTATTTCTCTTGAGATTCTTCCATCAGAACATCTAGCATTTGAAAATGAACTTCACCATAGCTTCTGTGCATGATCCTTTCCTAAATGTACTGATGCTCTATAACCTCAATTCAATGCCTCCCACCTAGATATTGAACTGTTTCTTTCCTGCAGGGGATTTGCTTGTTTGTTTCTGAGAGTTTAAGTACTTCATTAGCCTGTCCAATCCAACACCCTGTCCTAGTTTCTGTTGTGCCTCCGCAGCACTTCTGTGAAGCCCAAGTGCTGAAGTTAGCATTGTCACTAACAAACCTTCCTAGCTGATTAAGTATTTCAAAGTTTATCTGTAAATTTCCCCCCCAAATTAACAATATCCAGATTGTGATACCATTGAATAGGACAAGTGTCAGGGAAGCTAGTATGAGCTTCATAAGCTTTGTGCTAAAAGACATATAACGTGCTTTTATTTTAGTTGTTCAATTCCTTTATGACATATTTACAGACTTCTGACTGGTAATGCAATGGTGAGTCACCAGTCAAATCTATATTTATAGCACATGTTTTTCATATATGTCCTCACCACTGAAAAACACCCTAGCAAAACTAAATTCTGTTTGGGAAAAAAAGATGTTGAATCAGACTACATGTTCATCAGTTTGGGGGAGGATTATTTTAGTTATATAATTAGCAAGAGCATTCAAATCCACCATCTCTCCCTTCCCAAGCTTCCATGATTTTTTCCCCCTTTGATGTATCATGCAGTGAGCAAACGTGTGCCTTGACATATAAGGCTTCTTTTTTTCTTCAAAAGTAAGTCAGAGCTCACTGTTAATGCCTGGAGGAGCTAGTTTGACATTACTCCACCACTGGCTTCTTCTGATGGAGAGGCGTGCAGTTTTTGTGTGGCCCGCCTGGATGTAGGTGCCCCTTTCTTGGGCACCTGTGAATCTAACATTAGTAATTTATGCATCGACACTAGCAGATGAAAGTGGGGTCAGGTGAGAGCCAGCATGGTGGTTTGAACATTGGATTATGCCTCTAGAGATGAGGATCTGAATCCCCACTCAGTCACAAAAACCCACTAAGTGACCTTGGGCATGTAATACTCTCAGCCACAGAGGAAAGCAAAGGCAAACCCTTTTGGAACAAATCTTGGCAAGAAAACCCTTTGATAGGTTCACTATAATTCAGATACAACTTGAAGGCACACATCAGCAAGAAAGGGCGGGGAACAGCTGACTTTATTTGGAGCTGCTTCACTTCACAAACCTCATGCCAGTCTTGCATTGCATTTTGGCATCAATGGAGGGAAGAGGGTGGTAGAAACAAGAATCCCAGGAGTAAGATCCTTTAAACTCTGATCCATTCAAAGTATTTGTACTTTTCTGCCTTCTAGAAAAAACTCTCTAAAGATACCTCACCAAAGATAATTAACTTTGCATGTAGAGGAGTTTGCTATACCTAGCAGAAACTTCCAAATCTATTTGCATGTACCACTTCGAGCTCTTTCTTGCAATAATCTTTCTGTCCTCAATCTCTGATCCATTCTGGTATGTCCATCTTGATGCTGTCTTCTATCTTGTTAAAATGATATATATGTTTTGGCCAAAGTAACACAGGGGTGAATTCCAATCTACTTCTCTTTGTAGAAGGGATCCAATCAAATAGAGCAATGGTTCCCAGCCCTTTTTTAAACCAATGACCACTTGACCAGGGACCATTTGAATGGGGACCACTTTGACCAGGGACCACTCTTCAACATTAGTACCAAAGTTTCCCGAAAGTAAGACAGCGTCTTACTTTCTTTTCCCCCAAAAATGTCCCCTACGGCTTACTTACGGGTACGCCTTATATAACCCAAGACGCGTGCCCGTCGCCACGCCGCCGCCACGCCGCCCACGCTGCGCCGCAGTTCGAGGTGTGCCACGCACACCTGCGGCACCCTCCGCAGCACTTTTTCGCCAGGCCTTCAAGCAAGGGAGGGGAAGGAGCCATGGGCGGGACCCTGCGTCACTGTGGCGCGGGCGAGTCACACGCCTGGCCCTCTCTCCTTTCCCTCCCTTGCTTGACGAAAGAAGGAGGGGGAAAGGAGCCAGGGGCGTGGTGAGGATCGCCGCGTCACAGTGACGCGCCGCCGCTCGTCCCGCCCTGGCTCCTTCCCTCCCTTGCTTGGAGGCCTGGCGAAAAGGTGTGCCGCGGAGGTGTGCGCAGGTGTGCCGCGGCACACCTCCGGTTGCATGGCGCGCGCGCGGGGACGAGGTACGGGTTACATACGGGTACGGCTTATATAAGCCGACCTCAATACCCCGATATGTCTTACAATCGGGGTGTCTTACTTTCGGGGAAACACGGTACCAAAAGGGTTACAACCCAGTTTTTAGTCAACTTTAGATCCAGTTTGGTTATTTGGGATGCTGATTCAGAAAATTGCATTGGATAGACCACATTAGCTCTAGTTTCTGATACAGAACATATGCCACCCAGTATTTGCCATCTGCTTGCCCACAGATAAACATATTTAATAAGCCTTGGTACTATAAGAGGGTTTTGTGAGAACAGTCGCTCTCGTTGCAACTGTGTAGTAACAGTGAGGTCGCAGATCATATTTTACTTCTTGAGGACCACTAGTGATCTACAGAACACAGGTTGGGAACCACTGAAATAGAGACTCCCCACTGGAACATATGCAGGAATGACGTCTAGCATTTTTTTTGTCATCCACCCATTTGCTGTGTATATATATGTGTGTGTATGTGCCAGGATTTTCAATCAATAACAGTTGCATTCTCTCTCACCTTCCTTAGAGCTTCCATAAATTCTGTTCACTAGATGAACCCAATGTTTTCCTCATAAACAAGGCCTCTTAAAAGATGCTAATCTGTCAGGATGTGTTTGTATCAGCTAAAACCGAAAGCTGCTTCGTCCACTCCATGTCAGTTTTGGGAGTACTGATAAGAGCCATCTGGACTGGGGAGGGGGGGGAGGAACCTGGGAAATGTAGCATGTTCTGTGTGAATGGAATGTAGCCATTACAAGTAGATAACGACTGGGGTGGTCATGGGGTTAGCTAGAGGATATACTACAGGTTTGGTGGAAAATGGTCAGAACTAGGTTTCTTTTCAATTTGACAAGAAGAAATAATAAAGCCAAGGGCCATCCTTTGTGAACATGTTTTTGTTCTAAAGTCTGCCAGGGGCTGACAAATCTGAACAAAAAGTAAGCCCATTAAAGCAGATTGTGGTGGGTTTTACCATTACATATTTATTTTTTAAAAATGAAACTGTAATCCCTGTAATTTTTTTATAGAGCTCAGGCTCTTGGAATCAGCCTGGCTAATCTACCTTTACTTGTTTATTGTTAAAATGTTCAAAGAACACAGTTGCTCTGTTGTTCATGCTGCTGACACATTGTGTGTGGATGTATTTGTAGAAACAGGGCCATAAAAGGCAGGTCTAACTACTGGCAAGGTGCTTTCTCCTTGTTAGCAGCTAAATTAGGTCTCATGAGACCAACTAAATTTTTTAATGAATTCACTATTTATGACCCAGTGTCAGGTGATGCAGTCTGCAAATCCTGAGATTCTCTTGTGTGCAACTTCATGAACAGCCACATGAACATGGCTGTTGCATTTTGTATCTGCTATCAGCTATTACTATATCAGGATTCAGATTGAATTGTGGGGTGGGGGCATGATTTCAGAATTAATTCTATTTATAAATAATTTTTAAAGCTCCCTATTTATTTTTACACAAAAGGTTGGAGGGCTAATCTACCAATAGTGCACTTCAACAAAAAGAATATAAAAATTACCAGTTGAGGAAAGGTAGATTTAATAAAATGAGAACAAAAACGTGATGATCATATAACAACATACCTCTGATCTTAGGAGATTTTAGCATTATTTCTCTTATCCTGTTAAGTCTGTTAATTCATGTATCCTTATTGTTGGCATGTTTACTTAAGTATCACTTCTGAATTCTAAATTAAGAAATTTGACTTTTCCATTAGAGATGCAATAAAATCCACTTAAGCTGCAGTCCTACGCACACTTTTGTGGTTTCCTCCTTTTCTGCATTCTGTAAATACCATTAGCCTTTACAATGAGTCAGTGGTGTCTCTGATACTCTGGAAAGAGTGTTCTCTCAGAACCTAGTCACATTATTTTTTCCTGCATCCTAGGATGCTTCCAGGACGGAGCCAGGACGCAGACCGCTGATGTAGGTTACTTCCAGTGGGACTCCATCACAGCTCCATCTTAGAAGTGTCCTATGATGGAGCCTAAAGCAGGCCCGGATTAACACTTTTTTGCACCCTAGGCCACACTTTGAAATTACGTCCCCTTTATGCCAAACTCCCGCCACCTCCAAGGTCCCCATTCCCACCAGCTGGAAAGCTCCGCTGTGCTCTGAAGGTCTCCTCGGGAGTCGGGAGGCTTGTGTGTGTGTGTGTGTGTGTGTGTGAGAGAGAGAGAGAGAGAGAGAGAGAGAGAGCGCAAGAGAGAAAGAAAGCATGAGAGAGAGAGAGAGAGCAAGAGAGGGAGAGAGTGCGTGCACGTGAGAGAGAGCAAGAGAGGGAGCGAGAGAGCGCGCGCGCAAGAGAGAGAGAGATATGGAGGGGACGGAGCAGAGACTTTGCTGGGAGAAGGAGCGAGGAGGGGCATGAGAAAGGGGGAAAGAGGGGCACAGACCAGGGTTTTTTTTGGTCCATGATCTACGCCCCCGCCCTTGGCCTGCGCCCCTAGGCCATGGCCTCCTTGGCCTTATGGGTAATCCGGCAATGGCCTAGAGAACACGGGAGGCTTCCTGCATTCTCATTACTTAGAATGGGGCCAGCCCAGGATGAAACCGGACAACAACACTTTCCCTCATGTAATGGGGAAAGCGGCAATGCAGGTGATGCAGGGTGCAGGATGACGGTTTCACCATGCTGCCTGGCGAATCCCCCCCCCCCCACTGTTGCCTGTGTTTTGGACTTCAGTGTGATGAGGTCCTAAATTAAAGATCTTAAAATATGAAATTAAATGTGGAGACATTCCTATTGGACAAAGTGAAGCTTACTTCTGAGAAATAAATAATTACACTATTACTGTTTTAGCTTATATGCCATCACTGAGTAATAATATATGTCCCTGGCCCTAGAGAGGTTCGTTTGGAGTCCACAAGACAGAGATCCTTCTCCATGGTAGCCCCAATCTTGTGGAACTCCCTACCGCCAGACTAAAGAGCCACTCCTGATCTACATACATTTTTAGGGGCACTTAAGACATGGCTTTTCAGAAGAGCCTATGATTGTTAGTAACAAGTGGTGACTGTGTAACCTGTTTATTTTAATTGTGTAAGTCACCCAGAGCACCTTTGGTGGAGGGCGACTCATAAGAAATAAAGTTAGTTAGTTAGTTAGTATATTTGGATTAGTGAAATGAGAGCGCGAGAGCATGGATATTCTGAAAAAAAAGTTGTACTTGAACTCTTATTGTCCTATTCAAGTCTGATCAGGCTAAAAAACAACAAGAACCCTTTCCCACCAGTTAAGAAACGACATTATTCTTGGAAATGGTTTGTGTTCATGCATATATGGGAGAGAGATAATCTAAAACATTAACATTCCTTTTTTTGTTGGGTTTCATTTGAAATGCTCTAGTTGTGTCCAAGCACATTTATTTCCTAGTGGCAAAGCTCTTCTTTCTCACGGATACCACATTTATTACAGACTCTGAATATCCATGAGGAGTTTTGTGTCCACAGCAAAACATATTTTAAGTGTTTTTGAAATGTGTTTCCCTTGCCTTTGAAGGCTGTGGTGCTTTTTGGTCCATCTAATAGATCTGTAAAAGCGACATTTGCTCCCATGAGCTTTAAATTTACTTCTCCTCCCTCTTTTCCCCACTTCAGTGTGTTTTTTTTTCCTGATCAGAGCGTATTTATCTTATTGATTTTGAAATAAAAAGAAAGAGGGACAATTCTCCTGGTTGTTTCTTGTACTATCTCCTGTACTTTAAATCTATGGCAAAGGAGTGCTGAGAATTTGTTTGCTTTGTGGGGCCAGAAAGCAACAACATTCAGGCCAGCAAACAGAATGAGATTTTCAGGTCCAGAACTTTATGCAGTTTGATTTTATATTGCCCCTGAGGAAGGCCATTGAAATATACAGTATACAAAAACTTAAAGGTGTTGAGCTTTTTCAAAATAAATAAAAATAAAAATAACTATCTACTGAACACTTGGAGACATATCTACCACTTTTCCTCTAGAAAGGTGCATCCAAGCAATGTAAATGCCAGTTTCCCAATAAGTCACACTCAACCAAAGCAAAGAGGTTAACTTCCGCAACTCATTGTTAACTACCGTATTTTCCAGCGTATAAGATGACTGGGCGTATAAGACGACCCCCAACTTTTCCAGTCAAAATATAGAGTTTGGGATACACTCGCCATATAAGACTACCCCTCTTCCAACACACATCAATACAATTTTTTAAAGCATCAGATTTGATTTCAAAATGGTAATTTTCCTATTACTGTACCTCCTCTGTCTCTCAGATCTCGCACATGCACACCTGCACCGCTTCACTGCAGTCTTCAGGAGAGGGTTCTGAGGGGCAGAGGAGGAGGTATGGTAATAGGATACAAGGGCAGGCAAGACAGGTAAAAGAGGTGTGTTTTTCTGGGTCCAGAGCCACTCGCTCTCTTTTTTTCCATACCCTGGGCACCCTGGATGCGTGCAGCTTGCTTTGCCCTTCACTTACACCTTCCCGGTGAGCAGGGCCGTAGCCAGGATTTTGGTTCGGGGGGGGGGGGGCTGAGACTGGGTGGAAGAGGGTCTACCCTAGCAAACCTTTTGTATTGTTATCCCAATAACCCCATTAATGTGGGATATAATGAGCATGGTGATCAGATCATGATATGAATAAACATGACAGTTTAAATAATGTACCAGTAAGGCCTTTTTGCGGACCACCCTGAGAATTTCGGGCGGGTCTGAAGCCCCCTTAGCCCCCCCTGGCTACATGCCTGCCGGTGAGGAACCCCTTCACCTCACCATCAGGACCGCATTAAGTCCACGAATCCTGATGAATGGATTTTCTTCTACCGTACTTGTACCGCATTGCCCTTAATGCTTTCATACAGTCGCTGCATATGGCAGGGACGCAGCCACTGCTATTTTTGAGCTCCCCCCACCATATGCGGCAACCACAGATTCTCCAATCCGGATTGGAAGTTTCTGCACCTGCTCTATAAGACGACTCTTGGTGTATAAGATGACTCCTGCATATAAGACGACCCCTGACTTTGGTGAAGATTTTCTTGGGTTAAAAAGTAGTCTTATATGCCAGAAAATATGGTATGTCATACAAGTAGGCTGAAGGGTATCAGCAATACAGCTCCATATGGGTGCCTAGGTATGTCTTTAGTGAACAAAGCCTGTCTACTTAAAGAGCCCTAACTTTCTAACAGGTGAAATTGTGGTTCTGCTTGGGATTTTGAGCTAAAAGCCCTAGCAGAGTTATGAACTAAAACTAGTTTTTGAACTAAAAATAGCACATAACTTCAAGTTGAATAAGTGCCATCCAAAAGGGATCCTCTTGTGCTAGACCTGTCACAGCAGCAGGACTAGTTCAGAGGACAAATTGGAGGGCTATCCTTCTGCATGTAGGACCTCATATCCATAAAACGGGGCATCATGCCCCAGCAGAATACAAAAAGCTCACATGAAAGTAATATTGCATATACTGTATGTGTGTGTGCGCACAAAATAAATCAATACATTTGTAATATAGCAGACATCTAATATCCAAAACACGTTTACTTTTTCTCTTTCCCCTCATTAATCTAGTTATAGCTACTATAAAGTCCAGTCATATATACTTTTCTATCATTCACCTCCATGCCCCCCTCCCCACGAGCCACTTCTTTTTATTTCCTCTGTCCAAAATTTCATTTCCTCTTGCGGAGGTAACTTTTCCATCCTTCTTTTTTAGTCCCCTTCCAATAAATGTTCCCCAGACTTCATCAAAATCATTTTTCCACATTCCTCTTTGAAAGTAATACTACTTTAATATAAAAATGTGAACACTGATAAGCTAGAGCTATTTGTAACATATGTTTGCACGTTGAATACATTTATGAAACTGAGTAGTTCCACTTCTACGCCATACATGTTGGGTTGCCCATTATTGATTCCTGTACATTCACTGCCGTGCGTTGAGGAAGACTTTGTATTACTGCCAATGTGAAGGCATTCATTCATTCATGCAGTCTAGAACCTTATGAGATCATGAGTCCAATATAAAGGATGCCTTTATGTATTTACCTTGTCTAAATAAGGATTTTGTCATAGTAAGCAAGCATATGTCTGAATATGCAGACACGAGGGTGGAGTACTTGTGGTATCCATATGAAGGACTTGAGCTAGTGGGCATGGCCCTGCTCATATGCTGATTCAACATGTGAACATCGTTGTGAATAGGGCTAGCCTTTTCGTCTTTCTCTTTTACATTGTGCAAACACCACTTAGCCTTTAGAGTGTATTAGCCTTCACATTGAGCCATCAATGACTATGATGCTTTGTGAAGGGAGACTTCAACACTGAAAAGCTTACAATATAATAGCCTGAATTCTACAGTTCTACCTTCCACCAGAATATCCCCAGTGAAGCCATGGGATTTGTCTACTCACCGTTCAACAATTGATTTATTAAGTCTGCTTTAGATGGGACTAACCATGCCTATTCAGTAGAATATTAATTGGTGGAGTAGGGGAGCAGGAAAATAATAAGTATTCAACATCAAAGGAAAAGGAGATGTGTTTCTCATTAAATTCTGGATGCAAATGATAGATACATGTATAGAGGCTCATTATGAAGTAATGCACACATCGTAGAATGAGAAACGAGGAAGCATCCAGATTGCATTATTTTGTTTTAATTTGGGAATGTCTCTGTAAAGAATATTACAGACTGTCCAATCCCAAGTAGACATCACAAACAAGAGTAAGTGGTTGCAGTGATGACAGACATCTACATTTCCCCCCTCTCTTTTCTTCCTGCAGGAAGAGTGATAGTATTAATATCTTGAACTAGAGCTTTGCAATGTCTTCAGCACACTCTCATCATTGTGCATTAATTAGGCTTGGGCTAAATGTTGCAAGAGTATAGGGTTCAGTGGTTCTCCCTTGTTACCTACAAGATGTGTGGGCTGTTGAAACATGATGCATCAACATCACATCTTGGATATAGCTTTTTGTTGATGGCCATTGCTACATACAGGACATAGCAAGCTATGATACAGCAATACCCTCTTGTGACGGCGCAGCAAGTGCCACTTATATGTAAAACTTTAAGTTGCAAAAGTTTGCACTGTTGTATTGTGTTTCTGCAAACCTGTTTAGTTTTGCAAAGGTTTGATTGCATTGATTGGTTCATGACACCTGTCAATCATTGTTAACAGAGCCCAATTAAGTTTGCTCTGTCCTTTTTCCAGGGACTTGGAAATCTAGCTATTTCTTTACAGAACTTTCCAGGATCTCTCCAGAAGAGGACGTATCTGAAGGTTTGCCAGTGTCAGCCTTGGTCAATCCATCTCTCAACACAAGACAAAGACTTTCCTTGGGTCTCATACAGAAAGCTCAACATACCGGATGGTTGAGTAGCTTTGAGGAGACCCAGGTGCCTTCAAACTAGTTCAATCAATCAAAACTTTATTACGGTCACTGACCAGCACAAAGCGGACACAAGCGCCCTAAGAGGGGAAGGACAACTCCCCAGTAAACAGTTATTTAAAATTAGATTAGAAATCAGTATATATATATTTTAAAAGACAGGATATTGTAACAGGTATGGGACCAAAGGGGGAGGGGAGTGGTTGATGAGAGAGGTAGAAAACACTGGTGGGGGGCACTAAAGGGGAAGGGAGGGGCACACTGGGAATCTAGTCGCATTTCAGCTGTAACATGTTGCTCTAATCACATTCCCAGCAGGGTATTGCCAAACTAGTTGGCTGGCATCCAGAGGAAGGTCCCATACCTTCAGTATAGGCCATCTGGCTGGGGCCTTGAGTGTTCTTACCTCGAGACCATAAAGGCAGAGAGGACTTGGAGAGCCATCCGGCTGAAGCTTCCAGGACCAAGCAACTAAGAGACTGTAAAGTATTTTCTTTATCGTTTTGGGGAACAAAGTAAAGTGTCTGAGTGCAGATAACTCATGTTTTAAGAAATAAAGCTTGTTCTGAGTTATATGTACTGTCCAGCTTGGTCCTTGGGAGCCCCAAGTCTCTAAAGGAAGGCAAGAAGCAATCCTCCGGTAGAGAGAGTCTATGTCCCTGCCCTTCCTGAATATAGACTGGGTGCGACAGCACACCCCTACCATCATAATGTGTAAAAATATCAAGGATCCAGCAGAATATTTAAGACTAACTAAACAGAAGAAGTCTCCAGCATTAACTTTTTTGGGCAGAGACCACAAGAACCAGATGAAGTTGACTTCACTCATGAAAGCTCATGCTAGAAATGTCTTCTTCCCTGTTTAGTCTCAGATGTGCTCTTTTTTATGCCTTTGACTGCTGAAAGAGACTAATGTTGCTATTTCTTTGGACATTTTTTTGTTATATTATGCTTTAACTTTGCTTCCCAGGTAGGGAAATGTTGAACTTCTAAACATTGAACATTGATGGCCAGTGGTAAAGAATTATGAGGACCATGGTCCAAAATGTCTAGAATGACAGTGATTTTCCAGGCATGTATCCCAAGAGGTGGTCATGCATGACTTCTACAATTTGAACTACAAAGGAGACATTGGTGAAACACAGCTCTGGCTCTTTTAATGTATTCATTTTCGTTGATTTTTTTTCTTGGGGTATTTTTGTTGCCCTCGACAGTAATGACAGCTCATATTTCTCAAATCTGATAGAGCACAGCAAAGTCTTATGCCAGTTGCCTGAATCTAGCCCATCCACTGTGAAGGGAAATGATGTTTCAGTGATTTTATGGAAGGCAACATCACTGGGAAAGGGTGTGGGAGGACAGGGATGATATATGTTTACTCTGCTTATATTTTGTTGCTTGGCATTCAGAGGATCCCTTTCTTGAGGAGGCTTGGAAAGGATGTCAAAAGGCTGATGCTGCTTCCCTAGAGATAAAGTGTGAACTATTTTAGACAGCCAAAACTAGAGCAACAGCTTGAAAGAGAAATGAACAAATGTTCATTTAAGCTACTCCAGAGAACTTTGAATATAAATGAATGTGACACACTTTTTAATGTCAATTGGAAGGGGAGTTGTTTTCATGGCATATTGTTCTTTCTTTGGGATGCCAGGATAAATTAATAACATTAAATTTCAAATCTTTTGAACCTGCCAGAGATAAGAAACAAATGGTAATAGACTGAAAGCAAGACTTACAAAAGCTTATGAATATCAGCATTGGGGTGGTCTGTTGCGTTTGCCCAGGAGAGCTTAGAACATGGGTCTATGATTGTTTTGCCCAGCAAGGGGTTATTTTAATGTAAAGCAGCCACTGGTGGGTCCAGGCTGGGCAAAGCAGGGAAGAGGAAGCTGTTTAACCTTTCTGCTAGTCATTTTTTATTCTGAATAATCTGTCGCCTGCTGTTGTCCATAGGTCTCATAGCTTAAACAGTTCACTCCCTTCATCTCTATGTATATGTGTAGGAGGCAAGAAATATTTAATATACAAATGACTGGCAAGAAAACAGTCAACAAAACCCACTATGTGTAAACAACTCATTTAAATAAACTCTTCCTCCATTCAATATGAACTTTTCCCCTTAAAAAAACACAGAGGCATTTCTATATTTTGGGAGCATTTTATTTATTTATTTATTTATTTATTTATTTATTTATTTATTTATTTACAGTATTTATATTCTCCCCTTCTCACCCTGCAGGGGACTCAGGGCAGATCACAGTGCACATATACATGGCGAACATTCAGTGCCATAGACACACAACGTATATAGACAGAGACACAGAGGCTATTTAACTTTCCAGCTTCATGAGGGTATACTTTTTGAATTTCAGCCACTGGGGAGCTGTCGCTTCACCATCCACTTGTGACGCTGATGAAGTGCTTCCTCGTTCTTTTGTATCCTACTGGAGAGTTTTTTTAATGGCATTGTAAATTAATTTAATTAGCCTCCCCGCATAAGCGGTACCTAAATTTCCTACTTGACAGATGCAACTGTCTTTCAGGCTACAAAGGTCGACAGCAAGCTAGACAAATGGCTGGAAGCTCACTCCGACCTTGGCTGGCTTCAAACTCATGACTTCTCAGTCAATAGTGATTTTAATGCAGCTGACTCCCAACCAGCTGTGCCACAACCTGGTCCTAGCTAAAACTTTTTTTCAACCACTTCCAGATTATCGAATTTTATTGCAGGCCTATCCAGATTATTTTTAAATTATGAGTTTATATTTATTTTAATATGTATTGGTTTTATATGCTCCTTTAACTCACATTATTTTCTCACTATGGTTATGTGTCCAATCTTTGCAACTTAATCTGTTATTCCATGCCTTGATTCATACAGACAGGTGGGAAATCTATATAAATAAAAATGTAATGTTTGTTTGTGGGATTAACATAACTCAAAAACCACTGGGCAAATTGACACCAAATTTGGACACAATACACCTATCAGGCCAACGAGTGACCATCACTCATAAAACCATGGAAAAACACAATAGAAGAGACTTAAAAAGCCAAAAAAGAAAAAATACATTACAATGCATGCACAAACCCACACACACACACACACACACACACACACATACACGCAAATGCCGGCCTGGTGTATATACACATATACACAAATGTATACACACATGAAGCACATATACAAAGACTCGGCCACAGCAACACATGGCAGGGGACGGCTAGTGAATAATAAGAGTGATAATAACAACATATATATGTAGATGTTTTGCTGCAGATATATCCAAACTTTCTTTCCAAACAACCCACATGGTTTCTCCACCTCCCAAGAATGATGCTGTGAGGTAGATGAGTTGAGAGAAAGAGTGACAGATTAAAGTTCACACAGTGAGTTGTTGGCCAATTTAGAATTTGAACCCACATCTTCCTAGCACTGATTCAGCATTCTATTAGAGTGCAGGTATGTATGTATGTATATGTATGTGTGTGTGTGTGTGTGTGTGTGTGTGTATCTATCTATCTATCTATCTATCAATCAGCAGCCTACAGATAAGTTATTTATAGCTTATTCAAAATGAATTTGTAGTACTATATTTCAGAACATGTATTCATTTAGCTTCCTTTAGCAGGATGAGCCATGGATTCCATTGTATCATTTTAAGAACCAAGTATATCAGACTGCTTTAAACAATGGGCAAAGCTGCTGTAGACTTCCTCTTCCTGTCAAGAACATAGAATTGAATTCATTATTGCATTTGAATGGAGAAAGAATCCACATTATGTAATCTTTTGCATGCAGGAGGGTTTCAGCAACCATTATAATCAGACATTGGCCATTCCTTTTAATAAAACTAGGACTGGAGTGATTGCCTGAGAAATAGTGTTGGACATTGGATTATTCTTTAGCTGAGCCACCACAAAACATTACTGCTGCAGCAATAATACAGAATATTTAGTTACCCAAAGGAATGTTTTGTTAAAAAGCATAGCAGAAAGAATATTGTTACCTTCTTTCCCACAGTCTATTATTTTTAATCCTGATATTAGAAAGCATATCAATATGCATACAGATAAGCGAGAGTGATAATGTATTGTCAAATGCTTTCATGGCTGGAAACACTGCATTGTTGTAGGTTTTTTGGGCTATATGGCCATGTTCTAGAAGCATTCTCTCCTGATGATTTGCCTGCATCTATGGCAAGCATCCTCAACCTATGAGGATGCCTACCATAGATGCAGGCGAAATGTCAGGAGATAATGCTTCTAGAACATGGCCATATAGCCCAAAAAAACCTACAACAACCCAGAGAGTGATAATATTTCATGGCAATCCCACCTCCATTTTTGCTGCCTTACAAAAGTGATATTTCAATTTCTAGTCAATACAGGTTGAACATCCCTTATTTGGAATTCTAGAAATTGAAATACTCCCATATCCAAAAATGTATATGGATGGCTGAGATAGTTAAACATTTGCTTTCTGGTAGTTCAGTGTATGCAAATTTTGTTTAACTCCCAACATTGTTAAATATATGGTATTAAACTTACCTCCAGGTAAGGTGTAAAAGGTGTAAATGCAGTCCCCGAGTTACAAGCATCTGACTTACAAGTGACTCATAGTTACAAATGGGGTGAGACAACAGGAAGTGAGATAAATCTGCCCCAGGAAGGGAAATTCACTTCTGAAAGAGTTATCATGGGGAAGAAGTGTCTCCACTGAACCTTTGTCACCAATCCTTGTTTCCACAACAAGCCACATTTTTCAAAATCCAATTATCACAGAAAGTGAGGTGAAATAGGGGCAAAGACAGAAAACAAACACCACAAGGGTGTTCACCCTTCCCTGTGCTATCCAAAGCTTTACACACACACACACACACACACACACACACACGGCTGGAGTTACATTGAAAAAATGTACCTGTTCTGACTTCTAAACCAATCAACTTAAGTACAAACCTAAATAACCTATTTTGTTTGTTAACTTGGAGACTGCCTGTATATGAAAGATAATACAATTTCATGTTTTGTCTTAGGTCCTATCTCCATGACATCTCATAAATTATAATGTATGTATTATGAAAATGCAGATATTAAAAAGCTGACCCCCCCCCTTCCCCGGCAAACTTCAAAATCCCTCTGGTCTCAAGCATTTTGGATAAGAGATACTCAACCTATATAAAGTCCAATGTTGGTGTATAGGATGGACTAGTGGAGGTGGAAGGCAGCCTCCTAAATCCTGAAAGAGTTCTGTAGAGAGTCTGAAGACCCTGCTGAGTAGGTTGATCTCTAATAGTTTGTTGGAGAATTCTCATTTTTGTGAGCAGAAATCCATTCTTGAACTTTTTTTGGTTTTTGGGAATTCTACTTTCCAGTGGTCTGCAGCCCATTTTATTAGGAGAGCCCCTGTGAACCCTTGTGAAATATTTTCAGAACATTTAAGATATCAATATGATGAGAATGGGCCTGGAATCCCCACTCCAAAGCACATCATTTTAGGAAATTCATATTTAGCTTGCTTTTCTGCAATTAGCTAAATGTAAGTAAATTTAAAAGCCACTTCTAATTAATAAAACTTTCATCTAAGTAAACATTATGGAAGGGAAGTCATAGATGGATAATACAGAGCCAACCGTAGGCTAACTCCAACATTAGTCCTATTAGGGTAGAACCACATAAACCTCTCTAGACAAGAAAACAAGAAAACCTCAACTTAGAACCTCTCTAGGCAAGAAAAAATGTTTCTAAAACTCCCAATACAGTTCCTGATTTGATTTTGGAGATCTATATGTTATTTGGGAACGTCCAGCATTATCGAGTATTTTTCATTCCTATTTTTCAGGTTGGTTTAAATTAACCTAATATTTTTTGAAATGAAGAGTACCTCTTCCTGGTTGTGTGTTTGTGTTATACCAGAACCAGCTATGATGGCTAATGCCAACAAAGCGTAGCAATTGTTTCTAGGACCCAGATTGAACAGAGATCAAGTGAGGTGAAGAGGAAGGGTATGCACAAAAGAAAACAATCCTAATGCTGTGTCCTATTGCTTAAAGTACTTTTAACATGTTGACAATAACTCCTGTGTAATAATTGTAAATCTTGAGTGGAAATAGATGGAAATCAATTTCTAAAACATTGCCTGAGTGCACATGTGACATGTCATCAGTGGGAGGAAAAATCCAAGGAAGGAAAGAATGAGGTAAACATCAAGATATTTCAAGAAATAACTTGAATAAGCTGGTAGAAATAACAAAACACACTCAGTGGTTCCAAGAAATGTATTCCCTTCTAGATGAACCTTTAAGTGTACTAACAAGTTCCATTAATTTAAGCAAGTCTGTTCCAAGTACAAAAGGCATTGGATTTAGCAACTTAGGTTGGAATCATGCTTTCTAAGCGCTATTTGGTGCTTGCATTTTTGGATGCAGCCAATTATTAAGTAAACTTATTAAGCAGTGAGATCATATTTTATGTTTCATAAGATACTAATATCAGGTCATGGGAGTCCAATAAACAAGATAGATGACACCATTGCTTATCGTGATTTTCCAATCAAGTTATTCTCCATTACATTTTGCAGTCTGTTGTCTAGTCTATTATTTCATTATGTCTCATTGACTAAAAACAAAAGATAGATAATCAGTGATGCGGTTATGTGATTTCAGACTCCAGATAGAGTGGTCTTAAGTGGAAGGAGGTCTTCTTTAGAGGGTGATCTGCATTACTTTCTTCCTTCAGAAAATATTGTGTTTTAGCTCTGTTCCTATTCATTCTTCTGTGAGTGGTCCTGCATGTCTGCCTGATAGTCCAACCCAAGTTTGATAGCCGTGTACTCAAACCCAACAGAATGAGGTATTTGAACATTTTTTTGTGCAAACAAACTTGCAACAGCTACATTAGACTGAATGATGGTGACTCTCACATCTCCCCAATATGGAGTCCTCCAGCTGTGTTGCACTACAATGCTACACATTCCCAGACAACATTAGTCAATTGGCTTCTAGTTGATCACATCCCAATAAATTGAGGGATACTAATGTATCTTTACAAGAGATAGCATGATGTAGTTACTTAAGCACTGAACCATTCTAGAGAACAGGGCTTTTATGCCCTCTACTCCAGGGAAACTCAGTGGGTGCCCTTGGGCAAGTCATGCTCTCTCAGCATCAGAAGAAGGCAAAGACAAGCCCCATCTGAACAAATACTGCCAAGGAAATCCCATGATAGGTTCACCTTAGAGCCACCGTCAGGCAGAAACAACTTGAATACACACAACAAGAAAAACAATGCACCCCACTTGACAAGAAAATGTATGAATTCTTTCTGCTCTGTTAGTAATGTGATCTTAGTTATGTGAACTTTTCAATCATCGGCCTATAATATCCTTTGAAGGCATCTTAACTTTGCCCTACAGAACTGTGAACAGATTTGTGCATACACACACACACACATCTAAATAGACAGACAGATGTGTACCTATGAATACCTACTTGCTATCAGTGTCTTGTGCTCATATTGAAAAGTAAACCTTGTTGCTTCTGCTCATAAAGGACAACGCACTACGCAGCAGTGTAAGACTTGCCCGCTGTTCTGTGTATAAATAGATTGTTCTAAGCAGTGTGTGCTAGCGAAAGCCCTAAGTGCAAAGTAGAGGGAGAACGGAGAGAAAAACAGTGCTATTAGAGAGAAAAAGAGACATGTTTGGGGAATCATAAAAGGAGTAGCTGCACTCTGAGCCAAAATGCATTTTAAAGTAGCAATTTTCACAAAATGCTTGAATGAAAGGGTATTCTGAAAACAGGCTCCATTTGTTATGTGTTTATTATTATGATTTAGGAACCAAGTTTCTGTTTTCAGTGAATCTAAAATTTTAAAAAAGCGAACAATGTATGATTTGTGCATGGAATTAGGCCCCATTGTCCTGTCATTTTTTTTTATCAGTTCACCTTGTGAATGGATGGCTGTTATTTAGAATTTCACATGAAATACTAAGAGAGAAGGAGGGGCAAATGTGTCAGGGTGTGCGATTTAAGTGTTCTACTCAAATAATATTATTCCACTGATGGAATGCTCTTTGGTCAAGTTGGAATTTTTGTTTTCAGAATGAGGATGGAGACAATGTTCAACAATCCCTCTTCCCATTGCAGTCCCTTCTAAAACAAGATCTGAAAAATAGAATGGGAATGGGTTGTTGTAGGTTTTTCAGGCTGTATGGCCATGTTCGAGAAGCATTCTTTCCTGACGTTTTGCCTGCATCTATGACAGGCCTCCTCAGAAGTTGTGACCTCACAACCTCTGAGGATGCCTACCATAAATGCAGACAAAACATCAGGAGAGAATGATTCTAGGACATGGCCATACAGTCCGTAAAACCTATAACAACCCAATGATTCTAGCTATGAAAGCCTTCGACAATACAGAATGGGAATGGAATGTGATAGTGGGTAGTTCAACCCAAATCACCCTGACTCTATACTCTTTCTATAAGTTTATGTTGGATGACAGACCATTCAGTCAGTGGAGCCACAACAATAGAATAGAGCAATGTTTTTCAACCTTTTTTGAGCTGCGGCACATTTTTTACATTTACAAAATCCTGGGGCACACCACCAACCAAAATGACACTCTAACACAGTAATACATATAGTTAATGTGTTTTTAAATGTATTTATACACTCAGTGTGAAACCTGGGCCTGTTTCGATGAACACAACATAGATATCCTGGCAGGAATGGCAGAAAGACACCAACTTCCCACACAGAACTCCCATAACCAAGAGAAAATACTATAAGAGTTTGGTGGGCATTGACCTTGAGTTTTGGAATTGTAGTTCACCTATATTCAGAGAGCGGTGTGGACTCAAACAATGTTGGATCAGGACCAAACTTGGCATGAATACTCAATATGCCCAAATGTAAACACAGATGGAGTTTGGGGGAAATAGACCTTGTCATTTGGGAGTTACAGTTTGTGGGATTTATAGTTAACACACAAAGAGCATCCGGAACTCTTGCAACAATTGAATTGAACCAAACTTGGCTTATTGAACTCTTATTACCAACAGAAAGTACTGAAAGGGTTTGCTTGGGAATTGACCTTGAGTTTGGAAGTTGTAGTTCACCTACACCCAGAGAGCACTGTGGACTCAAACAATGTTATGTTGTTGTTTGTTTTCTATCCAGAATCACAATGTTGGAAGGAGGCTCACCACTTTAAGGTCCCTGAAACAGGCATGGGAAAACTTCAGCCCTCTGGGTGCTTTGGACTTCAATTCCCACCATTCCTAACAGCCTGAGGCCCTTTCCTGCTTAAGTGGCTGAGGGGGGAAAGGAAAAGGGCCTGAGGCTGCTAGGAATGGTGGGAGTTGGAGTCCAAAATACCTGGAAGGTCCAAGTTGCCCATGCCAACTTTTGACAGCGACCTCTTCCTCCCCCTTCGCGCCCTTTCTTCCCTCTCCTGCTGAACACTTACTTTTTCTTCTACAGTGCCACTTCTGTCACCATTTTGATCTGAGGGGGCCGCGTGAGCCTGTTCAGGGGGGGAGGGGGAGGGAGGAAGACGTGACCCGTGCAGGCGCTACTGCGCAGACTTGCCCCAGAGCAAAGCGAGGCAAAGTGAGCAGAGCGAGGCTGGGAAGAAGGGAGCCCGAGTGGAGAAGAAAAAGTGTTGGGCAGGAGGGGGAAGAAAGGGTATTGGAGGTTCCAATTTCCCACGGCACACCTGATGATCGCTCATGGCACACTAGTGTGCCACGGCATACTAGTTGAGAAACACTGGAATAGAGTATTGACAACCTCTCACGTGGATTTAATTGATTCCTCAAGATCCTCAATGAACTTTGCAGATGTAATGCCTGGAAACTTTCTTTGTTCATAGTGGGATGCAGTTTAGTTAGTCTCTTCACAACTATATATGCAGACCACACTGTTACATGAATGTCTGATTGGGGACATGGCTAAACATAATAGCAATGCCTAGCCAACCCCACTGTTCCCCCATGTATTCAGTGTATAAACATAGATAAAGAACCTTATGCTCATTACTGTGTGCACCATAGGAGGATTGTATGGGGATTACTTCCTTTTAATGATAATGTAAACAACACATATCCTGGTAAATTAACTTTTAAAACCCTGGCTATAATCTATAATCTACCATTCAATTCAATATAAAAATAAAGCAAACATTAAAGACTATACTCTTGAACATATGCTCTTGCTAGCCACGTTCAGCTATCAAAGTTGAATGCAATATTAATTTAAACCACTAAGAATATTGTAAATGCAGTCTACTTTTGGGAAAGGCAGGCATATGCATAATGTCATGATGATAACAGCTTTATTTGGGAGAAAATATGGAACATTTTGCAGGGCAAAACTCTTGAGGCTACGCAAGAAACAAATGGTAAGCATAAATAAAGTTCCAAGTAATGTGTGTTGATAACTCTGGAAATGACTTATAAGATAGACTAGGCACAAACAAACAAAAAAGGCAATTAAAGTTAAAATAGACCTAGACAGTATTATCTATTGCTGGGGACAGTTGAGACATCTGTTTAGTTCATTTCTGTTTTCCCAACAATAAAGAAGCCATATACACCCAGAATGCAGGTAGATCTGCATTTTTAGAAAACAGAGAATTAAGCTTTTTGGTTTCTTTTGCACCAAGCATTCTGAAGAGATACTCTAGGTGAAACCTATAACTATCTACCACCCCAGTCTGAAATCTCATTTTTAATTCCATTTAAGGGGACAGACACTCTGACTTCAACTTCAAATCAGGTTGTCTTATTTCCACCCACACTTCCTTATTGTAACATCTTTACTGATCCATATATCTACAGTGCTGACATCAATTTCTCTCTCCCTTCGGTTGATCTAATAAGAGGCAATATCGAATGCAGGGAGTTTGTTGAGGAAATGGTAGAAATTAGTAGAACCAAGAAGGAGAAGACATCTCCCTCTCCACTGCAGTCTTCCTGCACACCCTGCCCCAGAAAACTCGAAACGAATTTCATGGATTCATTCTCTAGTGTGATGAAGTCGTTAGATAGTCCACAGTGCTGAAAAAGGAAGGGAAAGAAGTTGTGTTACAGCTGTCAGAGAACACTGTATTAGCTGAAGGGCATTATAACAATATGGACTCTGGAGGTCATGTATCTCTCCTCTATAAAAAGAGTGCACATGGGTATGACATTGTCACAGATTTTAAGCGTTGCTGAATGTATTTGAAGAAAGTTGCTACAGAAAACAATTCATCTGACTGATCATGCTGACTGTCATACAGGTTTATTTCCCACTATTGCCATAAGATAGCAAAGATCCAATTTAAACATAGTATAAAGCAGGGGTCGGGAACCTTTTTGACTCAGAGAGCCATAAAAGCAAAATATTTGGAAATTTATTTCAGTGAGAGCCATATAATATATATAATATATTTTAGGACTGAATTCAACTAAATGTGAGTATATACATACATACTATGAGAAAAGGATACCCCTGGTAGAATGATGGGACACTTCAGACCTGGCTCTGCAAAAGGCATGCTCAGGACTCTGGGAAGGAAGAGAAGATGGAAGGAAAGAGGAAAGAAAGAAAGACAGAGGAAATAAAGGAGGGAGGGGGAGAGGAAGAAAGAAGAACGAACTATGGAAAAGGAAGAAAAGAAAAGCAGGAGAGACAAGGAGGGGAAAAGAAAGAAGGAAATGGGGAGGAAAGGAAAGGGTGGGGAAAATAAAGGAACGGGAGTGAGGAAAAAGTAAAATAATGAAGGGAAAAGAAGAAAGGAAGAAGGGGAGAGAGGGAAGTGAAAAGAAAGGAAGAAGGAAAGGAAGACTTGGGGGGAGAAACAGAAGAGGAAGGAAGGAAAAGGGAGGGAGAATGGAGGAAAGAAGGAAGGGAAGTCGCGGCACATTTGCGTCACTCCTCCCCGCTGCATGCTGGGAAACCGAGGCCCGGGCTGCTCTGGAGAGCCAGATGCAATCATGAAAAGAGCCACATCTGGCTCCCGAGCCGTAGGTTCCCTACCCCTGGTATAAAGCAAAGAGATATATTTAGCAAGAGCTTTCTTTGTTTAGTGGTTTGCTGGTTGGTTTGCCAGATTACAATTTAAATATAAAGTAACCTTTCAGTTCTATCAGAAAGACAGGCTATACACTATAATTTTCCACTAATACCATCAGCTACCTTGGGAAGTCCTAACATAAATATTCCTCTTCTCCAAATATTCCTGGTTTTTGTGTGTGTGAATTCTTCATTATTTCATAGATTAATAATTTCATGAAGAGGTCAGAGTCATTTTCCCTCTCAACTGCCCAAGCATTTTGGTTCATGGTCTAATCTCCAAAATAAATAAACAACATTTTTATAGGCAAAGCAGTATAGATTTGCAGGCACTGGTTTTTTCCTTTGCATTAAAAACTGAAAGATCTAGACAAGTTTACAAGAAAAACACAGATTATCGATTACTTTAATTACTCCTGAATGTGCCTGCTTTGATTTGTATTGTTATGTGACTTTTACATTTTATTATGCTACATAATTTATCTTGATTACAGTTCCAGTACATTAATGTTTTCTTTAAAATGTGTGATATAGTCCAAAAAATGGTGGGGTTTTATTCTGGGAAACTCCCCGCCCCATGGATACCAAAATCTGTGTATGCTGAAGTCCTACTATATACAATTAAGTCAAAGTATAATGTATGCATGTTTGATCCACGGAAGGGCAGACAAATAAACATGCAGAACTGTATCAAAAATTCATTTAGTACAAATGTAAATATATAGAACATATGACAATGACTCTAAAGGAAGTGAGCAAGATATAAATAACCATACAATATATTCGTAATCATGCGATATAATAACACCAAAACGCCAGGAAGCAATGGAAGTCACGGCAACAGCCAAATGCATGCCTCCCGCGTCCTGGAATTTTTCCCTTTATGCCTTACATTTACCCGACCCTCATGAACTGTCCTACTTTCCCTTGAACTTTCGATTGCCTGACCTATTGGAGTGACCACCATACCTACGCAGGATCTACCTACTCCATTGTTTCTATCGTGGACTACCATTTGCTTCGCATTGGAACTTGCTACCTACCGGACTATTCCTCATTCAAATTACTTCCCTGCCATTTGGCTGTTGCCGTGAGTTCCATTGCTTCCTGGCGTTTTGGTGTTATTATATCGCATGATTACGAATATATTGTATGATTATTTATATCTTGCTCACTTCCTTTAGAGTCATTGTCATATGTTCTATATATTTACATTTGTACTAAATGAATTTGTCTGTTTATTTGTCTGCCCTTCCGTGACTTACTCATAGCTCTGCTCTATTGTATACCTACATGTTTGATCCAGACAGGCTCCTAAATGGTGTGATTTATTTATTTATTTATTTCCTATACTTTTACCTCACCCTTCTCATCCCCGAGGGGGGACTCAGGGTGGCCTCACAAAAGCATAATCGTATGCCGGCATCATAAAAACAATCACCAATACATTAAAATATTAAAAACAGTAATTAAACAGTTAATTAAAACATGCCTGTTAAAATCAGAATCCAGAATCCAGAGTCCAGTCCGGGTCAATTCATTGTCTTAAATCTTCTTTCATTTGCTGTTATTACTGGTCGAACGCTTGGTCCCATAGTCAGGTCTTAAGTTTCCTTCTGAGGAGGGAGGTGGCCAATCTGATGTCCCTGGGGAGGGAGTTCCACAGTCAAGGGGCCACTGCAGAGTAGGCCCAGTCCCTCATCCCCATCTGTTGCATTTGCGATGGCGTGGGATCAAGAGCAGGGCCTCTCCAGATGATCTTAAATTTCGTGATGGTTCATAACAGGAGATACGTTCGGACAGGTAGTCTGGGCCAGAACCATTTAGGGCTTTAAAGGTTAAAACCAGCACTTTGAATTGTGCTCAGAAGCTGATCAGCAGCCAGTGGAGCTGGTGTGACAGAGGAGTTGTATGCTCCCTGTATGCCGCTCCGGTGAGCAATCTGGCTGCCGACCGTTGGACTAATTGAAGCTTCCGGGCAGTCTTCAGAGGCAGCCCCACAGAGAGTGCATTGCAGTAGTCTATTTGGGATGTAACAAGAGTGTGGAGCACACATGCACTTATTACGCAACTTAGAACTTCATGGGGGGTGCGCATGCATCGGCAAACTTTTTAGACGCTCCACGAGTGGCTCCCACATGAGGGTGAAGAAAAAAGACTGGTGGACCGGCTAAACCAACCCCCCACCCTCAGAAACTGGGCCAGTGGATGAAGAAAGCAGAGGAGGTAGGAGGGAGTAAAAAGTGGGGCCCAGGAGAGAAGGGGGAAGTGGATGCGGCTGGATTAAACTTCAAAGTTTTGTGTGAGGAAAGAGGAATCCAAAATGGCCATGGGAACCAGCTCGGGATCGGCCGAGGTGCTGGAGGCTAAAATGGACAGAATGCTCAATCTCTTGGAGGAGAAATTTGGAGCGGTGCAGCAAAAACTTGGAGAGGTGGAAAAAGTGATGGGGATGTAGGTCAAGGATGTCTCCAATTTGAAGGGACTACCAAAAGAGTTGGGAGTAAAAGTGGAGAAAAATGAGAAGGAGACCCAAGATCAAATTAAAGGATTGGAGGAGACGATAAGAAGACAGAATCAGAGACTTACTAATCTGGAAGATCGGCAGAGGAGGCGAAATATCCGTTTAAGAAACTTTAAACAGGACTTTGCAAAAGGAGAGAAGTTGGTGGAGGCAATACAAGAGTGGCTCGAGAGGAACAGCGTTGTAATCAAGTGGAGGATATTGAAAGAGCACATTGGGCCTCGGCCGAAGAAACCAACAACAGAGGCAGAGAGACATTGTGATCGCCTTTTGCAAGTGAAAGCCTGGCGGAAAGGATCTATCGCCACTTGAGAAGCATCTCTGATCTTAATCAGGATGGCAATCAAGTCATCTGTCTCCGTGATCTCTCTCAGCAAACTCTGCGTGAGAGGGCAGGACTTCCCCATGCCTCTTCCAACATGGGGTTAAATTTACATGGGGTTTCCCAACAGCCATCCTTGTTTTCAAAGGGACTGAGACGCTGCGAGCAAGGACGTATGAGGAGGGGCTGGATCTGCTAAGCCGCCTAAGAATTTCAATGACTCAGCAGCAAAGAGGGAGAGAAGGAGGGGCAGAAGGAGGAGGTGCAGCTGGTGGCATGGAGCAGCAAACGAGGCCCTCTAGTGGACTGAGTGGACAGAGTGGAGAGGGATCCAGTGGAAGAGGAACGCCGGACGACGAACAGATAGCAGCCCTTATAGAAAAGGATGAGCGCATGAGACAGCTTACTGAAGAACTGGAGGTAATGAGAAAGGAGCATAAGAGGTTGCTGCTGCGACAAGCCAAACGGAGGTAAAGTAAAGAAGAGGAAGAAAGAAGAAAAGAAGTTGGAAGAAGAAGGAAGAAGAGATTGAACATTGGGTTTGGGGATTGTTTATCGCTACTTTGGGTTAGTTGTAGTTTAAGTAGTAATTCAGCCGAAATGGGTAGTAAGAGGGGGAAGGGAGGGGGGTTTAGGGGGAAACCTAAATAAGAGTAAGGGGAGCCCGGAGGTGGGAACACACTCACGGATGGGGGCCTCTACCCACGGGCAGCGTGGAGCTGGTCTCCCCACCTGATCCAGGTGGGGACACGAGAGAGGCACGGGTGTTTGAGGGTGGAAGGGGTTGAGAGGAAGGAGGAAAGCAAGCATGTTAGGACAGTTCAAGGGAATGGAAATATAATGGGAAATGAGTGATTTAACAATATTAGCTTTAAATGCGAATGGCTTAAACTCGGATTTTAAGAGGTATAGGGTAAGCAAATTGGCAAGGGATAATAAGGTTGACATATTGGTTTTGTCAGAAACTCACAAAGGAAGGGACCGGGAACAATTAATAAATGATAAGAAGTGGAAATGGGTGTATGAATCCAGGGGGACGCGTAGGGCGAGGGGAACTGCAATCTTGATACATGAAAGGGTTCCGCTGGAGAGCATGGAGTGGGAGAAGGACAGACAAGGTAGATGGGTCTTTATCAAAGGCATAATAAACCGACAGAAGGTGACAGTGGCAGCTATTTATGCGCCAAATGTGGGGCAGAAACAATTCATTATGAACATGAAAAGGAAATTGGATAATTTTAAGGAGGGGACGACATTCTTGGCGGGAGATTTTAATATGCAAAGGTCAGAAGTAGGAGGTAACAATAGAAGGTCTCTGCATTTAAATAAACTTGATATGGTAGATCTGCATAGTGGGGTTGGGAATAGAAGTACTTACTACTCAGCAAGGCATAATGTATTCAGCTGTATTGACTATGTATTAATGGATAGGACAGGAAAGGCCCAGGTGAAGAAAGCAGAAGTGAAGGCCATGTGGTTGTCCGATCATGCCCCACTTAGTAGTGACAATAAGAATGATGCAATGGAGGAACCTGAGGTTTGGAAATATAATATGGCGATTGGGACTATGGAACAGGATAAAAGCAGGATACAAAATGAAATAAAAGAGTATTTTAGATTGAATAATTCAAGGGAAATGTCTAAAGCAGTGGTTTGGGACTGCTGTAAAGCAGTCATAAGAGGTCACCTTATAAGTCTTGAGGTAGTAGAGATGAATAGGAGATGGAGAAGAGGAAGGGAAAAATAAGATTAAGGATATTGAAATGATACAGGACCAATGAAGCAGACCAAGGGAAGAGAGTGGCATAGGTTGCTAAAACAGAAAAAACTGGAATTGGAACAATATGATGAAATGCCATTGGAATAAGATGAGAATGGCAATGAGGCAAAAAATCAGTTCTTGGGGACAAAAACTAGTTAAACAATTGGCAAGATATCTGAAAAGAAAAAGGAGAAGTCGTGTATAAGAGCATTAAAGGACACCAGTGGAGTGATAAAGGAGGGGGTAAGGAGGATATAGAAAGGATTATGAAAGATTTTTATGAAAAAAATTATACAAACAAGGAGAGGTTAGTAGGACACCAATAGAAGTTGGACAGAAAGTAAGTGAAGAGGACAAAACTTACTTAAATGCAGAAATCAGTCAGGGAGGTGGAAAAGGTTATCAAGGGGTTAAAAATGTCAAGGCGCCAGGTCCTGATGGATATTCGGTGAATTTATAAAACATATATGTATGAACTGTTACCATATTTGCCACTCTTTAATGAAGTGTTGTTAAACCAGGTTATTCCACAGTCTTGGAAGATATCGGAGATTGTGACAATTCCCAAAAAGGCTGGTCGAGATGAGACCTGCCGGAGTCCTATCGCCCCATAAGTTTAGCGAATCAAGATTACAAAATATTTGCAAAGGTATTGGCAAACAGGTTGGAGAAAATATTACCTAAAATTATTGGGGGGATCAATATGGGTTTGTTAAAAAAGACGGATAAGTGAACCAATTAGGAATGTAATGAATGTGCTACAACACGCTACCGCAACCAAGAGGAAATTAGGAATATTAAAATTGGATGTGTATAAGGCATTTGATAAGGTGAATCATGCTTATTTGTATGAGGTGTGCAAAGAACTAAATTTGGGCAATAGCTTCTGTGAAGTGATTAGGAGTTTATATATAGGGAGTGAGGCGTATATAAGAGTTAATGGAAACAGGACGGAAAAGATTAGGATATTGAATGGAACTAAACAAGGTTGCCCATTATCTCCAATGCTATTTGTATTGGC
>JARBWK010000009.1:77131700-77496119 GCA_030556195.1 Anolis apletophallus
CACTTCCCTCACCACTGACATTTTGTTGCTGCTGCTGCGTATTTTCATGTTATTTCTGATATACGACAAGCATAAAGCAAATCTGTTTTCCTTGCCCTTGCCTTCTTCTGAGGCTGAGAGAGTGTGACTTACTCAAGGTCACCCCGTAGGTTTCCATGGCTGAGTGAGAATTCAAATCTCGGTCACCCCGTGTCCTAGTCCAACATGTAGTTCACCATTCTAACATCTGATATTAACTATTTCAAAAACCAGATGTGCAAAGTGGTATAATGTTTGCAGATGGGAAGCTTCATTCCTCTGGAAACAAATGAAATTTCATCTTGGGTTGCTTTTTAATTGCTAGGGTTTATGGAGACACTTTAAATTAATTTGGATGTGCCACACACGCCTATATATTTTAATAGCAATTTCATCTCATTGGTTTTATTGAAATATTTTAATGTTGTTATTTAACCCAGGCCCCCAGAACAGGGTAGTTTTGAAGTATTACTGACACCCATACACACACACCCTTCAAAGAAATGAGCCTGTCATATAAACAGCTTTAATGGTGGGCAGCTGATAAACTGTGACAAGTAGTCAAGTAAGACCATATTTAGCCTGAATCTTATTTTATTTCAGGGCTTGCCTGAGCATAGAACTCAAGCTTCTGGCAATGACATTTAAGACATACAGTTAAAAATAATGAAAAATAACTAAAAACAGCATGCTTAAAACAATATGGCATCCTCCTAAAAACCCCTAGGATATAAAAATTGGATTATTTTACCAGCTTTTTGAAAAGTAAAGGATTATAATGTTGAAGTTTTTTTTCTTTCCACTTCTAAATTGGATTTTTTATAGATTCACTCCAAAACTAATTCTTTTCAAATATTGGCCTTTTGACACTCATCAAGTATCAAGTAACACTCCAAGTCACAAGCATGAGGTGAGCCCTTCATTATTTAGCTCATATAAATTGCAATTATTTCCTTTCCACCAACATGCTCTCCCTTTTTTAAGCCCAAGCAACGAAGCTCTTTCCCGCTTGACACCTGTGGGTTGCAGTCATTTATTGGCCACCCGGCCCACTTTCAACTTTTATTTCTGATTTTGACTCTTGGCTGACTTCCTTTCTTTCATTTCTGTCCTTATTATAGGATGACCTTCTGGATTCAGTTGTCTTAACATTTTCTTTCTTTTTGTCTTCTTTTGGGTTTCAGACTTGTTCTGATTCACCTACATACTCCCTTGGTCAATTTGTACTTAAGAATGTTTTTCCCCCCTCTCCTGTCACTAGATTTCCTTTGTCTGGTCTTCGTTTTGTTATGGTTGATGCTACAGAAGCGTAATCCTACCTTACTCATTTTCTTCATTACCTCTATTGCTGTACTCATGCCTGTAGGAAGACTGGGGAATGAAAAGCTCACATTGATTTTAAATTCACTCTTTCTTCTTTCTCTTGGCCAAGCAGAAATGTTATACATTGTTGATTCATGCTAATTCATGGCACACACATCTTTTTCTACCTTTAATTCTTTTTAAAAATTCGCTGACATTTCTTCCCCTTTCTCTTTCTGCTGATTTTGCTACTTTTAAAAATCCTAAAATTGAAACTATCCATTCTGATCATTTTTCTTCTGAACCTCCTTCATTACTAACTTACGAAGCATCTGTTTCATCTGCTTGTTCTACTTTCCCATTGTCTTCTTAAATGAATTTACAGTATATACTTGAGTATAAGCCTAGTTTTCAGCCCCTTTTAAGGCTGAAAAAGCCCCCCTTAGCTTATATTCAAGCGAGGGTCCTGGCAGGAAGGTATGGGGCTAAAAGAAGCCTTCTGGTCAGGACCCCCACCTCTCCGCACAACAACCCATTTAACCTACTGATGCCTCAATTAATGTAATTTTATTGGTATTTATTTTTATTTTGAAATTTACCAGCAGATGCTGCAATTCCCACCCTTGGTTTATAATCAAGTCAATAAGTTTCCCATGTTTTTTGTGGTAAAATTAGGTGCCTCAGCTTATATTTGGGTCGGCTTATACTCGACTATATATGGTATCCAATATGTTGGAGTATTTGAATCTTTCTTCCGGTTGTCTTGATCCCATTCCTTCTTGCTTTATAATAGCTGTTCCTCCTTTCTTTATAAATATTATACATTTGTCTCTTTCTGACTCATTTCCTTCTGAGTTTAAACATGCTACCATTTCTCCAATTCTTAAGAAACTTTCACTTGACCCATTTTCTCTTTTTAATTATCACCCTGATTCACTGTTGCCTTTTCTTTTGAAAGTTTTTAAACTTGCTGTTTGTGCAATTTTCTTTCTTGTATCTCTGTAATTGATTTCTTTCGATCCAGATTTCACCATTTGCACTCTATGGGGACAGCCTTTACAAAGACTATAGATAATTTGTTTCGGAACAAATCAAAAGCCTCACATCAAGTCCTAATTCATTCTCTTTTTTGCAGTTTTTAATACAATTGATTCTGTTCTTCTGCTGGATATTATCTGTGACTTAAGTAGGGCTCACTATTTTATCTTTCAGTCTGGTCATTTAACTTGGGGGCCATGTATCCTTTCCCCCTTTGAGTTGAGGTTCCACAGAAATCTGTCCAGACCCTGTGTCATTTTCTGCTTAAATACTATTATTTGGGAATCTTTTTCATTCTCATGGCATCATTTCAATGCTGATGATACTCAGCTGTATTTTTCCCCATCCCAGAACTTTATTCTGATGTTTTACATTGTATTACAATGTTACTTTCAGCTACCTCAGCATTGGTACTTCATCATTGCTAAAACTTAATATGCCAAAGACATAACTACTTATTTTTCCTCTAAAATTTCCTTTCCAACATACATTTTCTGTCGGCATTCATAATATTCTCATTCATCCTGGGAAGAAAGCACGTTATCTTGATTTTATCTTTGAATCCTCTTTTTCTTTTATTCTTCACACTGAGACTGAAGCTAGGTCATTACACTTTGTTCTTCTAAGTCGAGTCGCCTTTCTCACATTGTGAAGATCAAACCTTTATATCTGCAACTTTTGTTCATGCTTTGCACATTGATGACACTATATAAACGAGTGATGATGATAAAGATGATACTATTACTATTAGTAGTAGTACTACTTGTAATGTCTTTGATAATTTCTTGTCTTGGACATCAACATATTATTTTGACCACTCTTCCATAGTCCCATCTCAGTCCCATGGTTTCTATTCAGCCTTATGTTGCTAAGATAAACTTTTGGGGACATAATTTTTATCACATCTCTCCATTTTTGAGATGGAGAGATGTGATGAGTTTGAAGCCTGCTCGGGTCGGGGTGAGCTATCGACTAAATTGTATAGCTCATTGTTGCAATCCAAAAGACAGTTGCATCTGTCAAGTAGGAAATTTAGGTACCACTTTGTGGAGAGGCTAATTTAACTGATTTACGAGACCATAAAATCTCCAGGAAATATGCAAAAAGAATGAAGGAATGCAACAGCTCCCCCTGGTGGCCAGAAGCTGGAATATTAAATTGCCTTTGAGTGTCTGTCTATATATGTTGTGTGTCTATGGCATTGAATGTTTGGCTGTATGTGTACATTGTAATCTGCCCTGATTCCCCTGTGGGGTGAGAAGGGCGGAATATAAATGATCTCTCTCTCTCTCTCTCTCTCTCTCTCTCTCTCTCTCTCACACACACACACACAGTAGGAATAGCCATATATATATATATATATATATATATATATATATATATATATATATATAAAAGGAATAGCCATATATATATAGGCTATTCCTTTTAGAATTCAATATAAGCACCATGTTTCATTTTATAAAAATTCTTCACAACCAAGCTCCTTGCCTTTTCCAGGCCACATTTCTTTTTACTGGCTTGGTCTAGGAATTCTCTGCAACTTATCCAACAATTTCCTCTAACTTGGTTGGTTTCATCCTTTGTCACTTGCTTCTACATATTCTTTGAACTGTTCCCATTAATGTTTGTGAATTGCTCCTACTTTCATTGTTTTAAAAATGCAAATTTAAAATATGCATTGTTATCATACATTTTGGGAGTTTAGTATAATTCAGTTTCATAATAAAGTATATTTTCATATTTTTTTTAATTTTATGTAATATTGTATTGCTTTGATTTTGTAAATACATTGCTTGCTCACCCTTTGTTGTGTGTGTCTGTGAGCACATGGTATTGGTATATATTAGATTGTTGCCTTTGACAAGTTTGATTTTTTTTGTTTGATGTGGATAATGATGTTGTCCAGTGGAGAGTAGGCTTTTTAAAGAAGAACTAGACCAGGGGTGCTCATTAGGTAGCTCGGGAGCTACTAGTAGATCTTCGGCCCTCTACCAGGCGATCTTCGGCCCTCACCAGCCAGATGGGGCGCTCCTGCCATGCGCGTGCACACCCTGTGCGAACGCGTGCTCCTGCTGCTGGCTTCCGCTCTCGCAGTGCTTCTTTTGCCTGCGGGGCATTGCAGGAAGAAGGAAGCATGAGGCGGTGCCTCTGGAGGGAGCGCCCTGCCTCTCTGTCGTCCAGAAGCAGCTGTGCAGCCTCCGTTGCCAGCAAAACAGGCAGGGCGGAGCGCTCCCTCTGGATGCCCCGCCTCGTGCTTTCTCCTTCTTGCAATGCCCGCAGGCAAAAGAAGCGCTGTGCGGGTGGAAAACAGCAGCACGCGCAGCGGCGGGAGCACACGGCAGCGGGGGCAGGTAGATCTTTTGGACTTGGTTGCTTTAAGAGTAGCTCGCATGCTGAAAAAGTGAGAGCACCCCTGAACTAGACTGTTTCTGATTGCCAGTGATCAATGTTTTTGAAGCCCATATGTTCTTAGGTCTTCTTGTGACTTAAGTCTGCTTGTTTGCTAGGATACAGTGACTCCCAAAGTTCATAAGCAATTCTTATGGGTAAAGATAAGTCATGTTTCCCTCTTAATTTATTCAAAGATGGCTCCAGTTAAGCTTAAATCAGAACATGTGTTCATTTTAATTCTATCTAAAGGCATCACCAGATAATCCATCCTTCTTTTGTAATACAAGTAATAATTTATCATTGGGCCCCTCGAGACAGGCACTATATCTCAGATCCTGATTCCAGGTTTTCTGTTTATCTTAGATTATCTGGCAGGGCGGACTTATATCCAGTTTAAAGCAGAAAACCTGGGATCAGATCCTGGGATATATAGGGCCTGTTTGGATGGGTCCTTAAATAACTCTTCAAATCTATCTATCCATCTATTTTCTATCTTCTATCTCTTCTATCTCTCCCTTACCTTCCATCTCTCTTTATGATCTTTCTGACTGGTTGAGGATTTCCTCCACTTGAAACCTGAAGTGGTCCTTGTCTGCTCCTTGTCTTCTTTGCCATAGGTAAGCTCTCCACTTAGCAGCTAGGTCACATAGGAAACAGTGAGTTCAACATCACTACACCAACAGTCCTGTGGATAGTATTTCTCCTGTATTAATGCGATGAGAAAGTTCTAATTATTCCCTGCAAGGATAGAACTGTTACACACAGCCCTAAAGTCACTTTTTTTCAGTGCAGCAAATTGCAGGAGAAATGGACAGGAGCTATGAAAAACACACTTGTATATCTTCAATAAAATGTAATTGAGGTAAGTTCAAACATAAAATGTCTGAGATAATCCCCATCAAATGATACTTTAAAATCTCATTACTTTTTATTTCTCTTTGGATGTTGCATCATTTCATTTTGTTGTTCTAGGGAATTGTGTGTGCATTCATAGACAAAGCATCAATCTTACCCATATTGAATGTATAGGTCCCGGTTCATTTAAAGACAACTAGATCTCTTTTGTGTGTCAGGAGTTAAGTATACATTCAGCTGGGCTACATTGGCTTGTAGATACTTGTGGCAATGAGATGCTGTCACTAGTGAAGAGTCGTGAAACTCCAATCGATACAACACAGAGGCGGTAATCAACATGCAGATTAATGAGTAGGATTGTATCCCCTAGGGACTAAGGGAACAAAGCCCGGCTGTGCATTTTAATTGCTGAGTTATAGCTAAATCTCAGTTCTATATCAATCTCCATCCATTATGACTATTGATGCATGGCAGACATTAAAAGGAAAACAATAATATAATGATTCATAACTGCCGAGGTGCAAATGAATGGCAAGCAGTGCGAGGAATAAGGCTCTGATCATTTTCTTTTCTGTCTGAATCAAAGATTTGAAATAATATTTCCAATTTTCTCAATTTTCATGGTAGCTGACTGCAACCAATTTAAACCAAAAGGAGTTTATAAAAACAATAAAGCAGTGAGGCATCTTTCAACCATCTTGGCTTTTTATCAGTTCCAGGGTTCTTTTGAATAATAGCTGAAGCTAATCCATTAATTCAATTAACTAAGGCAACCACGAAAATTAGATATTGAAAAGACTTCTTTGCTAAGGTCACCTTACAGCAGGTTCCTGGCAAAGAGGACTAGCACCAAGCAATATATTTAAAGACATAGACCTGGTCATTAAATAAAGTTGTTTTCGATAAGTAGGAGAAATCCTGCAATATCTAATGAGTTTTAGATATTTTTTTTGCCAATGTCAGAGACAAATAGCTTTTCTAGGCTATTTAATTAAATTATTTATCTTTGCTTTTCATCAATGTTTTAATTTATAACTGATATCACCTTTTCAAGGGGTCTAACACTGTCTGCACATCTAAAATCTATATGTTATCTATATAATATAAGTTAAAGTTTGTTTGCATATATTAATCTATGTATGTAATGTTTGTATGTAATTTCCAAGATGGCCTCCAATTTCAGAGAGCACAGTAACTCCCACCAACAACAGATCTGGACCAAACCTGGCACACAACCCCCTCCCCATTACCAACCTTCAGTGCTCATGTGGGTTGGTGGAATGGACTCTGGATGTTGGGAGTTGCAGTACTTACATCCACATCCAGACACTTCTGCGAACCCCATCGATGATGGATCTGGACCAAACTTGGCACACAACACTCCCCTCCCACCACTTTAAATACTGCTGGAGTTTGAAAAAAAATGACAGGGGATGATGGGACTTGCAGCCCACTCATATCCATATGCACTTTCTAATGAGAGCATTCATAAAATCCAACCCCCCCCCTTGACATTTTCTAATTTTTATCCTTACCAAATTACCTAACCCAGACATCACCAGGTACCTAAGATAGTATATTTTAAAAAAGTGAGTGTATTTGTAGTTATCTATGTTTATTTGTTTGTATTTTTCAAGATGACAGACCCCCTATGAGCCGCTTTAAGTCCGGGTTTGGGGGGGGGGGGTAGTCCTTGGACTATGGGAATTGCAGTAATTTCACCCACATCCACAAACCACTGCACACCTTACTGACAGTGGAACTGGATGAAACTTGGCACACAGATGTCCCATGACTAACTAAGTCTTGGTGAGATTTTGTGTGTATGTGTGGATCCTGGATGATGGGAGTTTCAGTACCTCCACCTACCACCAGAACCCTACTGATGATGGATCTGGACCGCACTTGACACACAGATACCCCGACTACTTTAAATACTGCCGAGGGTTTGGGGGAAATGACAGAGGATGATGGGATTGCAGCCCACCCATATCTTGATGCATTTTCTAATGGGACCATTCATAAAATCCAAAAATAAACATGACTTTTCTAATGTTTATCCTTGCCAAATTATCTAACCAGTATGGGTACATAATCCAGTATTCTATAAATTCCATTTTAAAAACCAGATCCAGATTCATATATGTGAAGTTGGAACCTCCATTCAGTTTTGTTACTGAAGTCAGGTTAATGCTTCACCTCATGCCTATTTTTTTGATGTATTATGATCAATGGCATTTATCACATGTGTATGTAATGATGCAGAACAAAAGACCGACTTCTAACGAATTATATGGCAAATTTTAAAGATATATGCTAAGCTTACCACCCCCCCTGGTAACCAATGACATAGAGACATTGGTAATTGATGTCTCAGATCCAGGATCCATGCCAACTGCTCCCAAAAGTTTGATAAAAGATCAGGAAACTGACATACCTGACAAAAACACCCACATGGGAAACAACCTGTATTTGCATGGGTGCTGCTCAGGAGTGAATTGTTTGGTGTTCCTGTAGCAACTGTAGCCTGATGAAAATGCCTTCCTCTGCCTTGACTGATCTTGATTTTTAGAGTTCTTAGTTTTCAAATTAGCTCTAGTCTAATTTAAGGCACACATTTAAAAAAGGGAAATAGTTATTGTTACCATTGTGGTTTCTTTAAAAAAAGCATTTTGTGACTTTAAAAAATCCAATGACTGCATGCAAGACGACAAAGCAAATCACAAACTCTCATCTGAAATAGTGTAATATTCCTACAACACTATTTTACGAGGCTGTTACCTTTGTGTTTATAAAAGTAACTAAAAGATAGATAAACAAGCAAAGGAGTGAGGTTGTCCTTCAGTGTGGCCCAGCACTAATCTATCTCAAGATGCATCTACATTGTAGAAATAGTAATAGTAATATTAATAATAATATCACACAGTCCTAGATACTTGGGAAGTATTCGAATTGTGATTTTGTGTTACGAAATCCAGCATATATATCTCGTTTGCTGTGCCATACTGTTTTTGTGTCAGTAAAATAATCACAATCATAATCATACTTTTTTGTTACCTCTTCTCATGGATTGGAGTAGGGTACAACACAGTTAAAACACCCAAATAAATTGATGCAGTTGGACACTACTTTTAACTGCCACAGAATTCTTAGACTGGTATTTTAACATGGTATTTATTTATTTAAAATTTTTGTGCGCCGTCCTTCTCACCTCTATAGACCGGCTTACAGCAAAATTCAATGCTATACAATTTTAAAACCTGTTACAACAATATATTAAAACACAAAGCACCCAATACATACATACAAATCACATTTAACCTTCTCTGCCAAAGAAGTCCCAAGGTTCCATACAACTGAGCCTTAGCAGTTAAAATGGTGTCGTGCTGCATTAATTGTAAAATGCAGATGCACCCTCAATTATATTATTGTTAGGAAAAGGAATTTGGTAGAAGTAAGTGTATAGCAGACATGTTTACTGGCCCAGACTTTACTGCTCTTTAGGATATACCATCATTGTTTTATTTGAAGAATCAACATCTTAGGAGTTTTTCAGTTCTCTCTCTAATGTAAAACTAATACTTAGGTTTTACTATGTAGAAAATCTCCAGGATGGCTCAGAGTATCATCTGACCTTCTTGTCCCAACTTCTGTCCTGACATCCGCAGGGCAACTTACCATCCTGTTCCTTTTATTTGGGTCACAGATGGCCCCAGCCACATTCTTCACTTCCTCATGGAAGAACATCCACTAGATACATTAGAACAGATGCAGTGTAACTTTTTCTTTTGGCATTTACACCACCCTCTGGTCTAATTAATCCTGACATTGTGACCATCATAATATGAACCGCATTAACAGAACAGAATAACAGATTGTCCTTTCAACGGCAAATATGTTTATTTCTTCATTGAGAGGGACTCATTTTTCTTCAGTCTCTTGCACTCTACTTCCCCGGAACACAAAATGTGTGTTAACAGTAATAAAACTTAAGTTAGCCATCCAAATGAATTCAGAAAAGCTAACTATGTTATAACAACAGGAAGGAAATAACTTGATTTAAAGAATGCCAATATACCTGCAAGCTTCTTGTTTGATCTAACATTTTGCATCTAAATTCTAATTTGTTGCCTCAACAATATTCCAACACACTAACAATTTTTGGTAGCTGTTAATAATATATGTGGCAGCCATACATATTTTATATTAAAGGCAGTCTTAAAAGCTGTATCTTTATAGGTAATAACTTGCCTAAAGGGAAAAAATCCTACCTTGAATTATTTATACTTATTCTGAACACATAATCAACTGTGTTTTTGTAAGGTCAGGTACCAAACAACAGCTATTAATTATATAGCGGTATGACTTGAGAATAAAGCTCTTGAAGTCTCCCCCCTGTATATATAATCATATTTTTAATAAAGTATTTACACTTTTACTGATCAGGTCAGACATCTCTTCCTTCTATCTCAGGATCAAACTAGGTACTAAAAAGCATGTGTGTATACCTTGTGGTTAACTTGTTTTCCCTCCCACAGGATTACATAAGAATTATCCTCAAAGGAAGGCAAAAGCAAATTGCCTCTGAAAAAAATCTTGCCAAGGAAGCCTTGTGATAGGTTCACCTTAAGGTCATCAAAAATCAGAAATGATTTGAAGGCACACAACAACAACATGGCTCAGCAAACATCAAACATGATAAAAAATTAAGCCAATAGTAATCTCTCAGTGGCCAAACACAAATCTAAGGGTTCTAAACAGAAGATATTTTGTTAAGGAGAGTCATGTGCTATGACAAACAGACGACTTACCCAAGATTGTATGATAAAAGTAACAAGGAAGAAGAAGACCTTTCACCAAAGGTTGTGGGCAAGAATTAGGGGTAAGTAGAGAAGGGGAAGAGAAGGAAGAGAGCGAAAGGGAAAGAAATGAAGAGAACATTTCATTTGACAAGGCTAGCACCTACTGTGACGCAATCCAGAACCTAAGATACAAAAGCCACTGTTTTATGTGACCCTTTCTTGCTCGCATAATCTCTCTTGTCGTTTTTTAACAGGTATTCCCTTGAATCAATGTAAACCTGGAAAGATGCAGCAACACGTTGTTTCTAAAAAGGACTTTATTTTACCAAAGGTTTTCTATATTCTTTGAAGCACTACAGTATCCTGTTTTGATTTCTGCTTTCTAAAACAGATAACTACAATAACCATTGGAATGGATTCTCCTAGAGGGTAGAAAATGATACCAAACAGAAAATGATATCAATTTCAATAAACCATTGCAGAAGGGAAAGAAATCTGAAGGAAATAGCCATGGTTATAGAAATAGAAAACAAAAGGGTTTCTGTAAACTTTACCACACAAAGCCACTATTCTGTTACAGTCATGTTGTTGTAGATAATGCATACATAGTGGGTTGAGCACCTTCAATATTACACCAACAATGCCAATTTGTGCTCCTGCAATCATTATTTATTTATTTATTTATATCCCACTTTTCTCCCATGGGCGAGAGTCATACTTCTGCCCACTCTCATAACTCTAGCCTTATGTAGTACTTTTTATATTGCTTTTTAAGTGTAATTGTGAATTTTCAACATAAAAAGGCAAAGATATGTATAAAAGGGAATTAGCTTATTTCTGAATAGCAAGGGAGGGGGGAGAATCTTTCCTCTTGAAATCACTTTTCTTCCAACATGCCAGCACAAAAGTGGACAGGACACATCATAACCAAGATTTTTGTGTGTGTCAGAAGTGACTTGAGAAACTGCAGGTCGCTTCTGGTGCAAAATAATTGGCCATCTGCAAGGACATTACTCAGGGGATGCCCGGTTGTGTTACCATTCTGTGAGAGGCTTGAAACCACCGACCTTCAGGTCAGCAGTTCAGTCAGCACAAGGGATTAACCCATTGCAGCATTGCAGCTCCTTAGTAAACCCATTGTATAACCAAATATAGCCAAGATAGGTGATGGGAATGTTGTGGGATTGAGATTTATTGATGGATTTCATCTGTCAATAGCTAGAGATGGGAGAATCATGAGAAGGAGAGCAAACTGGTAGCAAGATGAACATGGATAGAGCACCAGTTTCCCTGCCTTGTATGATAAAATCATCAGTTTGGATGTGCTAGTTTCCCTTTCCAGTAAGAACAAGACTGAACCTTGTGGGAGATAAAAGACTAAGAAGTTCCATTTGGCCACCACAATTATCTAGGAATGGGAAAACTATAGCTTAATGACTGCAGGGAGCTTTTGCTCCTCTTCTCTCTCCTGCCATGTTCCAGAATCAGTGAAAATATAAGAAGAGAAAACTGTTCAAAAGCCTATTATTGGTCTCAGAAAGTACTCGATATTGCCAGAACATCCTCCACAGCCACCAACCCAAAGAAAATAGGCTGACTATTTTTTTAAAGGTGTGGCTCACTAGGACATGTGGGGACAAAATAACCCCTTACATTAGGCACAGTTGCCTACTAGGCCTGGTTGATCCATGGTTCTAAATGCTTCAAAAGTACTTACAAAACTTCTGGTAGTGAACATTTCAGAACTCTAACAAAACTTTCAAAATTTCGTTATAAATGGCAGTTTCTAATTGGTTCTGTCTTAAAAATCACTAGTAATGAAATAATAATGAAATTTTGATAGAGTTCTGAAATGTTCACCACAATAACTTTTGTTTTGTAAGTAGTTTTGAAGCATTTAGAACCATGGATCAACCAGGCCTATTGCCTACCCTTGATCTCTAATCAAGATAGCTGAAAGAAATATTTAGTTCAAGGATAGACTGCGAAAGCTAAAGCGGAATGTAGTGTACAAAAACTTGTGTGGGTGTGTATGTGCCTTCAAATAGCCTACTGATTTATGGTGACCCCATGAATTTCACAGGAGTTTCTTAGGCAAGAAAGCTTAAGCAGTAATAAATGTGCTGGTCTCTGAGGTATCACAGGACTATTTATTGCTTTTGCTCCAACAAACATGGCTACCATCTGAAGTTGGTACTGATATATTTTAAGATAACCTCATAAATCCATCATTGTTGCAGGTCCCAATTTCTTAGCCTTTGCACAACAGTCACATCAATTTGAATTTTCTGCATCAGCCATTTTGTTGTGCCTCCTCTCCCTTGAAAGACTCAGCCATTCTCACGCACCATATCTTCCATTTGTATCTCAGTAGGTGGGAAGATGTGCTCCAATATGATACGAACAACACTTACATTGTCTTTTCATCTTAGAAAGAAATCCAAATTTGCTCTGCAAAGTAATGATTACAGTAGTAACCAGTAGCACCAAGAGGGTTCCATTCTTTCCTTATTGGAAACAAGACTTCCAAGGGCTAAGATTCCTATAGCATTTGCCCAGCTCTGTACATCATTTCACTCCAGAAATCCCAGCCATTTCACATAATAGATATTTGCATTTTCAGGCTGTCATTTCTCAGTACACATGACTGCTTAGCCTGCCCTAACTGCATGCTTGGCTAGATAAGCCTATGTTTCTTTCACAACTGCTTACATTTACATTATACCAGACTGCAACCATGAAGCAGCTGTTCAAATCGGATCTTTCACCATTGCGGCAATACAGAGAAAGCACTTTGACATGTACTGAGACGTGCCATTTTTCTGTTTTGCTGTTTGATTTTGTTCTCATTTGGGGCACCTACAGCCTCTGTTCAAGAGGGAGCTATTAATGGAACTACTCTTCCAGAGAAATCAATAGTCTACTCAGAGCAAACATACCTTTCCCATTCTGGGATTTCTCTAAAAACAAACTACAAACATTCAAGTTACAGCTTCTTCTTTTTTTGCAAAAATAAAGGTGGAAATAGTTGTTATGTATTGTCTCTCATTTGTTAGATCATTCTATCTTGTACAAAACAATAGAAAGCTTCCCTTTAAGCTCTTAGGAAAAGAGCTTAGGCCTATAGGAAAAAATCAACAGAAGGAAATCACTCCATTGTTCTTTAGTTCAACCCATTTTCAACCTCTTAGTCACAAGATGCTTCTTGTAGACATTGTTGTGTGATTCTAATTCATGGATCTTCACAAATCCTTCCTAATTCTGGCACTCCTGTTGACACGAGGTCTTTCATATGCACAGTCGTCATGGTTTTAATAAATTATGCATAGATCCACTTATTGAAAATACCATATATTAGTACTATTGAAGGGGGAAACAGCTATAATTCCTCAGATAGTCCTGTTTGCTTCTAAATGTTCTGTAGTTTTTAATCTTAGTTTATCAAGGACGCTATCTTCTCATCTGCTTTGTAATTATTAATTGCCTATTGAGAAGCTAGCAGTTATTGCTGCTGGAGTTTGCTCTTGCTTTGTGCTCAGCTAAAACACACACACACACACAAATGTGGAAATGAAATAAACAGAAAATGCAATTTCTGTTTGTTTTTCTTCAGCTGTTTGGTTATTGGAAATTACACTCACAGTACATGCTGTTAATCAGATCTGGCTCTTTGTATCAGCGTCAGGTGTTGCTTTTAGCTGGCATTACTGGCTGCATGCTCACATAATAATAACAAAGGGGTTGGCAATTTATGAAACAGGAGAAACCCAGTCTGAAACTTATTACAGGTTGAGTATCTCTTATCTGAAATGTTGGGACACAAAATATTCTTTCTCCCACCCTGGACATTCCGCAGATATTTAAACCCAATTTTCCTAGTTTCCAACAGACTTCACAACCTTTGAGGATGCCTGCCATAGATGCAGATGAAACGTCAGGAGAGAATGCTTCTAGAACATAGCCATACAGTCCGAGAAACCTACAACAACCCAGTGATTCTGGCCATGACAGCCTTCGACAATACAATACTTTAAATAATTTTATGCATAAAACAGTTTGCACATATTGAATAATCAGAAAATAAAGGTGTCACTATGTAGCCATTCATATGGACAATTTGGAGTTTTGGAGTATTTTGGATTTCAGCATTCCAGATAAGGGATTTACAACCTGTAGATACAGAAAACAAATTAGAGCAGAAAGGATGGTACATACACTCTACTTCCAAACAGTGAAAAGTTCCAGAGGTATGACCACTGTTCCTTTTAGTGAGACTGAGAGTTTGAATCGATTGAAGGTACTGCAAATCCGATCATCCATTGTCCATACTCCCCCAAACATACTTCTCCAAACAGGTTGCAACGCCTTGGTCTTTTCAGCCTTGAAAGACGGCGTTTAAGAGGTGACTTGATCGAAGTGTATAAAATCATGCATGGGATAGAAAAGGTGAATAAAGAAAAATTATTTTCTTTGTCACAAAACACTAGGACTAGAGGGCACTTCCTGAAGCTCCAAGGTAGGAAAATTAGGACTAATAAAGGGAAATATTTCTTCACCCAGAGGGTCATTGGGTTATGGAACTCACTTCCAGAAGAGGTTGTGACAGCTGTCAGCCTGAACAACTTCAAGGCAGGATTAGACAGATTCATGGATACCAAGTGTATCGGTAGTTACTGAAAAGGACATTCAAGTGCCACCTCGGAGTTGGTTGAGGTAGGCAGGATTTCCCAGGGTACTGGTTGTGGGGGGTCGGGAGCAGGTCAGGGTTTTGCCCTCCCTTCTGCTCGAGATCCCCGTGTACAACTGGGGGCCACTGTGTGATACAGAATGCTGGACTAGATGGGCTGAGGTCCGATTCAGCATGGCTCTTCTTATGTTCTTATGTTCTTATATTGTTTTTGTGATTAATCACTATGCTTTAATTATGTTCAATTTGTAACAATGAAAATACATCCTGCATATTAGATATTTGCATTAGAATTCATAAGAGTAGAAAAATTATTTATGAAGTAGCAATGAAAATATGGTTGGGGGCCACCCCTTATTTAGGGGTCACGACATTAGAAAGGTTGAGAACCACTGCATTAATACATATATCTTTCTGTTTAATTACTATTAATTTTTTAAAAAAATTAATTTCTAGGGGGGCGGGGAGTAATTTTTTTTCTGGAAAGGGGGCAGTAGGCCAAAAAAGTTTGGGAACCACTGCTTTAGACAAACCAGAGGAATGCAGATGACGTAGAAGAGTCAAAATAGTCCTTTAGTCCAGCCAGGAGAAATGCGAAGTCAGGCCAATCCGGAATCCAAAACCAAGGAGCAGCAGAATCTAGCACAGAGGGGATTAAAGGTAGAGCAGCCGAAGATAGGACACAAGATGCGGAAACCCACGAAATACAATACCAAAGTCCAGAATTCCACATCCACAGCCAGTCAAACGATCAGTCCAGCAGTGATCCTAAGCAGGAGGCAACAGCCTGGATGGCAAGAGCAACACCTTGCCAGCTGCAACAATTTGTTAATCCAAGCCCCCTTTATTCAGTCCTCCTCAGAGCTGAATTGCGCCAACGCCCTTTTCCCATCTCTTTCAGCTGCTAACATCTCTGCCCGTGTCTGAAAACCATTCAGACATATTCAATGCATATTCAAGTTAAAGTAATCACCAAATCATCTGGAAATTCTTGCAATTTATAATTTTCCTGTTATATCTTTATTCCAGAAATCCTTTCCACACATCGCATGTCCCTTAAAGGTACTTCAAGAACTAGTATAAATAGAAGTTCCTTTCTCTAGTCCTTTTCTGAATTTCACATGGTTAAATTTCCATTTACAACCACTTGTGCCCTTGTGTTATTTTCAATGATATCCTTCCTCTATATGTTGATTTTTATTTCAGTAGTGACTAAAAATAAGGTATTTTAAAAAAACAGTTATAATTTTAACATGCAAACATGAAGCTTGCTGGTTTAAGTGCTCTCTAGAGAGTTTATAAGAGAAATTTCTGTATTTTCTCTGAAAAATGAATGTTTTAAAAGGAATGGAAACAATAAATTATTAAAAGTGGAATGTGTTGTTCTTCCTAACTTGGAGAAAATGTAAAACCTCAAACCTTCCATTACATTAAAGAAAGCTTGACAAATCTGCTTTTTATATGTAGAAAAGCTCATTATATAGCCACAGACAGAACATACAAATCTCTGCAGAGTTCTGTCATATGTTGTTCTTTACATAAGAGATATTGCCAGCTTCAGAATGCTTCACAAGGGCTTAATTACTACAAGTCTGAAATCATGTGTTTTTGTTCATGTTTATGGTCTGTGTTTGTCTTCCAACCCCCCGAAATAACGAGACAGACAAAAATATATGGTTTCAAATTTTTGGGCAACTTTTATTAAATAGTTACCTATTTAACTTGTAACTCAACTAACTTTTTGGTGTCAGTTCAACTTGGTGTGTGTAAGCTGAGGTAGCATCTCCTAAAGTCTACCCCTCAGCTATTAAGGCGTACTACCTGGGTCCCCTGTATATTTCAACCCGGGCAACCCGTAAGGGAAACATCAGGAGAAATCTCTCTCAACTTTTGAGACTAGACTCTCCCCGCTCCTGGGACATTCACCATCACCATACCCCTAAAATTAACCGTCTAGGTGAGTGTTTGCATAATGCCCCACACCCTTAAGGGGTGCCTTAAGTGTATACCAACCTTTGAATAACTAAACTATTTACGCCACAGATTGGGAGCAAATGTCCTATTTAGCTCACATCCCCCACCAAGCCATCTACTATTAACTGAACACCCATCATTAAATCATGCAAAAACCAAGAATTGCCCATATCAGACAGATGGATTCCATCCGATCTGTAAAGGTGAGGGCTGTCAAGCAAGATCTGCCCATGGAATATGAAGGAACCCTTACGTCTTGCAAGCGCCGTGCGCATGGCCCGGTTCACCCGCTTCCTAGCCGATTCATTTTTTAAAAAATTAACAACCCCGCCACCTGACCACTGGAAGCGAGGGATGATCGCAGACCAGGCAATGTGCACCCATGGCCATGCATGCCATATTTTACAAATATCGTTCCAAGCTTGCAAGTACAGGGCCCTACACTTCAAAAGGCCTAGATCATTGCCTCCAAGGTGTATCACCAAAACGTCTGGAGGGGGCCCTCTCCTAGACTGCAACAAAAGCGGGAGCAAACCATCCCAACGCATACCTCTGATCCCATGCCACTCAACTGTAGCAACGGATGCAAGGCCCAAAGGCTGACCATAATGAGTCCTCATGGCCTGCCTTGAAGCCCAGTGAATGAAACTGTGCCCGCATCTATGGTTCAACAAAGCGGATCTGCAAAGAGATCCCCACAACCAACTTATGACAACGGAGTATGCACATATTTCCTGAAGGCATTTGATTTCATCTGCCCAGGGTTTTTTTTTCTTTTCTCTCCGAGTCACATCACATAGCATTGGCCACCGAAGCTTCTCCAATGCAGCAAGAATGGGTTGCAAACCTGTATTGCCCCAAAATGCTGACCATAATGAGTCCTCATGGCCTGCCTTGCAGCCCAGTGAAATTAACTGTGCCCGCAGACGAGGATACTCCATCCATGGTTCAGCAAAACGGATCTCATGAGATCGCCACAATCAACTTATGACAACGGAGTGCCACGTATTTCCTGAAGGCATTTGATTTTCATCTGCCCAGGGTTTGATCCCCTCCGAATCAAGTCCCATAGCATTGGCCACCAAGGCTTCTCCAATGCAGCAAGAGTGGGTTGCAAAACCTGTATAGCCCCAAACCCATCATCCTTAGCACCTTACTGGCGCCCGCCCACAACTGGTAAGTTGTTAGCGGTATGCCATCCGGCTGGCCAAACGGTAACCAGGCTCATGCTTGCTAATCCGTTTGAATAGCACCAAAGCCTCAACTGGCCATAAAACGGGGTCACTACACTTTGCCAACTTAATGACGTTGCCTCTAGACCCCAAATAAGATTTGTATGACTAGACCAGCCACTCTATGCCATTATGCGTTATTGTCAGGTCAAATTCAACCAGGGCCTGCATAAACCTGTCAATTTTATATACCAGGACTATCTTACTGATCCAAAAGGGCTGCAAAGGAGCTGTCCAAGCGTCCGCATGAAACAAATTCGCTCATGTGTGTCCGCATAAACCTCGTGCTACACGAGCTTCAGGCCTTTCAAAATTGCAGGGTGCTTGGTTCTCTGTTATCCTGAGTCTGGCCCTGACTGCGCGACCACCAGGCTAACTTTTTATGCTGCCAACCGCTATTATTGGAATCTGAAAGGCCCTGAGCCCAGAACCAAAAAGCTAGCACAGCGAATCGCACCCTGTTCGATTGTGGGGCCATTCCCCGCCTTTGGAAAATACCAAAACTGAGGTATGCTCATAATGAAAAGGGGTAGCCTGCCGCATGGCATATGCCCCTCCAAATTCCTCAAACTCATTGACCGCCCCGTGCAAGATCACATGAAGCTTGGGGCCAGCGCTGATGCACTACCCTTAAAGTTTCGTGTCGCAACCGTCCACAGATGGTCTGTCTGGATTGGGCCAGACTAACGGCTGGGACTATGCCACTGCTAAAGCCCACAAGCGAACGGAACCAGACTGAAGTAAAAACAAAACCATCAAACACCATTATAAGAGTCATCCAAGGTGCAACAATCCCCCAGAACATGGAGAGTGAGCGAACCGAAACATCAAACCAAAGTATACTTCTAAGCCTCAAGCCCCTGAGGTATCAGAGGCCACCTATTAAGGCATTCTTGACAGCCAATTATGGTCTCCAAATGAGATCCCATTGAAGCTTAACAGGAATTCAAGCCAAATTAGCAGGTCTACCTTAAGGGCACGCGTCACCCGCAAGTGATGGTGAGGCGACCCAATGCCGGCAATGGCATCGCACAACCTATGTAAAATTGTACGTCCGGGTGCCACCATCTTGCATGCAAAGTTTAAGTGTCCAATTAGCTCCTGTAACACCCCCTTCAAAACGTGCTGAATTGCTCGAATGTGGCATGTGAACTGAGCAGCCCATGGGCAATGCTCGGTCAATATAAAAACAAGCCTCAGGATTGAAATCCGAGGAGATCAGAGTCCGCCGTGCGAACCAGGAGCTGACAGAATGCGTACTCAGTGTCACCTTTGGCCAAGTCTGCTCCCAAGTCCAAACAACGCACGACATACATAGCCGCATCAAATGAAGTATTATTAAATGAAGACAACTCTTCTGGGATGGCATAATTCCCTGACCCGCCCTGGATAGGACAGGTGGTGATCGAGGCAGTATTCTCCCTGCATCTTCTTGGGCACAATTCCTAATAGAGAAACTCTCAAGTGAGGAACAGGTAGAGCAATGGACGGCCCAATAACCCTACCCTCGCTGACTTCTTCATCAATCTTTTCCTAAATTCACTGCTCCAAATTTCAACTGAGTTTAAATTCTTCATAACTGAGGCATACGTGGTCGCATTGTTAGGATCCGAAAACCCTGGGAAACAACTTTCCAATGTAACACGGCGACTCCCTATCGGGATAGAGCTTTAACCATTCCCTTTACTGGACCAGCTTAATTGGGCTGGGGCCCTTTGGTAAGAGACGGTTGTATTGGGGGTATCTTATTAATTTGAGTGTCTCTGGGTCCTGCCTTATTGGACCCACCTCTGTAACAATCGTGCGTGTAGTGGGATCCCGAGCAATGCCACACGCGTGCTGAAAGCGGCGGGGATTGCGGTTGCATACTCTCCTAGCCACGAAGTTCCAGCTTAAGGATTTGCATCATTGGGCCTGTTGTCGGTGGCCCCCTTGCCGAAAGGGCTGGGCCACCCTGCCGAGAATTATTAGCCGCTGTCAGCCTATCTCCTAGCTGACCCTTTTACCGAACTCATCACTTCGGACCATAATTGATTATTAATAAGGTCCCAACTCATATCAGGAATGGATGCGGCCTTCCAGCGAAAGCGTTTGCTGTACTCGAGCCAAGCATCCCACGGGCCGCTAATGTGGACCTGACATATCAAATTCTGGTCTTGGAATAGGGCTTTGGCCCTACAAAGGTGGACTTCCGAAACCATAGCTGCGTAAACTGTAGAGCATGCCAGTCAATTTTCACAAATCTGCTCCACCCTTCTCCTTTTTGAGTTGTCTTCTTAGTCTTCATCCAAATCATCCTTTTTCTTGTTTATCTAACTCTCTAAAATAAAGGGAGAAGATATCTGCATACTCATTACGCAGGATCTTATTGATCATCTTCTGCGTAAGGTGCGACCCAAGAGCTACCACCCCTATAGTAAGGGTTATGTGGGGTGGCCATATATCTGTCCCCCAGAACTCATTATCTTCACCCACCCTGGCCAGTGCCCACGTAACCGTGGTGGCGCGGGCAGGCTCCTGAAGGATGTTCCTTCTTGATCCTGGCTCTTTTGCGCAGTGGATGCCTATCCTCCCTACCCCTATGTAGTGTGGTGCACATGAGCCGCTATCTGGCCCTGGTCTGGGCTTCCCCTTGGCTGCTATAAGGGAAGCGCGAGATAAGGTCTCGGCTCTCCAATCGGGCAAACAGTGCCTCCCCCCTTATGCGACTAAGCCATCTCGCCTTCCATTTCCTGGACCCTTCTTATGAGGACATCCAGTATTTCCACCGAAACACCCCCATCCTTCAAAGGGAAGGTAGGCGGAGACAGTGGCAGTTTATGCCATGGTCTTATTAGCCGGGCTCTTGCCTTTAGAGCCACTGACGCTCGTCTTAGGCGCCATTTGGACTGTGAATGAAGCCAAACTGTTAAAATAAGCAGTAAAACAAAGCGCCTACAATCCTCAGCTAGGTCCAAAGCCTGCCGACATATATACAAGGAGAATGCAAGAGAAACAAGACAAAATGTCAATGGAAGCAGTAACCAAAGTGTCCAAAATGGCGGCCCCCAACAAAAGACCACCGTACGGCAAGATGGCGGCCCCCATCCCCATCTGCCGTACAGCAAGATGGCGGCCACCATCCCCATCTGCCGTACGGCAAAATGGCGTCCGCAACAAGCTGCATCGCGCATGTGCATCCACCTGCGCATGCGCAGACAGGCCGAGAGGCCAAAAGGTGCTGCGCAGGAGGCAGCGGCTGGGTGGAGCGCCGCACGGCACTTCAGCCGAGCCGGCAAGGCCGCAGCGGCAAAGCCCGCGCGGCGTAAAAGGGGGCCCGCACGCATGCACCCCCTGCCAGGCCGACCTCCCTGCAAGCAATGGCCAGCGAGAGCGCAGCACTCCCGCCGGCCAAACAAGGCCGCAGAACCCGGGACTTATGCCATGGGGGCAGCCCAGCGTGCGTTTGCTCCAAGCCGAGTGAGCCTGCCTCCCGCCCAAGCTGGAAAGCGCGGGCTAGAAAAGCCCCCCAAAGACTTCCTCTTATTTCCTTATTTCCTTAAATTAAATAATGTTATTATTATTTTATTATTATTAACTTTTGACTGGCGGCCCTGTAAAGATACAAGCCCCGCCGCCCTGAATGGGGGAGAGACTGGGCCAACTCCCTTACCACCCAGCCCAAGCCCTGCAAGCGGGCTGCAACGGGCATGCAGGCCCAGCCCAGCACTGCACCCTTTGAATTTGAGGTGATTCGGGCTGGGTGCACATGGTGACCTGAAGGGGCCCAGGAATCCCCTACCCTGATCTCAAACCCCCTGGAGAGGGATTTAGAGGGCCTGGACTCGTGTTCACCTGGCCCAATAAGGCAGCTGCTGCCCAAGGGAGCAAGGAAGCCCCATCAGGGGGCTAAACTCCACCAGTCGCTCCCTAACAGGCCCCAAACTGACCTTCGTCATATAATTGAGGGCCTCTTCTTGCGAGCTGCCTTCTTCAACGATGTCCTATTGCAGAATGAGGGAAAAGGGGCTGGCAGCACACTATGCCAGCCCCTCCTCCCTTCCAGTACATTCTGCGAAAATAACCAATCTCTTCTCCGAGGGGAGGAGACAAAATTACTCCACCCCCCAACTTGTTGGAGGGTGAAGTGTATTAACAATATAGTTGCCCTCATCTGCACATTTTAGGTCTTTGCTTTTATCAGCAACAGAAAGAACATAGAGAGATAATGTGCTTAGTTATTTTTAGTTGTTTTATGTTCCAACATGGAATGCTTACTGTGTATATGTTGTGCTCCACCCTAAGTCCCTTTGGTGGTGAGAATGGCAGAATATAAATGTTTCTAATAATAATAATAATAATAATAATGCAAATACTCTGGCAGAAGCCAGTAAGGGTGATCCCAGTGGTGATCGGCACACTGGGTGCAGTGCCTAAAGACCTTGGCCTGTACCTAAACACAATTGGCGCTGACAAAATTACCATCTGCCAGCTGCAGAAGGCCACCTTACTGGAATCTGCACGCATTATTCGCCGATACATCACACAGTCCTAGACACTTGAGAATTGTCCAATGTGTGAGCCAATACAACAGCCAGCAGAGTGTTTGCTGTGGACTCATCTTGTTCTGTTTCAAAATAATAATAATAATAATAATAATAATGTGGTGTAGTGTATTAGTGTTAGACCTTACCTTCTGGGGACTAGGGATTCTAATCCCAGTTTGGCTATAGCATTCCATTGGGTGACCATGAGCAAGTCACATTCTCAGCATCAGAAGAAGGGAATGGAAGCCCTACTTTGAACAAAACTTGCCAGGAAAAAAACTCAGGAAAGGTTCACTCTAGGGTTGCCATAAGTTGGAAATGACTTGAAAGCACACAACAAGGAAAGGCTTACATAGTATATTTATTTTAAAATTATATTCAGACTCCCTCCACTCAGTTTTATGTCATTTCATGTGTCTTAAAAACAGTGAATGATTTGAACATGCTTTTGCAAACGGATGAGAAGAAAACTCCATCAAACTCCAAGGCAGGATAGATGTGGGTGAAACGTCAGGAGAGAATGCTTTTGAAACATGGCCATACAACCTGGAAAGCTCACAGCAACCCAGATAGGGAATCTTTCAGCTATGATTGTTATAATGGAAATGACTTTAAGATTGTATAATTAATGTTTGTTTTTAATCTATTGTATTGTATGATTTTATCTTGCTGTTATAATGTGATATTTGCGGCATCAAATTGTTGCCATTGTTAGCCGCTCTGAATCCCCCCCCCCCGGGGGGGGGGGGTTGAGAAGGGCGGGGTAGAAATGTTGTAAATAAATAAATAAATATTAACATTTTCTGGATGTGTTTGAACAAAAACTGGATGTGGAAGAGAGATTGAACCTGAAGATGTATTTTTTAAAAGGTTTATAAAAATAGTCCTTGAAGAAGACCACACAAATGTTTTCCTAGTCAAATCACACTGGGCTAACTTGTGGAACAACATTGTTGAAAAACATTCTGAGACTCAATGTCTCAGGTTTATTGGATCTTTCGAGTTACAGTACTATCTGTTTCTCGGACAGCAAGTGGAACAGATAGTAACAGAAAATGTAACTGTTTAGGAGTTGATTTCAAGACAAGATATTTCCTGAAAATGATAGCAGAATGAATCATAGAGGCCTTGAAATGTTACCTTTTTTATTCTAAAAAAATGTGGTGCTAATGACAGGTGATGATAAAATACCAATTGCCAAGCATGTCATGGAATGCAGTTTCCCAGTAAAATATGGGATTGTACACCACATGATTAGTGTAATTGAAGTGTGGGTCTAGAGATCATGTCAAGAACTGCTAAATAGGTAATCACATAATTGTAGTAGAGGCGACATAGGAAGTAAACTTGTGTTCTGTTGGCTTTTGTGGAATGCTGGTAGACTGTAGCTTATCTAACTTTTCAATTTTACTTGGTTTTAAAAACATTTTATAACATTTTTCTTCCTCTTCAGAACGAGATAGATTTGGCCAATCTAACAAAAAAAACGCTGCCTCTCTTTTGTGTGCTAAACAAGGCTTGACTCACTATAGGAAGTTAAATATCTGTCTCAGAATTCATGGTGATTAGATAATGGTAGCTTCCATTGCCTTCTCAAGTTTGGATGACATTCTTCAGCAGAGATCTTATGTGCACTTCTCTGTTATTGAGTTTAGAATAGATTTTAAATTAGACGAGACACTAACTACTTTCGATCAATATGCCTCAGAAGGATTTCCTCTCCTTGCTATTATTTATAGCTTTAATTTAATGGACTCTTAGCATGCTAAGAGAGTGGTGGACTGACTTCAATCATGATCTTTTTTTGGTTTCTGTACTGCAATCTTCACCATCCACTTATGCATCTTCAGTGTACAGAACAAGAGTATCTTTTGAAGACCTCTTAAAAATCACAGCATCATTTATCTGTTTTAAGTGCACCTGAGTGTTAGCTGTTATTTAAGAACAGAAGAAGTACTTTACTGGATCAAATTAAGGCCAGTCCTCCTTAGAAGTCAATGCAACATCTTTTTGATCTACCTAAACTGGACAATAGGCCAACGATGGATCAAGGATTAACTTCTGTCCAAATTCCTCTATACATGCTGGTACACAAGACCTAAGATTTAAGATTAGAATAGGACACTATTTTATGAACAAATAAAATTTTTATATATCCCCATGCTAGATGGTAAGTTAGATTTAATGTTTGTAAATGTCTTCTTTTTAAAAAAAAATCCATAGTTTTCAGGTATCACCTACTTTTTTCAGCCCAGTCAGCTCCAGGTATGTAGGTTGTTCGGTCCCCTGAGCTAACTTTCAGTTGCCCAATTCTTGGTGAAAACAGAATTGGAAACTTATAACAAAAAGTTGTAACAATAAACAAAAATAATTTAGTTGTATGAAAGATCAGTACTCTAACTCTTCTTAGGGTCTGGCTAATGAACAAATATTTTAAAGCAGTGGTTCCCAACCTTTTTTGACCATTTGACCAGGAACCACTTTGCCCAGGGACCACTCTCCAACATTAGTACCAAAGGGGTTACGAATAAGTTTTTGGTCAACTTTAGATTAAATTTAGTTATTTGGGGTGCTGATTCATAAAATTACAGTGGATAGACCACATCAGCTCTAGTTTTTGACACAAAACATATGTCATCCAGTAGTTGCCATCTGCTTGCCCACAGAAAACCATATTTAATCATCTTGAGCTGCGGACCTTATTTTAGGTCTTGTGGCCCACCAGTGAGCTGTGGCCCACAGGTTGGGAACCACTGCTTTAAAGGAACAGATGGGAGTTCAGAACTTTACTTGGATCCTCCTGATTACTTTGAAAGAGATCTTCCTTTCTCCCCTCTTTCCTGTGTCCTTTATCAGCCTTGTCTTCTTAAACTGAGTTTCCTTAACCTTAAACTGGACTTTCCTGAACATTAAACATGGAAGATGTTTCAGCCTTTAGACTCCTGGCAACCTTTGACTAATTAAATAGCTGAAAAGGAACTGCTGAGGAGAACTACAATCTCCATTGGGGGGTGGGGGTGCCTTAAAGGGACACGGTCTAAATAAGGTTCCCTCCCACCGAAAACTGTACAATAGATAACTAAACTCATTTGAACTAAGGAGACAACTGAGAATTGACAAAACGTATCTTGCACTTCAAGTATAAGATGAATCCAAAGTGTAAGTTGGGTGGTGAATCACTTCACATTTTGACTGATCTCCCTCTTCCAAGGTTATTGACTATTTCAAAAGCTACCACCGAGATTTATTTATTGCAATAGGATTGATTAGACATTTATGTTATAGCAGATTCCTTACTATCAGTACCCAAAGAACAGGAAGTCTTTGATCACTTTACAATTTATTTTAAGGCTTGTCTACCCTGACTCTATGTTCCGAACTGGATGAGAAGTTGAAACTGAGGCCCTTTCCACACAGCTGTATAAAATCCACATTCAACTGGATATTGTGGATTATCTCTCTTGATATTCTGGGCTATATGGCTGTGTGGAAGGGCACTGAATTATCCTGCATTAAGAAAGTCAGGAAATGCTCCAGAGTTTTTGTAGCGCCGCATTTTAGAATGACCGTGGACAACATGACAAGCGCTTATTTGAATTGGTCCATCATCAACAAAGGCCAAAAGCTGTAATCCCTCTTTCCCTGCACTTCATTGCTCCCCCCCCCCCACACACACACACTTCTGGCAGCAAAAGTAAAGCCAAAGGTAGGGTGAGAGTCTGGCAGAGTCAGTGAAACTTGAAGGAATGAAACTTTATTTATAGCCCCCCTATCTCCTCAAGGGGAGATAGGTATCCTCCCTTTAGCAAAAGGAACAGTAGCATTCTTAAGAGAATCATTCAAGGACCTGGCTGACCTGGCAGTTATTTGGCAGCAAGGTGAGCTATTCCCTGTGTCACCTTTGGAAATGTCCAGATCTCTTTCATGTTGCAGACTTCATTTAGAAGGCAATGTCTGGTTACCCTTTCTTTTTGACAATTTCTTTTTGGCAAACTGGTCATACTTAGCAGATGAAAAATGGCTTTTTTCTGGTGATTTTTTTTCTGCAATGGAGTTTTGTGCATCAGCAACTGTTCTTCATTGAAGCTGCTGCTGAACTTCTTTTGTGCCTCTTCAATAACCTCATCCATTCACAAAACGTCTGTGTTGTCAACATTATCAAGAAGTTGTCTACATTGATTCTGTGACTTCTCTTCCAGCCTCAGGGGACTTACCATCTTCAGCATTGCTTGGTCTGCTGAACATCTTTTGTGCTTCTGCAATAATGTCATCCATCCACAAAAAGTCTGTGTTGTCAACATTATCAAGAAGTTGTCTACATTGATTCTGTGACTCCTCTTCCAGCCTCAGGGGACTTACCATCTTCAGCATTGCTTAGTCTGCTGAACATCTTTTGTGCTTCTGCAATAATGTCATCCATCCACAAAAAGTCTGTGTTGTCAACATTATCAAGAAGTTGTCTACATTGATTTTGTGACTCCTCTTCCAGCCTCACGGGGCTTACCCTCTTCAGCGTTGCTTGCTATAGTCCTTGTATGCATCACATAAATACAAAGAGCATGGCGTCTACAACTCCCATCATCCCCAGAGAGTGAGCAAGGGAGAGAGCCTGCTTCAAGCCCTGTTTCAAACTCACTGGAAGGTCTGGACTCTATTTGAAGGGCTTCTTCTTCTTCTTCTTCTCATTTCCAACTGAGGAGAAAGACATCTGAAAGAAGAGATGCCTGATGTTGATTTCCAATGGTTCAGAACAAAGCATGTTTTTTAAAGCAGCATACAATTTATTTATGAAATTCATCAGCCCACAATTGGTGGTTGTTTAGATTTTTTTTAAAATGACTCCGAAACAAAGGACTTCTATGAAGAACTTAGATAATTTAAAGTCAGTCAGTGGACCTTGCTGTTCTAAAATTACCAAAGTCTGATGGTCAACCATCATAGTTAAAAGAAAATGCATGACATCTATGAGTCCTCCAAACAACAAACAAGATAGAATGCTATCTTCTTTGTGACCTGTTGTAAACTTTCTAAAATGATATCTGGATCTTCATTGCAAGTTCAAATATGTGGCATGATCCATTATGATAGTTCTGTTATCCTTATGAGATCATGGCACCTCACGTTTTGGTATGTAGTTGTCACTTCTTCCATATTCACTTTCTAATACATGAAGATTATATTTGGAAATTCTTTAGCATCTCAGCATTACTTCACGAATGAAGATTCTTAGGAGAGACTCATCCCACGCTTTTTACAAGCGCACTGATGACTAAAAAGGCCAGCTGTGTTCTCAATAGCATGGCCTCAATGCTGGTGATCCCTGCTTGCTCAAGGACAGCAACACTAGTCACATAGTCAGTTCAGTGTATATTTAGGAAGACAGCACTGATGAATGCGTTCGAGGAGTCGTAGGTGTTGGCAATAGGTGACACATGTTTCAGACCCATATAGGAGAATAGACAGTACGATAGCTCTGTACATACTGATTTTGGTGCTTGTTGCTCCAGACTCTTTTGTGAAGTCTTCCAAATGCACTATATGCCTTTGCTAATCTGTGATCTATCTCTTTGTCAATCTTAGCATCTGAAGAGATGATGCTTCCCAGGTAGGTGAACTGCTGAACAGACTTAAGCACAGATTTGCCTATGCTGACGTGGGGATGATGGTTTTCTTCCTGTGGTGCGGGCTGGTAGAGGACTTCCATTTTCTTCAGGCTGACTTCCAGACCAAACAGTTCTGCAGCTGCTGCAAAGCAGAATGTTAGGCACTGCAGGGTTGCTTCGGAATGGGCGACAAGGGCAGCATCATCAGCAAAAAGCAGCTCACGGACTAGATAGTTTAGACTAGAGTCTTAGTGCGAGCCCTCAGACGGCTTAAGTTGAACAAGCTACCATCAGTACGATAGCGTATATATATGCCGTCTTCTTCTTCTTCGTGGTCTGCCGTAGCACTTTGGAGCATCATGCTGAAGAAGTTTGTAAATAGGGTTGGTGCAAGAACACAACCTTGTTTCACTCCATTAGTTACTAGAAAGGGCTCAACACTTAAATATTTTTGAATGGTGGTGATACAAGTCAGAGTTGTTTCTTTCACCATCTCAATTGTAGAATTCTCTTTGAAAAGAGGTGAAATCAGCCACATCTCTCTGAGAGCCATGAAATATTTTAATGCTTACTTTTATTGGCTTTGCATTATTTTTGTTTTCAATATTTGTAAAATTAATGAATTTACAACACATTTAAAACATTTTGTATTATTTTGTATTGTCTTGTTTGATTTATATTGTTGTTCTGCTTTTTAAACCACATTGCTTTGACTATTATGGCTGAAAAATGGCATTAGAATGTTGTTACAAATATATGTAAAAGATAAACAGTGAAGAAGGCCATATTCTGGTCTGACACATTTTAATACAATATCAGAAACATAGTGTGAAGAGAGTTGCTTAGTCTGACACATTAGATATTAAAACACAGTTTCAGTTCCACCTGTCCGTCAAATTAGTATTCTTTAGAAGTCTGACACATTCTCCCAATATATATTCAGAGCACACATCCAATCCACCCGTTATATTCAGATAATTATTGGGTAAGAGACATCTATGTTTCAGTGGTCATGAGAGAGCAAAGAGGTTCCTTTTATGGTCCCTTTTATTTCCCTTTGTTACATGATTTTCCTATTGTACTGTTCTTTTGTTCATCCTCAAACATTTTTTTTTTCAAGAGTGAGAATTTAATTGTCTTTTTTGAAAGGTTTGGTGTGAACTAACCTCACTAGTCTAAATGAAAGAGCTGTACTTTCTGAGCCGCTTGTACAGGCTCTGTTTCTAATCATTTCATTATTTGAGTAAAGAAGGCAGGATGGTCCTCTTTAATCACCTTTCTCTCGCTTTATATTTTGAGTTGTTCTTAGGTGGCTACCCACACTGCTACAACTGCGATGAATTCTGAGTGATCTGTGACAGAAGTTAAAATCTCTTTATTCTAATTATATCTCAGGTGTGCCTCGTTCCCCATATGTTCCCTATATCAAGTACATCGTGCTGGAATGTAGTTAAACTTGTTGGGAAATCATGTAGAAATGGCAAACTAAAGAGTGGGACAACAGCATGAATAAAGTAGACGTGAAGGATGGGGTTTGATCTAGTAGATAGGGAGTACTTTTAAGTTGAATTGATCTCAATGGGGGACTGCTTCCTTAGATCTCTTCTGCATGAAATATGTAGATTTTAAACATGCTGATACTTTGAGAGCTTGCCCATAATCAGTAGTAGCTGGCAACTAAGGACACTGATACTGAAGAGAGATTTATTTATGTATTTATTTAAAGCATTTATATTCTGCCCTTCTCACCCCGAAGGAGATTCAGGGCAGAGCACAACATACATATGGCTAACATTCAGTGCCAGAACATAAATAAACTATAAACAAATACTTAAATCAATTATCTCACATTAAAATCAACTGTTAAAACCATCTCAAACCATCCATATCGACTCCAGTCAGCAGGGTAAAGTTTCATATTACTATCTTCTTGCACTGTCCCAAAGGCTTGGTCCCACAGACAAATTTTTACAATCTTTCTAAAGGACAGGACTGGGGGCGGATCTAATCTTACCAGGGAAATCATTATAGCCTAGATATCCTACCATAGTAAGGTAGACTTAATGTATTGGTTTGGATCCTAAAATGAGATCATGAAGTTAATGGAAAGAATGTGTCCTGGTCACTCTTGTCACTGTAAGCCATGTCTTTTCCAAAGCTTGGAAAAAGTTGGCTTTTCTGGCAGGAATATTACATGGGTTGAGTCCCAAAAAAGTAATTTTCCAGAATAAAATGTTCCCTTTTCAGGGAAACAAGTTGCTATGCACAGAGCTGAAAAGACATTCTAGAGGAGGGTTGGGCAACTGTGGAAGGCATTGGCTCTCCAGATCTCATAGGATTGCAGCACCCTGAAAATGGTATGTGGGGTATTATACTATAGTAGGTCCAGCAGATGCCTCTATTAACAAAAGGAGTTGGTTAGAAATCACGTGTATTTAAAAAAGACTTCTCTGGGGCCTAGGTTAGTACAGATCCATTCAAAGTGTGGTTTAAATGCCCTTCATGTTCCATAGAGAACATTTATGGTCATTGCAATTATCCCTGGGGAATCCGGAGGACACAAAACAGTCCTGAGCCATACTTTGCCCACTTTTCTTCTGGAGGATTAGGAGTCTTTCCTTGTCAGTGGGATCAGGCCTTGAGAGCTGTTGCACGAGAAATTCATGTGAGGAACATTCCCCATTCACTCTGTTGTATTCTATCAAACATCATTTCTATGTAGAGACTTTGAGCATTATCACACAAGTCTCCAAAAATAGTTGAGCATTGCACTAGCCAATTTGCAGATAAGCCTAAAGGCCATGTAGAACTATAACTCCCATGATTCCATAACAATGAGCCTTGGTAATTAAAGTGGCTTCAAACTGCTTTAGTTCTATAGTGTAGAATGATGCACTTGACTGGTGAATGTATGGCCTTCTTGAACAAAGGATTGAGACAGCTAAGGGATATGCTACCATCCCACAGAAAATATATCATAATATAAACAAGCAATGCAGAATTTGGAGGCCAAGTGTCACAGATAGTAAAAGAAATTACTAAACGTGGTTCATCAAAGACATCATTTCCCCTTTGCTAACACTTAAGTTGCCCTTTAACTGTAGTCTCTGAGGCAAAAAGAAAACAGTCTGATTAATTATTTCTCACATCTCAAGTTCCTAATGAAAGTATATTAATAAAGACAGATGCCTAATATGTACTCTTTGAGAAGAACATACTGAAATTAAATGGGCAAGGTTCAGGCTAGTATGACTCACGAAAAGGAGGAACACTACATATGGCTGGACCATTTTAGAATCTACAATTAATACCAGACAAAATATCAAATGGTCTGAATTTTGTCAGTTTAAACCAGAGCGGATCCATGGATCTGTTGTTGAATGGCAAGGCAACACATATTTAAATCCTAATGATTCAACAGGCAACTCTATCCAAAATTAGCAGCAGGTTTCCAGACATTGTATTTTGGTTATGGGACATTTTTACTTGCATATCAGAATTTAACTAATAGTCTTTATACTAGAATTGTGAATAGTCAAATATTCCTAAATTAGCACCACTAGCCAAAGAGAAGACATGATTCATTAGAAAAAAACACTACTTCTTGGTAAAGTGGAAGTCAGTAGGAAAATATGAATACTGTGTTACAAGATTTGTTGTTGTTTATTTGTTCACTTACTTCTGACTCTTCATGACTCCATAGACCAGCCCATGCCAGAGCTCCCTGTTGGCCATCACCACCCCCAGTTCCTTCAAGATCAAGCCAGTCTCTTCAAGGATAACATTAATCTATCTTGCCCTTGGTCGGCCCCTCTTCCTTTTTCCTTCCTTTCCCCCCAGCTTCATTATCTTCACATGTAGTTCCAGATGTGATAAGGGAACTGATGCAGGACCTGTTGGGAAAATAGTGGAGTGACTATGTGCCAAGGAACACTTCTTATTGTAGTGGTGGAAAACTGTTTAGAATAAGGGTTGGAATTGGGTGGATACAATTCCCTCTTTCTTTCTCATTTTCAGAACAAGTTATTTCCAGTCATAAACATTGGAGGTTATTACTTCAAAACTCAAAGGAACCTTTGGTATTCATTAGATTTCCATTATGCTAAAGAGATGAAATTGCCTTCTGTCAAAAGAATTTACCATTTAGTTTAGCTCTTGGCTGCAGAAAACTAATTGTTACTGAATCACACAAGACAATGCCTGCTCTTACACATTAATAAGGTCCATTGATTTTGCTTATTCATAATAGGGTGAAAGTCAGCATCCCGGCCTCATTCTGTTCATGATCACTGGATGACAGACTCATCAATAATATTTTTATTGGCCCTCAAGAATAGATAATGTTTTGAGAAGGTTTGCTTTCAGGGATATCTTGCATATGATTTTAACCAATATTTCTCTTTCATTAGTAAGAGGTCATTACTGTTAAAGAAGGAGAGGGCGGATACATATTTGTTTAAAGTGAAAAGCTTGAAAACATAATGTGATTGACCTTGAGGGAAACTGAGTGGGAAATAATCTAGAAAGTCATCTATTGTAGTCTAGAGTAGTGCATAGCTATGAAAAGCATGGCATGAAAAGGATGAAAAATCTAACTGCCATTTACCCTGCTTTTAAATAGACGGCAAGAGAATAATCACTACCTTGTAAATACCAATTACAAGGCAGGATGGCTGCATTGAGGAGAAATTGATTTTTTTAAAAAATCGTTTATTGACTGATAGTCTACTTCAGATAAAAAAAATTTACAACAAAGAACCATATCATGTGAAACACATTAATATACCTCCATGATTAACAGTTCTGCAAGGGCACAATCCCTAAACCTATAAAAGCAGAGAAGTGGAATCTAAAATATAACTGAAAAGTTGAATAGTCACACAAATCCTCCTGTGAACTTTTTGAAGAGATCAATGTTACTCTAAAAATTAACCTAATACCTATTGATAGCTTTCCGCATTTTGCTTCTAATTTATAAGGTGTGATGGGGTAATAATTTCTAACAGATTCTATTGGTGACTTAGGTCTTTGTAAGTTATGCATCTTTGCAACTATGAGAGTTTCTTGTAGCTAAATATATGTACATTTATGTAATATACACTGTAATAGAGGATACCAGCCTTAATTTTGTATGTCATTCATTTTAGGCCTTGTTTATATAAATGAAAAAATGCAGGTGAGATGCTGGAGTGGTAAGAACATTTTAGAATTGGAAAAAGTCCAGGAAAATTCAACTCAGAATTTCTGTTCTTATGTAAATAAACTGCGTTCCCTTCGTGGGGCATGATCCTTCCTTATAATAGTGTTGGTGTACAAAATGAATTAAATATACAGCTATATACTGATCTGTTTTAATAAACCTGATACTCCATTTTGACAATAGCTGATGTTTCCCCATAGCCTGTATGTTTGCTATACTAGAAAGGCTGTAACTGCCCAGGGCCAACAACTTGATGTTATGATTACATACAGAACCAGACATAAAAACATCCTCTTCAACAAGCAGCCCTAAAAACATGTTGTGCTCTTCATATTAACCTCATGCACACTTTGTTGTTGTCTGTATAACTCTGAAATTCTATAAAATCCTGATGCTTGAAATAATCATTTTCTATCTCAACCAGTGCTCTGGTTGGCTGGCTTTTCTTTGTGAACGAAGATTCAGGAAGGATTCATCCCACGCTTTCTACAAGCATGTTGATGACTAAAAAGGCCAATCCGAGATAGGCAAGTCCGGTTGCAGAAAGCACAGCAGAAAGTCTCCTTGGGTGATGTTGTTTCCAAGTTGCAATTCTTTCTGCGTTGTCATTTCTCTTCGAGACTCATTCAGCATGACTTCTTGAAAGAGGCATTGTGGATAGTGCGTCGCCATGCCTCCCGATGTGAGGCCAGGGTGGACCATTGTTGATGATCAATCTGGCCGAGCCTGAGATGTTGTTTCAGGGAGTCCTTATATCTCTTTTGGGGGTGCCTCTCTTGCCCTGACCCATGGTGAGTTCACTATAGAGTAGTATTTTTGGGGGGTGGTGGTCCTCCATTCTAGAGACGTGCCCTGCCCAGCACAGCTGTGTTCTCAATAGCATGGCTACATGGTACATGGTAGGTAGTATGGCTAGTACTGTAGCTAAGTTGGTTTGAAAGCACTGGTTGGCTCTGTAGTTCCTTTATCCAAGGTTATTGTTTGTTGTCTGTTTACTTTCCTGTTCAGTTTCACGGCTCATCCTAGCTTCATGTCCCACCTGCGAGGATACAGGAAAGCTGATATTTCAGTCCTGTCCAACAATAGTATATGGCTTAGTTGAGACCTGATTCTATTTTTGTATCTCTGGTATGCCTGTACCATGCAAACAACACTAAGGGTTGGGCATGAGCTTGTCTGTCAATTTTGTTTATCTTTAACTCCTTCTTAATACTATTACTACTATTATTATTTATTTCAGCTTGGTAGACCGCTCACTCCGAAGCTCAGAGCGGTTTACAACAATAAAATACCAATAAAAACCCATAACAACATTAAAACAGTGTTAAAACCAATTCCACCCCCCACCCCAGTAAAACTGTAACAGGACAGTAGTGATGTAGCGGCAGTGACGCGGCGGGTGGCAGGTTATGGCAGGCACCGGTCAGAGCCGAATGCCTGCCTAAACAGCCAGGTCTTAACAGCCTTACGAAATGTCATCAAGTCCCACAGGGCTCGCATCTCTTCAGGCAACGAGTTCCATAGCGTTGGTGCGGCCACTGCGAATGCCCTCTGCCGTGTACTGGCTAGCCTGTAGGTCTTTATGCCAGGCACTTCCAACATGTTGAGCCCCTCTGAGTGCAGTGATCTTCTGGGCACGTATGGGGTAAGCCGCTCCCTCAGGTACACTGGCCCCAAACCATATAAGGCCTTGAAAGTTAGAACTAACACCTTGAAGAAGACCCGGAATTCAATTGGGAGCCAGTGCAGTTCGCGCAGCAATGGAGTTGCATGAGCAGATCTTACGGCTCCTGAGAGCAGGCGTGCTACTGCGTTCTGTACTAGCTTGAGTTTCTGGATTGTCGACAAGGGCAGGCCAATGTACAGCGCATTACAGTAATCAAGCCTCGAGATGACCGTGGCTTGGATCACCGTGGCCAGGTTGCAACGGGAGAGATAGGGAGCCAGACGTTTTGCCTGTCGGAGATGGTAAAAAGCTGTCTTGCAGGCGCAGGCAACCTGCGCCTCCATAGACAGCTGGGGGTCCAGTCGGACCCCTAAGCTCTTTACTAGAGGCTGCGGGCTTAACGCCACACCATCAAATGTTGGCAACTGGATCCCCCGGCGGCCCTGCCACAAGATTTCCGTCTTTGCCGGGTTCACCTTCAACTTACTGGCTCGCAGCCATCCAGTCACGGCTTCCAGGCAAAGATGGAAATTATTGGGTACTACTACTACTAATGTATTTATTTACTATATATGCACGTCTCTAGGATGGAGGACCACTGCCTCCCAAAGATACTACTCTATGGCAAACTCGCCACGGGTCAGCGCAAGAGAGGCACCCCCAAAAAGAGATATAAGGACTCCCTGAAACAACATCTCAGGCTTGGCCAGATTGATCACCAACAATGGTCCGCCCTGGACTCACTATGCATAATGTTGCAGCATCTTTCGAGAAGAAATGCCAAATGGGTGTCGAAGAGAAACCGCAACAGAGAAAGAACTGCAACTTGGAAACAACATCACCGAAGGAGACTTTCTGCGTGGGATGAGTCCTTCCTAAGAATCTTCATTCATGAAGTAATGCCAGAGAGAGAGAGATGTACCCCGCCCTTCTTAACCTCTAGGGCAGTCTTTCTCAACCAGTGTGCCATGGCACACTAGTGTGCCATGACGGACCTCCTGCTGTGCTGCGAGAAAAGCTCTCTGCCCCCCTTCCTCCCCCCCTTCCTGCCGAACTCCTGCTGCTTGGGGGAGGAGGAGGAAGGGCCAGGCAGTGGCGAAGAAAAAGAAGAAGGGACTGGGGCGCCGCCTCCTTCGGCCGTTTCCCCAGCCAGCCTCCAATCCGCCATGACTCCCACCATGACTCTCGCCCCTCGCTCGCTGAAGCCGCATGGAGGAGGAGCCCCGCCCACTGAAGCCTGTCCACCACTCATGCTCCTCCTCTGTAGGAGAGCTGAAGCTGGGGGGAGGGGCAGGGCATGGCGCGGCCTGGCTCTGCCCCCTCCCCAGCTTCGGCACTCCCAGGAGCTGCTCCAGCCTTGAGGGGACAGTGCCAAGCCAGCATTGTGCTGGCTCTGGCACCGCTGGCTTGGCACTGCCCCCTCAAGGCTGGAGCAGCTGCTGGGAGAGGTGAAGCCGGGGGTAGGGGGTGGGGCATGGTGCAGCCTGGCTCTGCCCCCTCCCCGGCTTCGGCACTCCCAGCAGCTGCTCCCAGCAGGCCACCATTCCCCAGCCGTTCTTTACTGTGTTAGAGTGTCATTTTGTGTCATTTTGGTTGGTGGTGTGCCCCCGGATTTTTTTAATGTTAAAAGTGTGCCGCGGCTCAAAAAAGGTTGGGAAACACTGCTCTAGGGTGCCTCAGAGCGGCTTCACATATTGTCAAGAATTCAACGCCTTAAAAACATACATTTGTTAAAACATCTACATTAAAAACAAAGAATTAAAACACATAAAAACAGTTAAATCAATTATTAAAATCACATAACCCAATGTCGTAATCCAAGGCCATTCCAAAATGTCATTGCACAGATTCTTGGTTCATTTGTTGCACTGCCATTAATTTCCTAAAGCTTGGTCCCCATAGTCATGTTTTAACTTTCTTCCTGAAGGCTAAAAGGGAAGGAGCTGATCAAATACTACTGCTGTAGTATTATTATTTATTTATTTATTCCAGAAATTTATATCCTGTCCTTCTCACCCCCAGAGGGGAACTCAGGGTGGCTTACAACCGGCAAGTATTAGAATAATAATATACAGTTAAACATTAATTAAAACATCATCATAAGTTAAAAAGACCATTTAAAAAAGACATGTCCAAGTCGAAGTCCAATTCAAAATCCATCCATTGTCAATCACATGATTCCTTTATAATTGTTACTGCTGCGATTGCTGCTCAAAATCTTGGTCCCACAGCCATGATTTCAGTCATAACTACTACTACCACCACCACCACCACCACCACCACCACTACTACTACTACTAATAATAATAATAATCTACAGTGGTCTTTCTCTTTGAGTATTTGTTGCCTAAAAACACAGAACAGAGGGGGGTTTTAAGGGTCAAGCGAGGTATGAAGTCTCACGTGGTTCATTTTTACTTTCCACATCCTCATTTAATTCAGCATCTTGCAGAACTCAAGGCCAAGGTGAATTAGATCCACAGGTGACTCAGAGCCACAGGTCATCCATTTCTATCTTACAGAATCTTTTCAGTTGAATATATCAGAAAATAGACAAAATTATATATTTGAATTGTTTGTAAACACAAACTATTGAGTTTTGGGGGGCACAGAGCTCTGTCAGAACAAATATCTACCAAATTTCTTGAAGGATCTGAAATACACATGGCAGTTAGAAATAAATCCTTGTCTAGATCCTACATTTATAAACAGATTTTATTCATTTCCTGTTTTCTTGCAGGTGAAATCAGCCTTCTCAGAATATACTGGCATATTTTAGAGACTGACAAGTGCACTGTGTTGTTCCAACCATTTGGCATTTCAAACATATTTTTCCCCTTTTTAAAAACAGTTAATTTGCTATGTTATAGCTTTCAAGATGGACGACGGCCATCTCTTGGAATGTTTTGTGTTTATTGTAGTAAGGCTGAGTTTACAAAGTGGTTTGTAGTAAGTACTTCAGCATGTGAAGCCTTTGGCAATACCCTCATTGTGGCTATTTGTTAGAAATTCGCATTCAAAGGCCACTGATTTCTGTCAAATGATGCTGAAACAAAACCTTGCAGCATGCAACTTCAATAAGAGCCAAAAAAGGCTGTAACTTTTAATGTCTGTCTGTGCCTTTGAAATTTCCTGAATATTTTGGGGATTAGTTTTGTAGCCTTTAAGATTTATCGTGAAATCTCAGGGCAATTCTTTTTCATTGAATCAGACATAAGAATATTCCTGCCAGGTATTTTGAAGGAATTGGTGCACAAATCGTGATGCTCTAATTATTATGATTTGACTGAATAGAATATGCTGCTCAAATCTTAGACTAGAGCATGTTCTGTTCCTTAAAGACATTTGTTGGAATTCTGTACAAATACATGCTCATGTTACTGAGTATAAGCAATAGAACATTGTGTTCAAATGAAAATGACAGTTCAAATCTTTTTTTATGCGACATACAGCCTTCTTACATAAGGGTTAAAACATGAGGATATACACAAATCTCCCCCCCCCCCCCTGACCATTCCTTTGTTTATTTCCCTAGTTCCCAAATATCTTACATTACAGGGAGAAAGGTCAGGGTCTGGCTCATATTAGCATGTTTGGACACCAGTAAGAACTATAGTGTGGCAGGGAATAATAGCTTATCCTACCATACTTTATAGTATTCCTCTTTTTATTATTGAATAATCCCAGGATCTAAGACCATGAAGTTCTACCTGCACTCCCCAATTATATCGGTTTTATACCATATTCATTGTGATAGCTTGACCAAATTTGGTGAAGATTGAGGTTGAAGACAGACAGTACATCTGTGGTTGAAGACAAATGGTACAGGTTGTCTCTGATCCAATTCTAGGATCCACAGTTTCTTGGCCATGGAAGAGTCAGATTCTTTTTAATTCCCCATGTTCTAAGGCTCAAGTGCGGATTGCCAAGTGTCCACCCCTTAATCAGTTTTGACAGATGATGTGGTTTACACCGACACATACTGATGTGCATTACAGGATCTATTTTGGAGTATCCCCCTGTGAGGTCCTCTATATTTCACTTTCAACTGTGGCTGGGTAGTTTTCTTATTCCACCCCTACCACCAATTTAAATAAAGACTTCTTTTAATCATCTTGTTGTCACCATATAATGTAATAAGTATTCACACAGATCAGCTTTCCCACTGACCTTTCGATTACTGTGTCAGGGCAGGGCATTCCTCTAACCCAAACTCCCACTGACACTATTTGTTAACTTTCGCTGCCACCATTCACTATAACTTGGCTACCCACTAGGAAAAAGTTGTTTTCGAGGCTTGCGTGTGAAGGGAGATATCTTTGTTAAAGAACTGTAAAGTTTATTCAAAGAATGTTCTAAGCGTGGAGGTTTCAGAGTTCAAAGCTTAGGTGGTTACAGTATCTTCTTAGAGCATGTATCTTAAAGGGTACAATATACTAACTATGGAGATACAACTTGATACTATATAGCTGCACTCCCAGAACCAATAGCTAAGCAGTCTTTACATTAATTGCTTGTCTTTAAACCCAACTGCTTTCCTAGCAGATCAAACACAGCTTTTCTTCTACTGTCTCACAGAGTAGAGTCAGAGTCCTCTTTAAAACCGGCTGACAGCTGGCTAAAACAGACTCTCTAACTCTCCACACACCCTCTCTCCTTCGACTTTTGCTGCCAACTGCCAACTGCTAAAGTTTGAATTCAAAGATTCTAAGGCCAGTTGCAGGCCCTGCCTCCTGTTTCCACGGTAGCAGAAACCTCTTGGAGGTTCTGCACGCTAATATCTCTGTTAACTCTTTAGGGTTTGCTAAGTTTTTACCCCTTCAACATATATACATATATATAAATATCAACCATGTTTAAAACCTGTCATAAAGAAATATGACTTCACCACACCCCCAATTTGACTTTTCCATGTTAAGGTCCCTAGTGTGCATTCCTGCATATGTTCAAACAGTGTGTCATTTAAACATTGTGTTTTTGAGCTACCTTCAATCCAGATTGAGTGATCAGTGTATACATGCCCCAAATCAGTATGATTCTGTTGTGCAGACAAACACTTGGGGCTAGTTTACATGGGTTAAAATATTGACTTCACATTCACTGAAATCCAGAAATTGGACATTCTTGATTATTTGCTTCAAATGTGGCTCTTTGAATTTTAAATTGGTTCAAAAAACCTTGCCACTTTTCCAGAAAATACAGGTGGCATTACATCACTGTTGCATTGGGAAAGGAATTACTGGTGGTTGGAACAGGAACTAGTCCGTTCCCCAGTGGGTTTTAAATTTTAAGTTTGTCATAGAACCATAAAATCATAGAGTTGGAAGAAACCTCATGGGCCATCCAGTCCAACCCTCTGCCAAGAAGTAGGAAAATCACATTCAAAGCACCAGCTTGATTGATATCTTTGTTCTTATTTAAGAATGTGAATGTTCATGGATATCTACATAGATAAAGTCCTTATTAGTCTTTATAGATAGTTTTTGTCTGTGAAACACTGAGAGGTACCATGAACAAGATGGCATGATGATGTTGGTGGCAATGCTGATGCCTCTGGTTTAGAAATGCATATTGATGATAGACCAAGGGTAAGGACAAGATGGATGGATGCTATCCTTGAAGTGACTGGATTGAATTTGAAGGAGCTTGGGGGGGGGAGGCACGGCTGACAGGGAGCTCTAGCATGGGCTGGTGCATGAGGTCACAAAGAGTCGGAAGCAACTGAACAAATAAACAACAACAATCAATGATAGAGTTAAGGCGGCTCAGTTAAGGCTTTTCTTTGGTTGTACCAATGAAACTTAACATGGTTTTCATATTGTATGTTGGCTGAAAATTGAGTTTCTCGGCTTTAGGAATATGTCGATCAGATTGCAAGATGTATAAACACCTGATTCTGAGATGACTATGTATCTTTACTCATACAATTGTATAGTTAGGCAATCATGAGAAATATATTAGTGTGTATTACACATGAGAAAGTACAAAGCATACAAGGGCATATAAACAAAGAATTAGAAACAGTAGCTAACAAATTGAAAATCTTTTTTCTACAAAGAGAAAATATTTCTTTCAATTTTAATAGGGCTTAATAATGTCATTTTAGAACTGCATAATCATTTCCTGTTGAAGTTCCCCAGAGTCTGATAAGTAATAGTGATCTACCTTCCACTGAAGTGGGTTTCAGAATTAGTTTTCCTCTTCAGTAGGGCTTTATAAAATTTAGATAGGCTAAAAATCTATATTGAAAATCTTTTGTGAGAGACAGAATGAGAACAGTAAAATGTAATTGGTTCCCTAAAATTAATAAATTATTAAGACATATTTATAATGAAAAACATAGCTGATTTTCTGCTTATGTTTTAAGTTGCCCCTCATTGGATGGCTGTATTTGTCAGTAATGTTCCCTCTCCTGGAGAGTATAGAAACTATATTATTAGGTTTAGACAGAATTCCCTCTCATTTCTGTGGAAGTAGTCTCCCTTGTGGTTGACAGTGTGTAGTTCATGGATCTTAGGGATGTCAGTGAATCAGTAGAACTTACCCTAGTGCACTGGAAAGACTGGGAAGAAACTGGCCACCCATTAGAAGAAGTTGAGGTAGACTTCTAGAATCCGGAGATCCTTCTTGAGAAGGCACCATCTGATCAGGTACAGTCTGTTACACAGCCAGGTCCACAGCCTGCCTCTGATTTGTCTGTACAGTGGCAGTCTTGAACTGAACAACTGAGTGAGTTGTTGTCTGTGTGGCAGCAATTGCCACTGAAATACTGGTTTGTGTGGCACAGTTGAAGAGGGCTGCCATGGGCTTCGTCTGAGTTGAATGACTGACCTTTTACTTAGGTTTTGCTAAGGCTTTGGTAGTATTGTGCAGGTCTTAATCACCATCAAAGCATAGGCATTTAGCAATGAATCTTCCTCCTTGGAGCTCCTTAGCTCCAATTCTTGCTCAAGCTTTTGTGGGCTGCTTGAGTGTCTGGCAAACTCAGCTCTCAGAAGGTTACCCACAGCAAAGTAACAAATGAAGGTCAGCAGAGACAAATACAAGGTACTCTGCTTAGGCAGAAAAAATGAAATGCAAAGATACAGAATGGGGGATGACTGGCTCGATAGCATGAAAAAGATCTTGGAGTCCCTCATGGACAATAAGTTAAACATAAGCCAACAATGTGATACGGCAGCTAAAAAAGCCAATAGGATTTTGGGTTGCATAAATAGGATCCAGGGAAGTCATGCTACTCCTCTATTCTGCCTTGGTCAAACCACACCTGGAATCACACTGCGTCCAATTGAAGGGAGATGTTGACAAGCTGGAATGTGTCCAGAGGAGGGTGACTAAAAAGATCAAAGGACTGGAGAACAAGCCCTATGAGGAGCAGCTTAAAGAGCTAAGCATGTTTAGCCTGAAGAAGAGAAGGCTGAGGGGAGACATGATAGCCATGTATAAATATGTGAGGGGAAGTCATAGGGAGGATGAAGCAGGCTTGTTTTCTGCTGCCCTGGAGACTAGCACATTGAGCAATGGCTTCAAACTACAGGAAAGGAGATTCCACATGAACATTAGGAAGGACTTCCCAACTGTGAGAGCTGTTCAGCAATGGAACTCTCTGCTCCAGAGTGTGCTGGAGGCTCCTTTTTTGGAGGCTTTTAAACAGAGGCTGGATGGCCATCTGTCAGGGGTGCTTTGAATGCAATTTTCCAACTTCTTGGCAGGGGGTTGGACTGGATGGCTCATGAGGTCTCTTCCAACTCTATGATTCTAAAATCTTTGTAATGTGTGCTTTTGTTAGCTAGATGCTCAGGGGAACTAGTGCTCCTGCAGCTGAATGGTAGCTTTGAGTCAATGAGCTTTGATTTTGCATAAAGGATCTGGAACTCCAAGTCAAAATGTTCAACTATTGACCTGAAAGTGGCAACAAGTTGCTGCTGTTTAAATTCTCATCAGTCCATGTGAAACTGTAGGAGCCTGTAGTCACTCTTACACCATCAGTCAACATGAACTTCTCATGGACACTCCTTATTATCTTGATTCCTGTTCTTGCATAGTAAGTGTTTCCTGTGATCATTCGTACTCTCATCAGATGTTCCAGTTCAGGATGAAATTTTTAGGGTTTTGCACACTGACATGAAGTAAGAAAGAAATGCTTGATCCAGAAGAATGTAGATTGTAACCTGCCTTTTTCTACACATGGTATTCCAGACATCAGCATAGTACTCAGAAGACAGCCAAATCAACGTGTTTTTTTTTTTAAAAAAATGTTTTTAAAAAATATGTGGTTGGTTTCATTTGTGGATGCAGAACCCATGGATATGAAGGGTCAACTGTGCTCCTGCCTATCCTTACAATCAGTGAAAGGACTCATTACAAACAATATATGATTATTTCCTAACATTTCCTGAGAAACTCAAAGAAAATCAAAGTCAAGATTTATATTCTTTCTGACTACCCACTTTCCTCAGAACATCCATGTTAAATGGGATGGATGCGTATTTGTTTGGTTTTTTTTAAATAAAAAAGTTTGAGAGATAGAGTCAGCAATTTAATAGGCAATTTCCATGCCTATATCCCATGTCTAAATGCTCATCTGCATAGGAAGCTCTTACGTATTTTGAGCAGAGATTGAAATGCCTGTGGCTATTTGCTGAGGTAACAGCAGGAGTCAATGGAATAAGTAGTGCACAGAATGGAAGTTACTTAGTGCACAAAACATTTTCTATTCCATTGTGTCCTCTTTTCATATATATTTTATAGGTGTCAAACTAAGTATTTTAATAAAGAAATTGGACCTACGGTGTGTCACCTTTCATTCAGTTTCTCAGAAACTAAAGACTCGCATTGTTTTTGAAAAAGACAACCTAGTTTGAAAGTTAACAGTTTGTATGGAAGGAAGTACAAACAAAAGTTATGCTCTCAAAGCTGATAAGTAAAGTAAAGGTAAAGGATTCCCCTGACATTAAGTCTAGTTGTGCCTGACTCTGAAGGGGTAGTACTCATCTCCATTTCTATGCCGAAGAGCCGGCGTTGTCCATAGACACCTCCAAGGTCATGACTTCATGGAAAACCATTACTTTCCTGCCAAGGTGGTACCTATTTATCTACTCATACTTGCATGTTTTCAAACTGCTAGGTTCGCAGAAGCTGGACCTAACAGCAGGAGCTCACCCCGCTCCCCGGATTTGGACTGCCAACCTTTTGGTCAGTGAGTCCAGCAGCTCATTGGTTTAACCCGCTGCATCACCAGCTGATATTCAGACATTTTCTCCTAACATCAAAATGCAAAGGTCGCATTGGCACTGCTTTAAACACCAAGCTTTAGCCAGCACCCTTTTAGTGACAAGCCCAAAAATAACTAAAAGTGGAGGTTACATGTGCATATGTCCTCTTTCAGACCTAACAGAAAGTTTGCCTTCGACAGAGCTCTGGCCCCATCCACACTACGTGATAGAAAATGCATTAGTCTGGGGCATCCAAACGACACACCAAGATAAGCCTTTTAATCCAGATTTATCCCAATGTTTAAAAAACACCAGTAAATATCCAGAACTTCAAGGAAGTTCCAAATCTTTGTTGGTGCACTGCTGAGACAGTTTTAGACTGCCATCTGGAATCACCAAGCATGATCCCAGAGGGCATCCCTGCAGCCACCCCATGCTCCCTGGGCTCAGACAGCTTAGGAAGGTGAGATGGCACAGACTCCCATCCTTCCCTGCACCCCCTTTCCCCTACAAAATGACAGGAATAACTCCTTACCTTCACAACAGGCTCTGTAGTGAGGGAGCTTTGCAGGAGGGGAGGTTGCTTTCCACTCAAAAACTCCCTTTGTTTTTTGGTGACAACCCCACAGGGTGTTATCGTCACTCCATCCACTAGGACAAAGAGCCATCGGGACTTCCTCCTTCCTTTTGGTCCCCGGGCATTTTCTGATCTTTTTCTTTTATGGTGTTGTAAAATACCTCCCTTGATTTTAGTGGTACCTAATTTCTCTACTTACAGCTCTAAGTTGTTTTCGAACTGCTTAGGTAAACAGTGAGCTGGGCTGATAGTCAGGTACTCATGCTGACCCGGGGCTTCGAACTGGCAACCTTTCAGTTGGTAGATCTTATCACTGCTGCTGATTTATCTGCTGTGCTAAAGCCTGACCCAAAAATACATGCTACCCACTTTTTTCTCTTAAGTAGTCTCTATGGTGCTACAAGATCTCTTTGCAACAGACACTAATGCATGTATAATGAAGCATTATATCCCATAGGAAATATTTTCATTCAGGCATTTTACAGCTAGGAAGAATATTATGCCTGTATAAAGGATGCTAATTTATCATCTGATAAATCTTTAGCTTAACTACTTCACTTTTGATTATCTACAATAATGATGACTACAGGTGTCAACAAGAAAAGAACAAGGGCAAAGTGTTTTTTTAAAGGATGAACCATTAATGTAAAACAACTTGATTGATATAATTTTTTTTAATAAAATTACATTTTTGTAGTGCTGTTTATGTGATCATGTGAGAGATTTTAAGAAACCTTCAAATCATATGAGGTTTATTCAGAGATTTTCTGTGATGAAGCTGGTCAATTGCATAGTGGACACTGGGGCACATAATAATGCAAACCTGCTACCAGCATGTTGCAGCACCTATTGTAACTTTCCTCAACCTGGTGCCTTCCAGAAGGATTGGATTATACAATTAGTTATTCTGTATCCAGAATCTTGTATCACCACCATTGTACAGATAAACGTATTTCATAAAATGGATAGTAAAACAAGCAAATAAATACCATTTTGTATTCAACTAATATTTCTCAATTGCATAGAAAGAAAATTGCCTATCAAAGACAACTAAATACTTTGGCCAGGGTTTCTATCGCCAGAGATGTTCTTTCTTTGTCACCTCATTGTGTTGTGGAAGTGACTTTCAAAGGGTACACCAACAGATTACAAACTCAAGAAAGTCCAGTCAAGCTAGTAAGTCTTCAAGTGCAGCCTTGGCAACAAATTGCATGACTGCAACATGATGACAAGCCTAGTCAAACTGAGTGAGGATAATTATTAGAAAGTAATAGCTACTATGAACACAACATATATGTATTAATATTAATAATACACTTTATTTATATTCCGCTCTTCTCATCCCGAAGGGGACTCAGAGCGGATTACAGGTACACATACTTAGCAGACAATCCCTGCCGTTTTCCACATACACACATATAGACAAACAGAGGCAAACTCTGGCCACTAGGGGGAACTGACACACTTCTCATCTCTCAGCCTTCCCAGCGTCCCTTGTTGTTCCTTCCGTATTCTCAGCGTTCCCGGAGTTCTTTAATGGCCTCATAATTCAGTCAAAATTTAGAAAATGTAGAAAAGATATGATCTACATTCGTGAAAGGTCTACTCATGCTGATCAACTGATGCATCCTGAAGAATTTTAACCATAGTCTCAATTTGAGAGACATACTAATTTACCAAAGATATATTTTATATATTTTTAAGGGGTGGGGATTACTTGGCATTCAGGAAACATGCTTTTGCTTTTTTAATTGTTGGGGGGATAAAGAGTTTTTTAATACTACAGTGGGCAATGTAATTATCATATTTAATAAGCAAGTCGTACTGCTGGTAACTGAATCAGTTCCTGATTAATGCCCCTGATGGATGGATTGGTACATAATTCTTCCTACGGAATTGTTCTGCTCTTATTATTTAACGGTTAATTCATAGGTGTGGAAACAACGAGAACAACTGTTTTCCCTACAGTGCTTCAAAAAGAAAGTCATAAAAAGAACAACAGTACATAAAAAAGGCCTTTAAGTGGATGCAATATGCAGTTTCTAATGTACAAACCAAGGAGTCCTGGGAATACTGCCAGACAGAACTGAATGAAAGAGTTTCAGCCATAAAGATATTTGCCTTGAGTTTCATTTCTTTTGTTTGTCTTTTCTTGTGGATGCTCAATATGCGTGTCCTAATGAGGTAAGGTCTCTATGTACCATAGGCAGGCATAATAAACCACTGTAATAGTGGATTTGTCTGCATCTTAACACAATAGCATTGTCTGATATGGTTCTTTCCCTAGAGATGATGCTTCTGAAACAATCCCTGAGGGGATTTCTTTTAATGCACTTATGCTAGAATGACTCACCACCAGCTTTCCTGCTGTTTATTTGTGAGAGTTCTCTCCTTCGTGCACTTTGGAAGTTCTTTTCTCAGCTCCACATGTTAACCTCAGGAAAGTCATCCTCTTGAGTACAGGGAAAGGACCAAGTCCGTATTATCAGCAGTCTTCCATCTCAGGTCTAGGATGTTGCAAGGATCACCTCTGTGCCAGAAATATCCAGGCCACTCATTATTTGCTTTCATAGTATCCCTTTCTAAACAATTTCCTCTCTTTTTATCATTTATCTTGGGTGTTGCTTTAGATATGTTTCCATGTTGCTAATTTTCATTTGAATGGATGCCTCAGGTAAGGGGAGCTTGGAAGCACCCAGAAGAGCTATTTTACTGGCTTGGGCTAAAAACCAGTTTAGCTCAGCATTCGGATTCCAACAAAGTCCAATAAAATGCTTCAGAAAATTCTCAAGTAATATGTAATGCTGGTAACCCTTGATGATTCTCTTTCCCTGGTGTCTACTAATCAAAGGAACATGGAAACTCTATTTAGCTGTTATGAAGAATTCCCTGTGCATCTATCAAAGGAACATCTTCTGTTTATACAGACTTGTATTGTCGAAGGCTTCCATGGCTGGAATCACTGGGTTGTTGTAGCTTTTTCAGGCTATATGGCCATGTTCTAGAACAGGGGTGCCCACACTTTTTCAGCATATGAGCTACTTTTAAAACAATCAAGTCAAAAAGATGTACCTTCCGCGCGCGCGCTCCAGCCACGCGGCGCTCCTTCCGCCCGTGCGGCGCTCCTTTCGCGGGGCATTGCGGGAACAAGGGAGCGCAAGGTGGGGCCTCCGGAGGCCCTGCCTTGTGCTCCGCCCTGCCTCTCTCTTGTCCGGAAGCAACTGTGCAGCCTCCGCTGCCAACAAGAGAGAGGCAGGGCGGAGCATGAGGCGGGGCCTCCGAAGGCCCCGCCTCGCTCTCCCTCGTTCTCGCAATGCCCCGCGGAAGGCACTCCCTCGTTCCCGCAATGCCCCGCAGAAGGAGTGCCGCGTGGAAGGAGCGCCCCACCCGGCTGCGATCAACCTCCATTGGACTCACAATCGACTGGTCGATCGTGATCGACTTTGTGGGCAGCCCTTTTCTAGAAGCATACTCTTCTGACATTTCACCTACATCTATGACAGGCATCCTCAGAGGTTGTGAGGTCTTCTGTATACAGACTTGTGTAGAGTTTGCTCCTATTCTGTCTTGCATCCATTGTGAAAATTATGTTTCAATCCATGAACGTAAACCTGAGTTTTCCTCAAGTCATCCAGTATATTTGTATATTCCATTTTTTAATCCTCTGGCTTTACACAAAGTGTATGCCACTCAGTTGGAGGATGGATGGCAACCTGTAAAATCAAGTGCGGTATGAAGCATGAAGCCTGCTTTTCTTATTAAATAAATTGCAATAAATTGACAAAACCAGTCATATAAGGAAATTCTACTGAGAAGGAGGTGCAGTGAAGGAGATTGTGTTGCTGAATGGGTGGGCACTGGAGAAATCTTTCATGCTGCACCTGGGCTACAGAAACATCCCAGCTGTGCAAATTGTGTATAGATTGTGAGACATTAAAAATTCTCACACAGCTAATAATCAGCCTTTGTTTTTATATCTTTTTCCATGCTTCTTTGAACAAATAAATAACCATGATTCTGGAATCTGATATCTCTCTCTTCCCCCCTCCACTCTTTTTGAGTCTCAAATATAATTTACCCTAGCCCTTGTTGGCCTGCCGTTAGCAAGATATGATGAGGATGCATGTATTGTCAAAAGCTTTCATGGCCAGAATCACTGGGTTGTTGTAGGTTTTTTGGGCTGTATGGCCATGTTCTAGAAGCATTCTCTCCTGATGTTTTGCTTGCATCTATGGCAGGCATCCTTAGAGGTTGTGAGGGCCAATGTCAGGAGAGAATGCTTCTAGAACATGGCCATACAGCCCGAAAAACCTACAACAACCATATGGTAATGTAAATTGTACTTGGCCATAACTCCTATTCTGAACACTGTGACAGTTGGAATTCTATTTGAACTATGGAACAACCAAAATCTCTCCAAATTCTATCTTTTCCATTTGGCAACTCCTTCAACACATGCATTTTCATTTCAATGCACAGTAGGGAGGAGCAGCAGAGATGCACAAAAATACTTGCCTATAGCTGGATGTATGGCAATGACATCATTCTTGAGAACTACCCAAGGAACCTTGGGACACCCTTGAAAATGTCTGTAATTGTGTATCCAGCTGAAGAAAACACTTGTTTTCTACTATCCCAACTTTCCACTTTTATGAAATAGACATATTACATGGGTCTGGGGTGCCACATGGAAAATATGTTTTTTGGGGGAGATGTTGTAGCTATATGCTAGCTGATGCAGCATTATGGCTCCATTTTTCATTTCAGTTATTTATTCTCTGCACTAAGGAGTTCATGTACATGTAAAACTGCTGGGTTGTTGTGAGTTTTCTGGGCTGTATGGCCATGTTCCAGAAGCATTATCTTCTGGCGTTTCACATGTATCTATTGCAGGCATCCTCGGAGGTTGTGAGGTGTGTTGGAAACTGGGAAAATTGAGTTTATATATCTGAGGAATGTCCAGGATGGGAGAAAGAACTCTTGTCTGTTTGAGACTAGTGTGAATGTTGCAATTGGCCACCTTGATTAGCATTGAATGGCCTTGCAGTTTCAAATCCTGCTTCCTCCATGGGGGGAATTCTTTGTTGGGAGGTGTTAGCTGGTCCTGATTGTTTCCTGACTGACATTCCTCTGGTATTTTTGTGTGTTGCTCTTTATTTATCATCCAGATTTTAGAGTTTTTTCATACTGGTAGCCAGATTTTGTTTAGTAATCATCATGTTTAGTGAACATGGCCATACAGCCTGGAAATAGGGTTGCCACTTGAATAAGGGACAAGTACCTAAAATAGGGAATTTTTCACAAAAATAAGGGACACTCCATAAAAACTTGAAAATCAATTGACGATTTTCAAGTTTTTAATGAAGTGCCCCTTATTTTTGTGAAAAATTCCCTATTTTTAGGTACATGTCCCTTATTCTTATATCAAAAAGTGGAAACCCTACCTGGAAAACTAATAGCAACCAAGTGTTTCTGGCCACAGGTGCCTTCAACAACACTTAAATTTCTTATTTTACTTTTTGGACATAGGTATGAATAAGGTTTGCAAAAAGAAAGAAAAACAACCACCACAACAACAACAACAGAAAAAGGGAAGAATTTGCCAGCCTCCATTTTGAATCGGGGGAGGGGGAGGGATCTGGCCCCACACGACCTATGCAGGTGATAGTATATTTCTATTCATCTTGATCACAGATTTTGCATTTCTCAATATCAAGACTTACGAACAAAGCAACAACTGAAAACTGTAGCATTCTCACTGTCTATGAGCTTCCCTGGATGACTTTAGAAACCATTTATTGCATTACATGGCTTCTAGCTCTTCTCTTCCTGGAACACAAGCTGGAGGCTTTTATACAAAATAAATCTGTGGTGAAAGAAGCAACATAAATATAGAGTACATTTTGGCATGGTTTGAGGGTGGCCATGGCCAACAGGGAGCTCTGTCTGGTCCATGAGATCACGAAGAGTCGGAAGCAACTGAATGAACAACAACAAATTTTGTTACAGTTAAATTTTCTCTTCCCACAAGCAAATTCAAATTCCTCAAAATAATGCAAAATAATACAAAATAATAATAACAAAAGAAAAATTAACATCAAAATGAAAAACAATATGTGTTGCGGCCTGCGCTAAGCTTGGCCTGTTTATATTGAATGTGCTTGTGCTAGATTAACAGGCCTCATTTTTGGTTTCAAGGCTTCTTTGCAGTTTGGGGGCTGGGTTGTTATTTTTTCCCTGGTTGGGAGGGGCTCATTCTCTCTGTTTCCTTCCTCCAATCATTACCCAGTATTTTCCCTCCAAAAAGTCACCCCAGAGTCCCAGCCAATCAGTGTCTCAGGTTTTCCCTCCAATTCTAGAGGTTATGAAAGGGAGGGAACTCTCTGCTTGTTCAGTGACCACCAGGGATTTCAACGCTCGCCCTTCACTTTTATAGGAATCCAGGAGCTGGGGCCTTTAACCATCTGTGGTTATTGACCAGAGAGAGAAGAGAAGGAGAGCATCACCATCCATCGCCCACGGACTGAGCAAAAAGGGACTGAGTAAGCTGATTTTTGTCATCTGGCTCTTTTGACTTTGTAATTTGCCAATTTCTAGTCACCTGCATTTTGTGACTTTGAAGAAATAAATATTGTTAACTGTTTCAAAGAGCCTTGGTCCTTGGACTTTGTGGTAACTCTCTCCCTGAAAGGAAGGCACCCGTTAACCCCTGGGCATAGGACCTTTACAGCAATCCCAGTCACTCATCTATAGGCCCAGGGCGCGCCATAATATGAGTAATCAAATAAACATAATTATACTGATAACATAATTAACAATAAGACCCTAAGAAAACTATTAAAATACATTAAATGGCTATCATGGTTGTTCTTTAACATGTACCATAGCAGTTGTGTAATACAAATAAGTTAGCCAGCATTGCGATGGAATTAAAAGTGTCGTAGTCCTCCTCCTCTCCATACGTTAAAGTTTCAAGCGGGTTTTTTAAAAAAAGGAGAGTAGGGTGGGAGCCATTTTTATTTCTTTAGGGAGGGACTTCCAGTGATGGGGAGTGATCACAGAGAAGGCCCCTTTCTCTCATCCCCACCAACTGTGCTTGTGACGGGGATGAGTCCGAGAGCAGGGTCTCCTCCATTGACCACAGTGTATGAGATGACATGTATAGGGAGATGTGATTAGACAAATAGTGTGGACCCAAACTATTTAGAGTGTCATAGGTAATGATCAGTTTTTTTATTTACCCCCGAAGCAGACTGGCACGCAGTGAGCTGTGGCAGCATGGGAGTCATCCTCTCACGATTTGGCGCTCCAGTTAGCAATCTGGTCACCGATTTCTGCACCAGTTGCAGCTTCTGAACTATCTTCAAAGGTGGTCTCATGTAGAGAGCATTGCAGTAGTCCAAATGGAATGTGACTAATGCATGGGCTACCATGGCCAAGACAGAAGTCTCATGGTACAGGCGCAGCTAGCGCACAAGTTTTAACTGTGTGAAGGTGCTCCTTTGCATTTCGTAGCTCAGCTTGCCAACTAATTGTCACTTCAACTTCATTCTTTCACCACAATGTATTAAGTTCATATCCATTTTAACAGACTGTAACTTAAATTTATGCTGCAATAGGAGTGAAATTTTCCTTGTCTATATTTTACTTATACTTCCTGTTATGGAGAAAATGTTGAATTAGGGGGGAACAAGTTATTTTCAAGATATTGTAGATGGCATTACTTTAATTTTATATATCATCAGTCTTCTTATGGTAGATGAAAGATAGTTTCATTGCTTCTTCATTTTGGTTCGTTCCCATAAGTACATAGTGATTGATAAGTCACCCAGAACTACCAAAATTGACAGACAAATAAAATAGTGAAACCATAATAAAATAAACAAGATGTTGCTTGAAATAATCAAACCATAATAAATTAAGCAATTATCACTTTTAAAAAAGAAACATAAACTGTTTGCATTAGCTCATTAAGATATAGCAGATGGTGTATGTAACAGATCCAAATAATGTTAAATGTTGACTTAGCTTGCATTCTGTCCTGTCCAAATAACATAAACATTCTAATTTCCCAGTGATATGAAATAAATTAATATATCATCCACTCTGATGTAAAATTCAGGATTGTCAGATACTTCAGAAAATCCAAACAGTGTTTAAAAAGGATCTTAAGCAAAAATCAGACTTGTTTAAATTGTGATACAATATTAATGATGAATGTCTCTTTCATGCTAGACACACAGTAATAGCACTTAGATTGCCATGGGTCCATTCAATGGAAACTTTGGATTTGAAGTTTCAAGATTTGAAGTTTGAATTCTCTGCCAGAGAGCTGGAGTATCTTGGCAAAATAGTATTCTGTAGAATGGATCCATTGCAGTTAAAGTGGTATCAAAGTGTTATAATGTGAAAGAGCTTGAAGTCTCCTCAGCCACATTTAAGGATATTAAAATCAGCCACAAAAGAGAGAAAGCTAGATAATAAAATAATTCTAAAGAACATGGATTTTAAAAACACAGCTTGAGAGAAGCAACTATAAAACTACTTCAGCTTGGAGACCTATCATAAGACTTAGTAGTAAAGATAAAGAGGGAAATTCAAAAGAAAAATACAGTAGTCTCTCCTCTAAGAAAGCAAGTACACTGAAAGCATTAGGGAAATGTTGCCACACAGAGAGGAAAAGGGGGATCTAACTGTTCAGAACGTGTAACTCCCTTTTGGATTTTGAGAAAAGACAACATCTGGAAATATTAGAACAAAATACTAAGAAGAAGGGTCAGCTATTATCTAGATAGAGAGCCAGTTGCCATGCCTATGCTGGCAGACTCTCATGCAGAGTAGAAATGCCCCAGGCTAATCCTAGTGATGGTCGCACATATCCTCCTGAACTTGCAGTGGGTCAGACTCTACATGTTCAGCTGGGTCAAGACCGTATTGGCACTGCTGATTGTCTCTTCAATATTAATGTTGCCAGCTGGTCTCAGGATTACATCATCATAGGGGTGTCTAGCCCCAGTTTACCTGTCCAAATGCATCTCTATTTATAAACCACCACGAAGACTAAGATCTTCTGGGGAGGCCCTGCTCTCAGTCCCGCCACTGTCGCAGGCACAATTGGTGGGGACAAAAGAGAGGGCCTTCTCAGTGATTACTCCCTCCCTGACGAGATTAGATCAGCCTCTCCATCCTGTCCTTCAGAAAGATTATAAAGACCTGGCTGTGGAACCATTGCAGTGCAATGAGGCAATAATAGGAAACCTACTTCGTTGACCGAAGCCAGCATGGTGTCTTGAGATAGTTTTAAACAGCTGATTTTAAAGCAGATATAACTGATTTTAATGTTTGTGTATATTCATAGTTAGCTTTGTTAGCCGCTCTGAGTCCCTCCTCGGGGGTTGAGAAGGGCGGGGTTAAAACGCTGTAAATAAATAAATGTGTATGACCCAGAATGGAATATTTGCCGTATATATGTTGTGCTCCGCCCTGAGTCCCCTTCAGAGTGAAAAGGGTGGAATATAAATGTTTCAAATAAATAAATAGGAAATGCTGGGAGTTGCAATTCAATAACATCTAGAAGGCAGCACACATCTTATTATTGAGCATATTAGCTCAGGCTGCTGAGTTGCAGTCCAAAAACATCAGGAGGGCTGCACAATTCCATCTTTGTGATAATGAATCCAAAGCAGAACTGTAAAGCTTGTCCCTACCCTTGAGATATACCATGAATGCACATTCTTATACAATCTCAAAATAGCTATTTCATGAATAGCAGGTTTTATTCCCAGGTCACATTCCATGTCCTTCACCAAAAGGCAGTTTACTGATCACCTAGTTCTGTGATTATTGACCTATTTGTAGAGAAATTCAGTCCCATTTCTCTCACTTCCTGTAGGATCTATTTGGAAGCTGCTTTCCGGATAGCATAACAGCAAAAAGCAGTTGCATTATCTCTTTGTCTGTAAGTGGTTCAATGATGCTTAGAGCCCTTTAGTTATTAGTGGGGAAATGATTTTATCTGTGTTTGGAAAGAACCCATTTGGTTGTCAAAAGGATAGAAGGTTCAGGCTTATATAGGTCCCCAGTGGTTAATTTTGCTCATGTGCAATATGGATCATTTTCCCCATGAACCTGACTCCTATTTCTTTGTTCCTTTGTCCCCTTCCTAGATCTTCCTTTTCTTCCTATGCTGATTCTATGGTTTTGAATTTTGTTTAGCAAAGCGATCTACACCTATGCAACTGGTATCTCTGAGAACTAGAGGAATCCTAGAGGATGCTTGCCATAGACACAGGCAAACGTCAAGAGAGAATGCTTCTAGAACATGGCCATATAGCCCAAAAAACCTACAACAACCCAGTCTAAAAAGTGTTAATTCTCACAATATAATCCCTTGAGTTTTACCAAAAAGAACCAAAAGGAGTATAAGAGTCTTGCCCTGTAGCATTGTTATTAAACCAGATTATTTTATTTTAGGAAGAACTAAAAGTTTAGCTGCCATTCTTGACATTACTCCTGTGCTTTCTCATCCCAGGTCCATCAAGCTTCTTTAATTCTGGAGTAGTGGGGTGTTTAATTAAAAAAGAAGGGTATCACAACTGAGATGTCCCTCTGCCATGTTCTCCCACACTGTATTCCCTCAACTGATGAGACATAGAGGAAAGTCTCTCTTACAATTTCTTAGGACCTAATCACATGATGGAAATTCAGCGTCTGCTCCAGTTGACCCACAGAGCTCCAAACCATCCATCACATCATGTAGCTTCACTTATGTCAGAGCTCTGTGGATCAATTGGGGTGGCAATATCATATGATGCTGTACCGCCAACATGGGAGGCTCCCCATGTTCCATTTGGAACAACGGGGCTACTGTGGGGGGAAGCTGTGTGGTGATGCTTTCCCACGATTGATAGGGAAGCATCAGCAGGCAGCAAGGCAGGGAGTGTGGCACTAGGATTGTCCCGCTGCATTCTGATTTGCCACAGAGGCTGGTGAATTGGGATGCTGGACCTCATAAATGTGATGAGATTCTTTATCAGGTATATATAGGAAGTCATTTCTTATTCAGGTATATATAGGGAGAGACACACTTATGACATCACTATTAATGTCATCACTAACATTTGCTCATTGTAATATCACAAGAATGTGTCCCCTGTGATATCATAGAAGGTTGTTCAATAACTCAGATTTTGGCTCTGAATTCTCAGTGCCAGCAGGTATACTCCTGAACTGGCAACCCTATAATTGGAATAGTGCCCATATAATAGATACTGCACTGCTTTAAAAATAAGATTATATGTTGTTTTGTATGTGGAAAACTGTTGCATGACAAATTCAATACTAAAATTGTTCAGCTGTTATTTGTTAAAGGACTGTGTTTAAATCTTAATAAATTAGTTGTAAAGAAAGAAACAACAATTTTCTGGAAAATTCCAATAATATACACACAGCTGGCTGGAGGATCATTAGAAAAATTTAAAGAAACAGACAATGACATACATTCCCTAGCATGATTTTGTGGGTGAAATGTCTGCCTAGCATTTCCCTTTTTTTGCACAAATATAGTTTAAAGCACACTTCTTCCCATCCTACCCAGATTATACCAGAGAAGGGCACTTGAGGGATTTCTGTAGCAACATTCTGAAGTTCCCTCCAGTTAAGACTAAAGTACAGTTCAGTGAGCCAAAATATAATAAGCATAAGGCTTAAACAAAAATCATGATTATTTTAAGGTTTTCTCTTTTGCCAGGAGCAAAAGTGGTGGCATGCCTCTTAACAGCTATCATTTGTTCCTCTTTTATATTAAAATATTCAGAAATTGTGCATTCTGAATGCTTGTTCTGTTTTCCCACTACTTTCCCTTCTAACCCATTCATTAAGCCAAAAGTGGAGATGTGTGTTGTTGGATTGTGACAGCATTCTTTACCTTTGGCAATACTGGCTGATAGACATAGTTCAAAATACAGACTTTCCAGTTGTTCAAATATGGTAATAATAGCCCCACTTAATCCTCCTTTCAAATGCCTTGGATTCTCTCTTGTCCTTCTATTTTGCTCTTTTCAATGTACTTCCACTGAGTTTGAAATGCAGAAGTAGTTTACATTCAATTAACCTGGGAGAGGAAGGGGGACATCCTTTCCAAGGTTATTTGCTTTTCCCTATTAATTACTTTTATTTTTCCAGCTGACGGACACTTCTCTGACAAAGGGATCCTTTCTCTCATGACACAATTGTGTGTGGCCACAATTCAATGTGATATTTCTGCTGGTTCTTGCTGTTCTTTTAAACAGTGACCCTTATATCAACATAACTCCTCACAAGGTTATAACTGTTGGGAAGGGCAAAATAAGGACAGTGCCTTTCCAAATGAGAATTTGCACACCACCACCCATAGATTTTCATACAGCTCCCATATTTTTAATATTGCAATAATGTCAAACTTTAGTTGAGCATTTAACAACACATCCAAAGGGTTAGGCTTATTTAGCAAGCCCAGTAAATATAACAGTTCTAAATGTGGATAATTTTCAATGTCATACTATAGGAAATGTTAAAAAGTTGAAAACTGAAGGAAAATATTAGGGCAATGCGCACACACCTAGCTATACTTCAATTGTTTCCCAAAGTCCAACAAACCCTTTGGAGCAGACTTTGACACTACACAAACAGCAGCATGAAGGTGAGGAGAAAGAAGCTGGAATCTTACTGTTGCTGGGTATGAATGTCTACATTGGATCTTGGCCTATATTTTTATTACAAAACTTTCAATGTTTCACCTGTTAAGTGGAAACTTTCACATCAATTCATAAATGATCAGGTAAACTTTACATCATGCTCTATTGTTTCAGTTTGTTTTATAATTGTAAGATTACATTTAGTACTTACAGATCGGAACAGTAGTTCTCCTTAGTGAGAGTAGTCTGGTGCACTGACCCAAAGTTATTGAACTCATTTTCAACAGGGGTAGTAATAAAAGTCTCCCATGTATGCAGGAAATATCTTTTTACAGTTGTATTTGAGCATTTAAAACAAAATATAAATACAATGGAATTGTAAAAAGACAATAATAAATATTCAGTAGCATTAAAATATATCAAGAAATATATAAAATCACTGAAAGATATTAGCATTTTGTGCACCAATTTTTCTTATTCATACTGTATGTCAGGAAGGCTCTAAACTCTTCCAGTAATCTAACTGTCACCATACCTACATTTGACATTTTTACTGTGTACAAACATTTCTTCTAGATCTAAATACATGTCAGGGAAACATCATGTTGCCACTAACATCGCATCTGCAAAGAACTGCTCGAGAGAGAGAGCGCTGCTTAGAGTGGTTAGAGGACTATTAAACTCTGCTTAGTCAACAGCCCATTGTAATGATTTTGCAAGATTCTTTGCAGATAAAGTTGCACAGATCCATTCTGACTTAGATGTCAGTATTGATACCGTTTCCGTGGATGGAACTGAGGCATCCGATTGTCAGGTTTTAATGGATTCTTTTCAATTTTTACAGCCTGATTCAATTTTTACAGCCTGATGACATGGACAAGATCTTGGGAGAGATGAAGGCCACCACCTGTTCGCTGGATCTTGCTCTTCCTGGCTAATCAAGCAGGCCGAGGGGACTGGCAGAGTGGGTGAAGGTGCTGTTGAATGCCTCCTTGGCACAAATCAAAATGCCAGTTAGCTTCAAGGAGGCAGTAGCAAGACATCTATTAAATAAACCAACACTTTATCCCACTCAATTGGTCAACTACTGGCCAGTTTCAAATCTCTCCTTTTTGGGCAAGGTTCTGGAGAAGGTGATGGCCTCTCAGCTCCAAAGTTTCTTGGATGAAACAGATTATCTGGATCCATTTCAATCTGGTTTCAAGCCTGGTCATGGAACAGAGATGGCATTGGTCACCTTGCTAGATGATCTATGAAAAGAGCTAGATGGGGAGAGTGTGTCCCTGTTGGTTCTCCTAGAACTCTCAGCAGCATTCAATACCATCAATCATGGTATTGTTCTGGGTCATCTTTCCAGAATAGGATTAGGAGGCACTGGTTTACAGTGGCTCCTTGGAGGGCTGTACCCTTGAAGGGCTGTGCTGAGGAACTCCTGTTCATCCCCCTGGCCTGTGGCCTGTGCATGAGATCATCTGGAGTTTTGAAGTTTGTTGTCATATATATTAGGCCTGTTATGAAACGGAAAAATGCGTTTCGGAAGTTGAATCGGATATTGGTTTTGCTCTGGTTTCGAATGTGAATCACTTCCAATTTTTAAAGTGATTTTATTGAAATGGATTCGGATGTATTCCGATAATCTGAAGTCTTCGAAAATAGTGTCCGCGATTGTGCAATGCGCAAAAATCACCAGAAGGGAGAGTCAAAACTATGGGGAATCCCGTTTCCATCCGTTTTTGACCACTAGTAATGACAAAACTAGCCACTGTTACAAAATATTAATCACTGTTAACACATTAGGAAGCAATTTAAAAATGGGACATAAAATTAAAATGACATCAGAGCCCTTTCTGAGAATGGTGACGGAACTCTCGGAATGGTGAATCCACTTCCTGTTTGGGGCGCTGTTCTCAATATCGCTTCAATTATCGGAAGTCTGAAAAAACCATCCGAAAATCGGAAGCATCCAATTATGGGAAACAGGCCTAATATTTATGTGGATGACACCCAACTCTATTACTTCTTTCCATCAAAAGCCACAGATGCAAACCAGTTCACACTTACATAAGACTTCTGAGTAAAAAATACCTTGGATTATATCACTAAAATTCAGATGCAACAACACCACAGTGAAAATCTGACCTCACTTTAGAATTCTGAAAAATGTAACTCTGTTTCTTTCAGATATCTTTCTGTTTACATTCACAGACAAATGTTCCCATAGCAACAGTAAAAAATCATAATTATATGAACTTGTTGTAGTTCAAACTAGAGACATTAAAAAAGGTAAATCTTTCTCCTTTTGTGTGTTTGGTATTTTCTTAGTACTCTCCCAATTTTAAGGCAAGAAAGAAAATAGTACAGTATATAATTTTCTGTTGAGGATTTTTTTGTACCCCCCCTCCCTTTAATAAAACCTATAACAAATAAACCCTTCAATGTTCTTAGATGCAAAGTTAAGGGAATGGTGATGAAGAGGTGGGTGGAATGTTGAAAGGTAATTCAGGCAATATGACAAGCTAATATACAGTGCAGTTATTTATCTAGAAATACTCAGCAAATACCTGCTAGAATTGTATTTTAAAGTTCTTTGGCACAAAGGAGGCTTTTCTGTGTATTTGTCCTACTAAAATGGGGCCATTGTTTGAAATTTATGATGACATGGGAGTGCAAATGTGCCTAGCCATCAATAATTTATGTTCATTATATAATATTAATAATGTCACAGAATGCAGTTGAAGTTCAGAATTGAGGGGTTCCGAGGCTGAAAATACTCATTTGGCAATTCTGTTCGTCTCTCAAGTTGAAGGTCAGTTTGCAATTAGCTGAGACCCTGGCCCACCATTGCTGCCCTGTAAGAGGGTCTAACATAGAAAAAAAGCAGAGCTTGGAAATAATTAATGAGATATAATTAACTTTTGTTTTGTTTGTTTAATGAGAAGCTTTCCTGATAATTTAAGGTTTTAACACAGTGCAAGGAACTCAACAGAATGTTACAAGGTTTTTAACTGATTCTTTATATGTCCTTTGCCCAATAGCACAAGTTGGGCAATCTACTCTTCATTGTTAAAAGTTTGTAATATAAAAGGAAAGAGAGGCATTCCAAATTAAGAATAAAAGGAAATCAGAACTAAAAAAAACCCAACTGTAATGGCCAAACTATTTTAAAATCAATTTTTGCTTACCTTTGATTTGTTTGGACTACCGTACTATTTTGAGCATGAGTTGACCAGTGTACCATTGTACAAAATAGATATGAATTGAGATGATTAGAGAAGATGTTGGGATCCACCCAAGAGCTGAGGAAAGTATAGTCAAAGTGACTAAGTAAGTGACCCTATATACTTATGTAAAACTCTAGAAATTTTAGTCAAAAAACAACCCAAAACACCTGGGTCAACTTATCCATGGGTCAATGTGAGCACTATATCTTAACTCTTACCAGAAAAGAAAAGAACCATCCCTTTCTTTAAGTAAAGTGGTGAAAAACAAAAGATAAATCCATCCCAGGATAACTTAAAATAAGCACTGACCTATCTACTCTCTCTGTTGTGATGCTGTTTTTTGAATACCTGGGAAGGAAAATGACAGGAGTGGCTAGTCCCCCAGGATGGGATTGATGCTTTCCCCTCTCCATGGAATGACTTATTCATGGACTATATAAACATCCACGATTTTGGCTCCCAAACCTACTCGTGACTTACTTAAAAGTATGTTTAGCAGGAGTCTCAAATTAATTTTCACTGAAGCCCACATCAGCCTTATGGTTGCCTTCAGTGGACGATTTGTAATAGTAAGAGACTATATAAATGTAACTATGTTGTCCTGGCATTGAAAGCCTCATGGCAACATAAAATGTTGTGGAAGGTCAGATTCATTTGATATGTGAAATGTATGATATAGTTTGAAACATCACACAATATAGACATGCATTCAGTGTCTCATCTACAATGGGCCTTACCTCTGTCCATGCTGGCCATGGCCACCAGAACCAACCAGGTCTCCATGATTCCCATCCCTGTGCTGGGGGGCAGGTTCCTGCTGTTCTCCCCCCACATGCAGCATTTGTAGCCTGAGGCAACTGCCATAGTCTGCCAAATCCTGCCCTTCCCAATAGACTTCAGCAAAAACAAACTGCTGCAGCTTCCCCTAACCTGTCTTTTCTTCCTTACTAATAACATTTACTCTCTGTTGTTGCTAGGTCACATATGTCCTTTTCTCACCCCCAACATTTACAAGAATCTCATGGGACTTCTTAAAACTGTCACTAGCTAATGTTTCTGTTATTTGTAAATATCTTTGGTACTGTTGTTTATGCAGTAGTTCTATCTATAATTTTATGTGTCTTGTTTTATATTTTTGTACCATTTTAGCCTGTTGTATGTTAGATATGCACCCTGGAGTGCTTTGTAAGTAAGGTTGCCACTTTTTTAAAAAAAATAAATAAATAAAGGACAGGTACCTAAAAAGGGAATTTTTCACAAAAATAAGACACTTCATAAAAACTTGAAAATCAATTGATGCTTTTCAAGTTTTTATGAAGTGTCCCTTATTTTTGTGAAAAATTCCCTATTTTAGGTACTTGTCCCTAATTCATGCGGCAACCCTACTTGTAAGCCACCTTGAGTCCCTTCAGGGAGATTGTGGTGGGATATAAATAAAGTTTATTATTATTTATTATCTAGGTCCATCTAATACTTCAATAATTTGGGAGTCCTAAAAGTGATTATCATTCTTCATGACTTTTGCATCCAGAATGTTCAGCAGTGTCTAAGTGGTTAAACGGTTGGTTCTGCTTAATGGTCTTTCTTTGTACCTCAGGCTATTAAAGATTCCCCTCTGGTCATTAATTCTGCAGGAAATACCTTGAAGGTTGATCATTATTACTTAAATGGACAATTAGATTTACAGTATACTACTGTCTGCTGAAAAATAATAGAAAAGTAAGAATCCCATGGGCAGTTTGAATGAACACACTAGTTAAAAACACTGTAGCCCTGGTCTTTATCATTGAAATGTAACTTCGGTTTCAGAGCCACTGTTGCCCTTCAAATGTTTGTTTTATTCGTATAAGCATTTTCACCATTAACAGCAGCTGTTATGTCAACAGGGTGTTGAATCTGCACTGAATTTTAGACTGAAGTTTAAGGAAACCATCCAAGGATCAGAACCTATTTGGGAAATAGGATTCAGTATCCTGGATAGTTCATTTACAGTTCAGATTGAAATGCAGAGTAGTCAGACAATTCTCTCACTGCAAAGGTACCAGATGCCACAGATGTTGATGCCTCTTGATAATCTGCGAAACTCCTAGGAAATTTAACAAATAAGAAAGAAAATCACTACAGACCGAATTGCACTAAGAAAATCAGTGAAATATAATTTTAAAACCTGAGATTAAATTTTTGGTATGCTGAAATGGCTGTGCAAAGGGAAAAACAAAGCTTTCCCCTACATTTCTAAAATATGAGTGTCTATGAAAAAATACACCCTAAACAAGCAAAGCATTAATCTTATCTGTAGTAGCTTGCTTCATGTGGTATAGTGGTTTGAGTGCTGGACTCAATCACAAAAAGCCATTGGGTGATCTTGGGTAAATCACATTATTTGAGCCTCAGAGGAAAGCAGTGGCTAGTTCCTCTGAAAATCCTTAACAAGAAAATTCCATGACAGGTTTGCCTTCTGATGTTATCCCATATTTCCGACACATGCAAAATTCTAGGAAATGTAGCTTATGGTGGGGCCTTTCAAATTCTCAGCTACAGAGGTACTTGCCTTCCCAAACGTTCCCAGAATTCTGCAGACAGCAGAAATGCAGGGTTGCCCACTTTAAAGCCCTAGTGTGGTAACGCATATGAGGTTGGCATATGCCACTCACAAAGTGAAGGCATACATCATATCACCATCACCATCATCATCATCACATCTCAGATAAGGAAGCGTGGCAGTTGAAGGAGGACTTTCCACAAACCATTAGTTTCATAGAGAATCCAAGATTCTGAACCAATTAGAGTCTAATTTAATTACTAATGTCAACTAGAATGGATCCACAGAAGCAATGACTGAACAGGAAATCAACACTAATTTTTAAAAGCCAACAATATGCTGAGTCTTTCTCATGATGCACAACTTAATTTAGACCTAGGTCATTAAACATAAGCATTAGGTTTTTAGCATTTTGCTTAGAAGTTGACAGATTTTGGGAAAGTTTGTTTTGAAGCTGTTTTCCTGTGAGGTTTCCTGGCTGTATGGCCATGTTCCAGAAAAGTCACAGCAACCCAGTGAATCTAGCCATGGGAGCCTTTGACAACACTTTGTTTTGAAGGGTGGGATCACCTAATTCCCAGCTACTGGTGTAACATAGTTAGGTTTTTACCCAGTACTTATTTACGCAAGACTGCACAACAGCTCCGAAATAGTGTCTGGGCACAGACAATGCTTTTTAGCTCCTTTCCACAGCTGCTGGCTGCCTAACCCTCCTTGGCTTCCTTTTACATCTCACCTTCCACTCTTCTGGCTAAGTGCACTGTGCTGGAACTTCAGGGTCTACCAGCTGCAAACAGGATATTAACCTGAAACAAAAACTCCCAAAATACCCCAGTAGGGAGATTCTAAGTATAGTAATCTAGGAATTCTGTAAGTGGTCATTCAAAAATTAACTTCTGAGCTGTAGGGACAGACCACAAACCTAACTACTTGTCTCACAACAAGCAGTAATAGTTTGGTATATTAAAACTTTGACTGCATGGTTTTATAGGGCTCTTCACGCTACATGTTTATACGCTATTATTCCACTTTAACTGGCATACTTTCATTGTATGGAATACTGGGATTTGGATTTTAGGGAGGGATGTTCAAAATTCTCAGCCAGAGAGTTCCAGTTCTACACCAAACTAGAGACCTCATCATAATTACCTTAAATAGCATCCTAGGATGCTTCTATCCCATTTTCAGGATGGAGCCCCATGCCGGAAATCACACAATGTCATGTGACTTTCCAGCGGAGGCCCCACCCTCAACCGGGGTGAAAGCGTTGATGAATGCTTTCTCCCCAATATGGGGGGCTTCTCTGTGAGGGTGACATTTTTCTCATGTGACGGGGAAAGTGTCACCGAGAGAGAACTGCACACGGGGTGACAGATTTGCTCCACTGTCCCTTTCTTTTCTCGCAGAAGCCAGGCGAAGCAGGATACTTCGCCTGACCTTTCTAATGAAGCTGTCAGGATCCATAGGATATTGCATTGGCAGTTAAAGTCAATTAAAGTGATATAACTATGGAGAGTCCCTGGATGTCTGCTCCCAATTTTTTTCCTGATCAACCCACCACAGAGAACTGATGAAAAGAATGCCCCCCCCTCCTTTAAATTTGTAAGCAAGACAGAGAAGAGCAAGTCATTGTCTCTTAGAAGCTTACTTCCATCAGGGTTGTGTTTGTCACCAGATTCCTTTGCTTTACATGTAAGTCAAGTGGAGAAAATTGGAGGTAAACATTAGTGGATGCTCCCATGGGTACAGAAGAATATGTTTTCTTGCTACTAAAAAACAATGCCAGCACCAGAAAATAGGCACTCAATAATTCTAAATTAGAGGGGAAATCAAGTATTCCAAGCACACAATGAACAATTTTTTAAAAAATATATCACCCTTTCCTAAAATTCAAGCTGCCAATGGGTGAATTAGACCAAATTCATGGGCCAAAAATGAATCTATTTCTGCTCCATTGCCATGTTGATATGTTGTTGGATATCTTCTATAAATAGTTTATAGTTATAAACTATTCTGATATAAGATGTAGAAAAAGATGATATAAAATGTAGAAAGTGATTGTGTGAGTTTTTGGTTCACATCAAAACATCTTTTCTATTTATTTCATGTTTCATTGAGAATATGTGGGGGGAAATCTATGGGGTGTCTTAGTTGAATCTTTTTTTTAAAGAAACATTAAAGTAGAAGAAAAACATGAATGAATGAACCATATTTCCCTCACAGGGCAGTATGCCTTTCCCAAGCTTGGGAATTGTCTATTTATAATTAAATGAGAATGGGGAGGAATATGTATATAGGAGATTTTACATAGAGAAGAGGTTTTACTGTCTGATACGATTTCATGTTGGAACTGAACCCACTCCCTCTGAAACTGACAACCTCATCAGATGGGGGAAGAATCGGCCAAAAGTGTATTTTTACCTGAAAAGGATAATAATATGTATTGTTGTTGCATTCAATGGTTCACCTGTGAGTGTGGTGGGACACAGAGAAGATCTCAAAACATTGGCAGTTTCACATAGGTGATAAGTTCTTCAACTTGTGACACAGATGTGAGGAATCTCACCTCTCTAAGAACCCTGTCCATATGCTCATGATGAAACTCTGTGTTTCCAATCTGTCACAGTAAAAGGTGGGATATACAGTAAAGTAAATGAAATGTATATTGACAACCGAGAACAACAAATGTATGTAATCATGTTCCATATTTCCATTCTCTTTCACAGAGGTTTTATGTTTCTAGTTAGAGATAATATCCCTCCCCCCTTTTTACTGGGAGGAAAACAAATAGCTAAGAGAAGAGGTTTAGGAACAACAGGCTGAGGCGTCAAGAAGTTACAATGGCTCTGTATTTGGTTCTGGGCACTTTTATGTTCTTGCATACAGATATGTACTAAACCCATTATGCTGTGCAGGTGCCTAAATAAAAAAGGGCAGGGAAAATGCTTTTATGCTTTCAGTAAAGCGGCAAGCTGAAATAATCTGTTAGATCCATGAGCTGAATACTGGAAACATTATTTGTATTAAACAGGAAAATATTGTGGGGTTTTTGGGAGGCCTGCTTTTTCAGTTTTCCATTTAATAGGTCATATAAAAAAGGTTATTTTTTTGTTCAGTCATGTATAATTTAAAGTCTCCAGAAATAATGTGAATAAATTATTTGCATACACTGCAGGAATTGCTAGACTCATGAGAATGCCTCTAATTAGGTTATGGCTTCCTTCCATGTTGAAATCAGTGACTATTGACTTATCTGTTTATGCTGTTCATCTCTGAAATGGAAATGAAAATAAAAAGTAAAATCATACATCAGAACAATATTTTAAAGCACATATACACACAAAATCTAGAATACCATTTGCTAGATTTCTCAGAATCATAAGCTCTCTGCAGATAAAAGATGCATGAGTGGAATCATTTTGAGAGATTTCTTCTATTAGGACCACTGAATGCATGCTGTCGGACATATGTTCTTCCTATATGACAGACTAAACCTTTATATACATGTGGTGTTCATATATGTGAGTGACTGAGGCATGGATTGACTATCAAGTAAATAAACATGGAACTATTTTGGATAGGGGGCAGAGAAATCAGTAGCAAATCCATTAGCAAATCCAAATCCAAAGCTTGCAGTTTCATCAAGCAAAACAAGTGAGGTTGGAAGGAGCAACACAGTCCTGTGAGTTGCATATTGTAGATGTATTATTTGTCTTCCTCTGAAAGATATGTGAGTTCCCTTTCTTCTCAGAGTGAGCATGCAAGGTGATATGCAATAAGATTAAAAACAAAATAGCAGTAAGTATGGTAACTTAACATTGCGTGAAAAAGAATAAGAAATTAATCATTTGTTATCCAGAAAAAGTCTGCTTGCAGAATGGAAAGCTAATACATAGACTGGGAAGCATATGATGAAGACTAATACCAAATACCAGATGTGGATTAAGATCAATAAGTGGTAAAGCTGGTAAAACTATATGCATATTATTATTATTATTATTATTAGATATACAGTACACAGCAATCAAGATCACTATGCTGGATTTTGTATTCAACCACATGCTGGACATTTCCCAAGTGTTTAGGACTGTGTGATGTATTGGCAAATAATGTGTGAAGATCCAAGTAGGGTGGCCTTTTCCAGCTGACAGATGGTAATTTTGTCAGTGCCAATTGTTTTAAGTACAGACCATGGTCTTTTGGCACTTCACCAAGTGTTCCGATCACCACTGGGACTACCTTTACTGGCTTGTGCAGTTTGATCTTTAACTAACTAACTAACTAACTAACTAACTTTATTTCTTATGAGTCGCCCTCCAGCAAAGGTGCTCTGGGTGACTTACACAATTAAAATAAACAGGTTACATAGTCATCGCTTGTTACTAACATCATAGGCTCTTCTGAAAAGCCATGTCTTAAGTGCCCCTAAAATGTATGTAGATCAGGAGTGGCTCGTATCATATAAGCTTTTCCAATTGCTTCTCACCAATTCTGCTGTCACCTGAGATTGTAACATCAACAATCCATAGTTTGTTTTTTTCCACAATCGTGAGGTCAGGAGTATTGTGTTCCAAAACTCTGTTAGCCTGAATTCGGAATATTGTTCTTCTTCTTGTCTTTTTTACCAGCCTCTCTTCATGGCTCGAGGTGGGTTACAACATAGCTAAACCCCATAATCATATTTCCTAACCAGACTTTGAACTAACAGATGGAGGTCTTCACATTGCAGAATCTTAACCATCTTTGTGATAGATCATCTGAATCTGATCTAAGCTGTTGGATCTTTTTGGCAGGCTTTTAAATAGTTTAATTCTTGAATGGAAAGCAATGGAGTCCATTCCACTTCATATCTGCACTTGCCAGGATTTGTCATGTAATCATTGAAAAGAATATAAAAAAACAAAGCGGGAGGGGGAAAAGATGATTAGAAATCATGTCAGGAGCTTTGTATACATTATATTCCATTTCTAAACTGCCAAAAACATGTGAGATGGGAACCATCAGACTCACCCGCATTAATACAAATATGGTGACATTGGCAAATGGGTTGTCCTGTGGGTGGTCTTTTAGACAGCAGCAAGTCCCCAGTACTCAGCAGTAATGCAGCTGCTCAATTAATTTTGGTATTTTTTCTTAATAATTAAAAATAAGAAATATTGTAACTTTGTTAGATTGCTAAATTTCTGATCCTGTAATGTAATCTTTCAAATTTTCTGTTTTTTTAAAAAACAAAACAGAAAAAGGAGACGGTGGACAATATATTTGCTGGTTGATTTATAATGCTAATACTCCCCATCCACCCCCACCCCCATGAGATTAGGTTCCAGGGCTGACATTTGGAGCAATGTATCCAGTAGCACTTTCAAGCTGTGAACACAGTCTTTCAGGGGAAGTGTACCCCCATCCAGAACTGGTTGATACATCTTCTTCCCCAAATTAGGACCCTTGGTGGCAAACATCTCTGTTTTGTCTGAATTTAGTCCCAATTTGTTTTTTCTCAAACAGTACATTATCTCCTTTCGTTCATTCAGAGGAGACATGCTATCCTTAGCTAGAGCCATTTTGGAAGAGATGGAGACATATATTTGGGTGTCATCAACATACTGATAACATCCCACCCCATGCCTCCAGATGATGTCTTCTAGCGGTTTCATGTAAATGCTGAAAAGCATTAGGAATGGAATTGCACCCTGTGGTATGCCATATGACAGCTCCTTTTTGTGGAGGAGTGATCCCCAAGCACCACCATCTGGAACCTAACTGAGAAGTACAACCAGAACCACTGCAACACAGTTGCAGGTAGACAATCAATCCAGAAAATAACTGGGGTTGCTTCCAGACTTAACTTAAACATGTGCTGAAATGGATTTAAGAAACCCACTTCAGAACGTGTTTAAGTTCCCACACCTCCCCCAAAACCTATGCTTTCCTGGGGGGGGGGGCTGTCCTCATTCCAGAGCAGTAACTACCATACTGGGATGGGGTGACCATAAGCCCCCCCCCCAAAAAAAAAGCCTCAAAAGAGAAGAAAACTTCACTGCATCACCATTAGGCCTATCTGGAGCTTCCTAGACTGTACAAATGATGCACCAGATGGTGGGGGGGGGGGATCAATCCTATCCCTTCCCCCCACCTCCTAGCACATCACTGGTACAGTCTGGGAAGCTCCAGAGAAGCCTAATGGCAGCACCTAAGGGTTTTGTCTCTTTTGGGGCTTTTTTGGGGTGGGGTGGGGTGGGGAGCTGGGTGCCAGCTTCACTTCTCCGGGCTCATGGGGCCTGAAGAAGTGAATTGGGCAGTGAGGATAGACTACTGGTATTGCGGAAGAAGTCCTAGAAGTCTGTCCCCACAGGGCCCATATCCCATTAGAACTGGACCTTTCAGAAAGGACCGGATCTAATGAGGTATCTAATTAATTCAGGACATAGCAGGGTTAACCTGCTTTGTCTTGAATTAATTTGGTTTTATTTGAGGTGTCATTTGGACACCGCCAGTAAAATCAAGACAGGACTTGGGTTAAAGGTCTGTCTGAATAAGACCTGGGTTATTTCTGAGGACTTCATTTCTGGAATTAAGTTTGAAATCTAACTGAGAAAATGGGTGTCAATCACTATTTTTTGCTTTCATTGTTTTTGCTTTTCATACTGTCAAATTATGATTTTGTGGGCATTTAATTTACTTATAGTAATCACTGAAAGGTTGTAGGTTCAAGTTTCAGACCTAGCAATTGGTTATCATCTGGTAATGCATTCCATGCAGTTGTTGACCTTGGAGGTGTCTTACAATGCTGAGCTTAGAAATGGAGATACTCCCAAAGTCAGACACAATGTAACACATGCATATTATGTACACATTTTGTTTTATTTTAAGATACATGTACTAAGTGTATGTTTCTATGCTCCAGCCTAATAAGAAGTGCTCTTATTTTTAGCCATACGAATTTTAAAGACAGCATGTTTATAAATAATGAGAATAGAAACATTTTGCTCTGAGATAAAATAACTTTTGCTTAAGATGCTAGCTAAAAATAGACAGTTATGTGTATCTGATGAAGCTCCTAATGCTCCTTGATGGAAGCAGCTTTGACACAAAAGGGTGAAAAATACCCAGAGGTTCTGTTCTGATGTATGGTGTTGTCAATAACCATGTTTTAAAGGGTGTGTGGGAAGACTTCTAAACACAAGACACAATTTTGGATGTCAATAGTGCAGTCTTGAAAGAGTCCTTAAAGTATACCAGATCCATTAGGGTTTATGGGATCAATAATAAATACACTAAGGAAGACATATATATATGCATTGACATGGCAAGAACTCTGAATCCAACCAATCGATAACCTGCACCAAATGCAGCTGGCTGAAAATAGGTGTGAAGGAGTTTTATCAAAAAATAAATAACAGAATTCTAGTTTGCCTTATGACTGGTAACTTCTATACATCAATTATTTATTTGTTTATTTCTATCTATACCACGTTTCTTTCAATGAAGTCAAGGTGATGTACTCCTCCCAACAACTTCAACAAATATGTAGCTCAAGCTGAGAAACAATAAGAATTATAGTGTAACCCAAGTTTCACTTGGTAAATCCTGGATCTCCTAATATAATATGACTTCCCATATTCATGGGATCAGTATTCACAGATATATCTACCCACATCTAACAAAATATGCCCTCTCTAGGAATTTCATGGTGCACTTCCAAGAGAAGGCACATACAGTTGGAAGGTATGGGGCTTTCCTCCTTTTCCTTTTATATTATGTAGAACTGTTTTTTATTTCAGAGTTTGATTTTAGTATGGTAGCTTATTTAATTGCCTTTCCATTGTTCTTTAATTTTGAAACTGACTGCTTTTAACTTGTATTCTAAACTGCTTTGGATTCTGAAAGGGAAAAATTAGGATACAAATGAAATAAATCAACATACGCCACTCATTGTTTCCTCCATTATATTTTTGACATCTGATTCAGGTGTTCATCTAAGTTATCCAAGTGATCGCCGACATTTTTCTAGAGCCTTGATGTGGTATATTTTGCTAGGCTTCTATATATTTTCAATTCATTAGAAGTTATTTCAGAGAGGGAAAGCTATTGCTGTCTTAGGACTTACCTTAAAGAAATGTGTCACTTATTTAGGGTGGATTTGTTCTCTGCCCTGTCCAAATGGCACTTGTAAACTCCAAATCAGTCTCAATGGGATTATGTGTAAGAGGATAGTGGCAAGATTGTATTGTTCCAATGTTACAATGCTCCACGAGGCACTAATAAATAAATTGTTCCACACATTCTTCATGTTGTTATATTTTATTTTATTATTTGAAATGGAAGCTTTACTGTCTCAGGTTGCTTTGGAGAGCAATAAGCAATATTGTGATGTGTGTCTGTTTACAAATACAGAGGTCAAAAAGCAAGCGAAGAGTCATTCAGAATGGGACCATTAATCCAAACTAGCATCCATTCCTAAGCAAAAGCAACAAGCTTTACAAAAGCTCGAGGGTGTTTTCCTTATGGTTTCCAACAACCTGAGTGCTTTTTTCCACTCTCAGACCAATTCAAGCTGTTCTTAAAACATACATGAACACTCATTTCAGGCAGAAAACTGCTCTCAAAAAGAGTACCTTTTTACCTGAACACATGAATTGTATAATAGATACTACAGAGAGGAAGGCAATATTGATTAGAACATGTTTTTAAATACTGTGCAAGCAGATCAAGTCTGTATTTACACCACCAGCAAAAAGGTGCACTTACCCTGAGGGTGGCCTTAACCAATTAGAGAGCTGGGCCAAGTCTAACAATGAATTTCAACAACCAGAAATGTATAACACTCCACTTAAGTAGGAAAAGAATGAAATGTACAGATACATGATACATGAAACCTGACTTAACAACAGTACAGGTGAAAAAGATCTTGGAGTCTTAGTAGTTTAGCATGAGCCAACATTGTGATACAGCAGCTAAAAGCCTATGGGAATTTGGGCTCCATCAAAAAGGGTATAGTGCCTACTAGGCATGGTTTAGAACCCAAAAATAGGGAATCAAAAATCTAATTGGGGGGGGGATTTTTTTTGGATTAGTAATAGAAAGACTTACAAAAAAAATTCCAAAAATTTCTAAAATGTAACGTAATTACTAACGAAATTCGTTAGTAGTTCGTATGCCAGCGCATGCGCATTCCAGATGGTTTTGGCCTACAACTCCCAGAAATCCTAACAGCTGGTAAATTGGCTGGGATTTCTGGGAGTTGTAGGCCAAAACTTGAATAAATCACACTGAATTCTAGATGGGACTCTCCAAATAGGAAGGAGGGAGGGGGGTATTCTATTCTTGGAAGCAGCAAAAAAGGAGGAGCCCCCCCCTCGCTCCTGCTGCCTCTCTCTCACCCCGATCCTGAGGGAGCGAGGGCCCAAGTTTGCCCAGGCTGAGAGGAAAAGGAAGAGGCCTGAGGCTGTGAGGAATGGTGGGAGTTGAAGTCCAAAACACCTGGAGGGCTGAAGTTGGCCCGTCATGAAGCCTCTTCAAGGCTTTAGATCCTGGCAGGCAGAAGGGGCAGGGAGGGCCCATCCACTCCTCCTCCCCTGCCAGGATCTAAAGCGCATCAAAGCTTGGCACGCTTTAGATCCTGTGAGAAACCAACCTAATGTATAATAGAATGAATGCTAACTTATAGAGTAAGTGCCTAAATATTATAAGTAATCCAACTGGTCATATACCTACATTCCATGCACATGCAATAATACAGCAGTAATAACAATGGGTATAAGAAGAGGTAGGGGTTAACAACATAAAATTCAAACCGAAGTATTCTGACTCTGGTCCCTCCTCAAGCGGTGCAAACGGACTCTTCTCAGGATTCTGCAGCAAATCCTCCCCCAAAGAATATGTATGTGCACGCAGGCAGCAAACGCTGTGCCCGGGCTTTTCCCGGGAGAGGCTGCCTCCCGGGCTCATAGAGAAGAGCCGTTTGCAGTTTGCACCGCTTGAAAAGGGACCAGAGTCAGAATACTTCAGTTTGAATTTTATGTTGTTAACCCCTACCTCTTCTTATACCCATTGTTATTACTGCTGTATTATTGCAGGTGCATGGAATGTAGGTATATGACCAGTTGGATTACTTATAATATTAGGCACTTACTCTATAAGTTAGCATTCATTCTATTATACATTAGGTTGGTTTCTCATGTATTGTGTGCAACTACCCCAATACTCTTTGATGCTTTAGATCCTGGCAGGCAGGAGGGGCAGGGAGGGGCCCCCGTTTGGCTGGAAGCCTGGAAAAATGTAAACAGAGAGGTTTACTCAGAGTAAATCCACAAGGAGGCCACTTCATCCAAAGTGCCCTCCTTTGCGGATTTACTCATGAGTAAACCTCTCTGTTTACTTCCTTTGCAGATTTACTTCTGAGTAAACCTCTCTGTTTACATTTTTCCAGGCTTCCAGCTGAAAGAAGGAGCGAGTTTAGGGCTTGCCTTGCCTTGCCAATACTTATTGGCAAGGGAGGCGGGAGGGTGGTGAGAGAGAAGGAGGGTGCCCCCCCTTATGACCTTATTACGATACTTAAGAAAATACTGGCCCCCGAAGTTCTATAAAGAAAGTCCACTTCCTGGTTGGCGTTCCAGATGCGGAAATATTCAAAAGTAGCATTTCTTACGAATCCCTTCTGAATCATTTAATTTTCATAACTTTTTTCTCATGCCTAGTGTCTACAACGAGGGAAGTCATGATGCCGCTCTATTCTGTTTTGGTCAGACCTCACCTAGAATACTGTGTCCAATTCTGGGTGCCACAATTCAAGAGGGATATTGACAAGCTGAAATGTGTCCAGAGGAGAGCCACTCAAATGATCAAAGGTCTGGAAATCATGAGGAATGGCTTAAAGAGCTGAGTATGTTTAGCCTGCAGAAGAATTTGAGTGGAGAAATGATAACCATGTTTAAATATTTGAAAGGATGTCATGAGAAAGATTGATTGGGCTTGTTTTCTGATGCCCTGGGGACCAACTAGGACTCATAAGAATGCGTTCAAAATATAAGAAAGGAGATTCCACCTGAACATTAGGAAAAAACTTCCTGACCATGAGAGCTGTTCTCTGCCTATATGTATATATGAAGGGGGAAAGCCACACACCAAAAGTACAAATATTGGGAATTAATATTTCCAAAATATTGATTTTCATTTTTTAAATAGAGTTTGCTTAAAAAATTTTGTGAGCTGAAAATAAGAACTGCAGAATGGTGCAGAATGTAATAAAAAGAACTTGTCCTTAGAAAAACTGTGATCACTATTCAAAGTTTTTTTCATGTCAGTAGCGACTTGAGAAACTGCAAGTCGCTTCTGATGTGAGAGAATTGGCTGTCTGCAAGGATGTTGCCCAGGGGATGCCCGGATGTTTTGATGTTTTACTATCCTTGTGGGAGGCTTCTGTCATGTCCCCACATGGGGAGCTGGAGCTGAAAAGAGGGAGCTCATCTGTGCTCTTCCCGAATTAGAACCTGCGACCTGTCGGTCTTCAGTCCTGCCGGCACAAGGGTTTAACCCATTGCGCTACCAGGGGCTCCTTTCTTTTTCAAAGTGAAAAAGATGTATTTCTCCATCCCTACCAAATAGACTAGTCCAGTAATGTATCATCAGTAGATGCACCAGCTGTACTGTAAACTTTACATATTAATTAGATATGAATGCTTAGGCATCATTTGCTTGATTCCTAAAAATGATGACAGCCATATTCAAAATGTTGGGTATGCCCGAGTGTATCACAACAATCTATGTGCTTTATGCTACATGAAAAGTAGCTTGACTTTGAAGGAGCTGGGGGTGGCCACAGCTGACAGGGAGCTCTGGCATGGGCTGGTCCATGAGGTCACAAAGAGTCAGAAGTGACTGAGCAAATAAACAACAACAACACGAAAAGTTAAAATGTTAAATAGTGTCATATTTATTATCTAATAATAACATTTTGCTCAAATAAAATCTACATTTTAAAATATTTTGATATTTTGTTTGTTTCTATCACTTTCAACCATCTTCTGTTTAGTATGTGTTTAAATTTAAAATATGTTTATGTTTCATATTATAAAAACTTTCAACAACTGTTACCATAGTTGTAACTCATATTTTGATAAAATTCAATAACATAAAATTAAAATGCATCTATAATGAGGCTTCTTTGTCACTGCCTAGTTTTATTAACTTCAAAATATTTTTCTTTACGTATTTGTTAAGCAAGTATTAAAATAAAAACCAAGAACAGTATCCTTAGTTGATTACAATAGTAAAAGATATCATATATCATCACTTTCTCTTTCACAAAAATACGGAATTGCAATTTTTTTTTGCAATTGCATCATTTCTTGCAATTGCAGGATACTAACTCTTAGTAAGGATGATCTGTTTCGGGCAGAGTTGACCAAAGGGTAAACTCTAGCCCAACCCCTTTTAGTGGATGTTAAAAACTCTAGTCTCAGAAGGATTCCCTGGCCCCCACAAATGAGATTGTTGTTTCTTTCAATATTTTGCTTCTTTGACTACATGTTATTCCTCTCTGGACGTAGCTCTTTTCTTGTTTTATATATGTTAATACTTTAGACATACAAATGGGTTACAAATATTTCAATGCCAGAGAAAATATTTTTGGTATGATGCCTAATGTTGAGGATAGCTCAAGTAATGCATCTGTACGCTCAGGGAATACAATTTTTTCTTACAATGTACCTCAAAGCTTCAGGGATATCCTGCAATGATAGAAGCAATGGGCCTTTTGAGGTCCTTTTACCCTAGCAGCCATTTCATGGTCTACTAAGTACTGAAAACATCTTTGAGTCTCAAATGTCTGTAATAGCTTTTGCCCTGGTGTCAATGTTAAAATTATGTTTGTAGTATGGGAAAGTATTTTTCAAATTAAATACCAAAGAATCTTTCTTTACAGATTAAGTTCCATTTGGTAGTCGCTTTCAAAAGTAAACCAACTGTTTTTCAGTATCCAACACATGGATACTGAATTTATATCCCACCTTTCTTCCAAGACAAGATTCAAGATGGATAAAAACATCACATATAGTTGTTTCTGTGTAGTTATCTCAATTTACATTGTTTTAAATGGTTAAAATTGTTTTTATGGTATCCTGCTTGGGAATTTGCTGCCTGCGAAATGAGTGCTGTTTGCTTCCATTATTATCTTCCAGTCTATTCATTTGTAAATAAAGCAAATAAATAGCATCTATACACTTCCTGTGTGTTCTCATCTCGATTAGATTAAATCCCACAGCACTGTAATGAAAGTTCTCACTATTTGGAAGTGGAGATTTTACAACACTAGCAATTGGAAACTGGGGATTTAAGAAGGTTCATTTGTGCAGAGCTTGGAAAAGTTACTTTTTCAGTACAGTTCCCCAGACAACATGGACATAGGCAATGCTATCTGGATACTGGGGGCAGTTTTATACAGCCCAGTAAAGTGAGCTGGAACCAGCATCTGAGACATAGATGCCCTGAGCCACAACTCACTATTGTCTAGTCTCACTGAACTAAGTTTGGCACCACTGAGCACTCCCTTTTCCCTCCTCCCATCCTCCTTTGTGAGTGGCAAGACATGGAAAGAAGATGAAACCCCCAGAGTAAGGTAGGTCACAGTGTCTGCTGTAGACAGCAGCAACATGGGAGGAGAGAGTGGGAGTACAACCATCCTGCGTCTCTGAGCTGCCTGAGCTCAGGGATAGTGAGATGACTGTTAGGACACCACAGCCAGTTCTGATTAGGAAATGGCTTTGGTTATCTGGATCACCATTGTTTGGAGAATAACCCAAATCCTGATGCAGGATCTATGTTTTCCCCTGGGAAACTGGGCTTGGTTGATCCAAAAAAGAATGTTCTAAACTGTATCCAAAAGTAGGGGGGCGCCTGTGGTTTGATTCTAATGTCACTTGCGAAATTTGGAACTTTCTGAAACTTCAAAAGTATTTGTTAATGGCGGACACGATTGCACAATATGTGAAAAACAGCAATGGCATGGGGAAAACTTCAGGGGCTTCTTCCTCAATCATTTTTAGACCAATCCTGATGAAACTTGATAGAGTGCTAGAAAACATTCTCCTCTGTTAGCATACCAAATTTCAATATGTTCAGATGATCCACCGATTTTTCAGAACTTTTTAAAGAATTATAGAAATATTTTTTAAATAAATAAAAGCGCTACCTCCTTGAATTTTCAAGGAAATGACTTAAAGTTATAGGGGACTTCCCCAGCTTGGGAAATATATGTTCAAAAAGCAGAACCCAGAAAGAAGGCAGACCAACCCCAATAAAATATACTAGCTTGGGGAACTCTTCTTCTGCTTTGGAAAGGCACCAGGGAACTGATGTTCAGGAGTGCTAAGAAATGTTTAATAAGCACAACCCAGAAAGAAGGGAGATACCCCAACAAAAAATAGCTAAGCTTTAATGACCAAAAACGTAGTTTCAAATAATTTTATTAATTTCTCCCTCTTCCTCCCTCCCTCCCTAACAAACTTTTCCTTCTTCTTTCTATTCTCTCTCTCCCTCCCTTTCCCAAAAACTTCTCTTCTTTCTCCCTTTTTCCTTCTGCCTTCCTCCCTTCTCTAAACTTCATTTCTTTTGGTTCCAAACAACCCCTTTCCAGTCCACCCACCCCCAACAGCAGCAGCACAACAGTAGCAGGCAGCAGCAACAACAATAACAAAACTCCCAACCTCCCTTGTCCCTTCCCTGGCTGGAATGAGCCTCACAGCCATGTGCTTGGGTGCATAAGCAGCGGCTTACATTCAGCACCACCAAGAGGCTATTTCAACAATACAATAAAATCACAACATCAACACAATATGATAAAAACAACATAATTAAAACTATACAAAGTCATCATTACCCATTTTTGGGAGTTATCCCCTCCCCTCTTCAAAACATAAGCTCTGTTTAGCTGGTAGGCAAGCAGCTTAGTCTGCACCTCCCAGCAGGCTTACTTGCATCAAAAAAAGCTTAATCATACTTCTGACTCAACTTTTGAAACAATGCATTCATTGGCCCAAGGCGATTCAAAACTATGGGGGACTTCCGACTCGCAGATATGCATCTGAAGTCCCTTCAAAAGCCCCAAAATTTCCGACTTTACTTCAGAATCTGCAACATCCGAGCAAACTCACTCATGCCTAATAACAACCCTGGGTACAGTCACATTAAGTAGCTTTCACTGGGTTAATGTGCAGGCTGATTTGTCCCCTCACTGACCTTTTAGTATATGGGTCAAAGCCCCATCTCCATTTATGTAAATAGTCAGTGTAGATGGTGCCTTGGACCTCTGATGCAAAACAGTAACTTCTCCCAGTTCTGCCTACGAAGAAGGGACATGGACCATAACAGTCAAGACTTTATTCTATTATCCACCCATTTAAAACTTGCTGACTCAGACAGCGATCATCAATCTCTACACCATTTGCTGATTGGGACAAATTCATTATCTGATTATTGGAATATTTTCTGTTGCTCTTAATGCTGCTGATTCATAAGATATGACAGTGAAGGTGACTGAGGAGGGGCTAAAAATATGAATGCCCACAGGGGAACAAACAGAGCTCAGCCAGCCAGGCTCAGAAAATATGTGGCTGACAGGAGACTAACATCAGCAGCTATTGATCCCTAAGCTTGTGCTGAAACATGCTCACAGGGAGAGGCAGAGGTGCTGACCGAACACTAATTAGAGCATGTGGACCTCTTTAGTGCTGTGTTGTTTATTCAAATATAGATCTAAACATGGTGGAGGGTAATTTTTAACAATGAAAATGCACGATATGTGAATGCGGAGTCCAGAACGTAGTAGGAGAGCAGTCTGAAGAACTTTAGAGACAATTGATACATCATTTTCAAGGCATTAAAGACAATATTTGTGGTGTTTCCCCATTTCTATTTTTACAATAATCCTACAAGACAGGTGAAATTGAAATCCAGTGACTTGGCAAAGGCTACCTTTCCCCCCAATTTGCCCTAGTTTGGGCCATTATTGGCTTTTTATGGAAACCTTAGTTTAGTGGCAGCTTGTTCACCGTTGGACAGGGTAGGGTGAAAACTTTCTGCCAGAATGATGTTTTGGGAAAATGCCCTTGTACACTTGCGCCATAAGTCATTTGTACCTTTATTACTCACCCATGCCAGTTTCAGTTCATTCTCATAAAGAGATCACAAAGGGATTCACATCAATTAGATGCTGTTCCATTTGCTGATTCAAGTCACTGGTTAAAGAACCTACCAAGATTTACAAGCTGGGCCGTTACTTGCCAAGAGATGTACTTATAGGCAAGTGTTGCAATACATCTGAAGTAATGGGCTGCTTGTAAGTGCAGTTTCAAGCGGCAAACTCAAAAGTACATGGACAGTTAACTTCTGGGCATGAAGGATGAAATAAGAAAGCAATAGTCCACATTCTATTCAATGGTTTGTATTATTATTAAAAGAGAACAGGTTTCAATAACATTCAAAATATGTATAATATATATGTTTATGTTAAGACAGCACTAAAAGACCTAACTAGAGTGGTATGTAGACCTCCTTTTATATGTAGCTTGCTATCATGTAAGAGGGTCCTTCAAAGTACCTATCTTATAACAGTATTTCCCCATAAATTTATAGGAATGAATGTAGGAATCTAGGAAGGTCCCTTATATTGCATTAAAACATTGATCAATCTAATTGGGTACCATCTCTTATTTGTTGTGGGTCTTTGGTGTTTCAAAGAGAGGACTTCCTCAAAGCATTTTTCATGTTTTATAAGAAAATGAAATAAAATTACTTTTAAATAGAGATGCTTCTGTTTTATTTCTCAAACAAAACTTTTGTTTTTTATTCCCTGTGGGTTTTAAAAAAAGAATCTATCCATGACATGTCACCCTCAATCAATAAATCATGCCTTGCATTTACTGCCCTAAAAGGCCTTTGCCAACCAACACCTGAAATAACGAGACCACAAAACGATATGGGATTAACTAAGGGCACCTTTTATTAATGTTACCTAATTAACCTATTGTGACTTGCAAAACCTTTCTAAAGGGGCATGAACTTGGTGAGGATTAAGCCGAGGCAGCGGCCATCTTGGACCTACTCCTCAACTAACTTGGGCGAAACACCTGGATCCTTGGCTGTAATAAGTTGTACCATTTCCAGGGTGACCACTCAAGAAAATGTAGTGGAGAATTCTACCCCAAAGATTTATTGAGGCCAGAACTCTCCCCGTTCCAATGCCATTTCCATTTGGCCACAGCTTGGTTATTTAAACCACAGGTGAGGGTCTCTGTTCGTGGCCTACATCACAAAGGGCTGCCTTAAGTGTATACAAAAATGTAAACCCACTGCTGGGTTGTTGTAGGCTTTTCGGGCTTTATGGCTGTGTTCTAGAAGCATTCTCTCCTGACGTTTTGCCAGCATCTATGCTAAGCATCCACAGAGTTTGCATCTATGGCAGGCATTCTCACAACCTCTGAGGATGCCTGCCATAGATACAGATGAAATGTCAGGAGAGAATGCTTCTAGAACATAGCCATACAGCCAGAAACACCTACAACAACCCGTAATTCTGGCCATGAAAGCCTTCGACAATAGAAACCCGTTGCTGTTTTCTGCAATTTGCCCTTTTAAAACAGGATAGGGTAGGCAACTCCCCGCCCACCACAAAAATAGGGGGGGGGGATTCCTATCCAGCCCCAGAAGTGACCAAATAATTATACTGTTAGTGGGAGGGAGGATGTGTCAGTGCTGAGCTTTGAATGGCCTCCAAAGGGCAGGCTGATCTCTCATGTAGCCACGCCCACAGGAAATCCCTCCAAGGAATTATTTTGAGCAATGGTCCCCTTCGGCGGAGGTAGCAAAACCACTCTCCTGCCCCCAGCTGTGCTGGGGAGGGAAGTTAAAAATACAACAAAGACAACAGATCCTATCTGATCTTAGAATTTAAGCAAAGTCAGCTGTAGTTTGTACTTGGATATAGATAGTCAATGAATACCAGTTGTTGAAGTCTTTGGGCCCTTCCACACAGCCCTATATCCCAGAATATCAAGCCAGAAAATCCCACATTATCTGAGTGTGGACTCAGATAACCCAGTCCAAAGCAGATATTGTGGGGTTTTCTGCCTTTATATTCTGGGATATAGAGCTGTGTGGAATGTCCCTATATTACAGAGGAAAGAACTGGCAATCCACACCTGAGCATTCCTTACCTAATAAAACTCTATCAGATTCATGGGGTTGCTGGATGCAGAGGCTGTCTACAGAATCTTGACTGCAGCTAGGCCTACCATCTGCTCCCTCGATCCATGCCCCTCTTGGCTGGTCAAGGCCTGCCGGGAGGGGTGACGAGACCCTCTGATGAAGATTATAAATAGTTCCTTTGAGTAAGGAACATTTCCAGAGAGGCTGAAAGAGGCTGTGGTATGTCCGCTGCTGACAAAAACAGACTTAGATAATTCGGTTCCCTCTAATTACTGCCCAGTGTTGCACCTTTCGTTACTGGGTAAGGTAATTGAGAGGGCAGTAGAGGAGCAGCTGCAGCAGTTCTGGAGGACCCAGCCTGGCTTGACCCCTTCCAGTCCGGCTTCTGTATCGGGCATGGCTGGTGGCCATTGCAGATCAGCTCCAATGGCAGCTTGACCAAGATGGATCGGTGCTGCTTGTGTTATTAGATCTAATGGCAGCATTTGATACGGTTGACTATGATCTATTGACCCACTGCCTCGCCGTAGCTGGAGTTCAGGGGACAGTCCTGAAATGGCTGTCTTTCTTCTTTCGCAATTGGGGACAGCAAGTGGAAAGGGGAGACCTGGTTTCCGAGAGGTTTCCCAAGGGGACATTCTCTCCCCCCACTTTTTAACATTATATGCGACCTCTCGCTCAACTGGTTCGGAACTACGGACTAGAGTGTTACCAGTACGCTGATGACACTCAGCTCGTTCTGTGAATGGCCAGCCGGCCGGACTCAGTACCTGATAATTTCCAACAGTGCCTTGAAGCAGTAACTGGATGGCTGCATGCTAGCAGTTTGAAGGTGAACCCAGCAAAGATGGAAATCTTGTGGCTGGGTCACCCTGGTGGAGGGACTGTTCAGTTGCCTACCCTTGATGGTGTACCCTGTGTCCATCACCCTCTGTAAAGAGCTTGGGAGTACTGCTGGACCCTCGGCTATCAATGGTGGTTCAGATCTCCAATGCCACCAAAGTGGCTTTTTCCCATTTCCGGCAAGCTAGGCGACTGGCTCCCTATCTGACCAGGGAGGATCTAGCCACGGTGATCCGGGCTATGGTCACCTCGAGAATTGACTACTGCAATGCCCTCTACATTGGCCTACCTATGTCAGCGATCCGGAGGCTCAAGCTGGTGCAAAATGCATCTGCTAGGCTTCTCACTGGTACGCCAATATTGCATCAGCTGCACTGGCTACCAGTGGAGCACCGGATCTCCTTCAAACTGTTGATTATCACCTTCAAGGACTTATATGGTCAGGGGCTGTCATACCTAAGGGACTGTCTCAACCCATATCAACCCCAGAAGTCACTGCGTTACATTGACCGAAATCGTTTGATGATTCCTAGCTGCCGCTCATATCGACTGACATCGACTAGACAGTGAGCCTTTACGATCATAGCTCCAACTCTTTGGAATGCTCTGCAGGAAGATGTGCGAGCTTTGAGAGATTTAACAAAGTTCCGCAGAGCATGCAAGACGTTTTTATTCCAGCAGGCTTTTGGGATCTGATTTGGTTAACCAGTTGCAAATAGTTTTATAGTTTTTAGCTAAGATTTTAAGTCTTTCAGTTGTTTTAAAGTGTGTTTTTATACTCTCTCTAAGCTGTCGTGAGCCCTCGGGGAAAGACAGAATACAAAACTGAATAAAAATAAATAAATAAATAAGTTGATGGGGGACTTGATGACATGTTGAATACATTGTTGAATGGTGAGTCAACGGGTGGGTAGATTCCATTGACTGGGGCCCCTTCTACACTACCATATAAAATCAATATTACCTGCTTTGAACTTGATTATATGGCAATGTAGACTCATGTAATCCAGTTCAGAGCAGATAATGTGGATTATCTGTTTTGATAATTTGGATTATATTGCAGTGTAGAAGGGACCTGAATGATTATATGTACAGTGCTATTTTGACTACAAATTCCTTAGAGATTGCAAGGCAATATTTGATTTTGAAATATAAAATTAACCCATGTAGAAACAATTTCTCCCTTAATGCCAGGCATGTAGCCGGGGCGCTTGGGGGCTTCAGTCCCCCCCGAAATTCTCAAGTGGTCCACGATAAGGCCTTACTGTTACATTATTTAAACTGTTATGTGTATTTATATCATGATCTGATCACCATGCTCAATATATCCCATATGCATGGGGGTATTGGGATAACAATACAAAAGGTTTGCTAGGGCAGACCCTCTCCCACTCAGATTCAGCCCCCCCCAAATCAAACTCAGCCCCTCCCGAATCAAAATCCTGGCTACGGCCCTTCTTAGTGCTAAAGAATTAGGAACCAATGAGTGATTATTGGTTCAAAAGTATCATACTATGCTATAAAACTGTTAATACATTTCTGATTATTCATAGTATGATAAAGTTTTGTGTATATCAATAAATGAGGTCAAAATTTCAAATCATAGGCTATATACATCAAAGACACAAAGGTAAGATATATTTCCATGAAATTCTAGAAGAGAAATAATGAACGGCTGAAGCACTCATTACCAAATTCTGACATTTATCTGAAGATAAAACACCCTAAGGGAAAAAAATAAATCGATATTTATGAAAAGTATTTACAAAATCAATAATTCTATCACACATATATTTGATTGCATTTAATTCTCAGGAATGCAGTGTTTATGATCATTTAGGGTTTTTTTTTTCAAAATGTGTCAACGTATCCTTTTTTACTGAACACAGATTGGGACATCTGTTATGTACAGCATTGAGTGATATATTTATTGTTTTGGCTTATGATGATGTTGATAGGTTTTATTTATATCCTGCCCCCTCTCCCAGAAAGGTCTCAGGGCGACTTACAGCTAGTAACAGTTAAAACAATACATACGATAGTACATAGGTTAAATTAGCATAACTTAAAATAGAACAAATGACCAAAAACATAAAAGCATAACAGCATACCATAACAACATATAAAAACATAACAGGAGTTCCATACTACCAAAAAGAAGCAAATCATGATGCTGACCTATTGGCAAAAATGTTTTTATTGGGAAATGTATTGCTTCAATGGAGAAGAATTATTTTGAATATCTTTATTAATTTTGCCTATTACAAAAAATGAAAGTGACCTTTATATAACTTTTTCAGTTTAGAGTAATGACAAGATTATTCAATTAATACTTTTACATATTACAGAAATGTTGGATTTTATCAGGGGATTTTAGGGTTTATTTCTATCCAATACACATTGATTTAATATTCATGCAAGTCAATCCTGAGGGTACAGAAGGAAATGAAAACCATAGCATTTAATGAACCTCTCTAACTGGAAAACACACACATATTCACACACACATACACACAGAGATGGTTCTGACTTAGGCCATTTCCCCCTTTCAAGAAATCTAATATTTGATTTAAGATAATGATGCCTCTTCTTGTGTCGTTAATTATTCAAATCTCCAGCATTATTGAAACCTTTCTAATTATTCCCATTGCTCTATGGTATTAGCAAAATTTATGCTTAAATTTAAAATCACTTTAATGGGGGCGTGTATTATTCTCATGCTCATTTGCCTTTTTTCAGATTTCACCTCTGAGACAAAGGAAGGTTGATTGCAGCCAACATCTCCTTTATTAAAATTATCTTCTTTGCATTTTTACTGTTAAAGTAATAAGGAAAATGGGATATACTTATTGGATTCCTTCACAGTTTCTTTCTGTAAATCCCATCTCTCCTTATCTCATTTAATCCTTGAAAAAATATGATAGAACTAATGTTCTTTTTATGATCAGTTAAGTTTATCAGCTGACACCATTTACTAGGGAAATGTTCTCGAAAAACCATGATTATTTCAGATAAACTTTATGCCTGATTACAGTTCTACATAGACCTTACACAAGAAATTGGTTGGTTAATATCTTTCATTTGAACACTAATCAATATATAAATGAATGAACGAAGCTTTATTTATATCCTGTCCCATCTCCCAAAGAGACTTGGAGCGACTTACAACAATATAGGCAAGAGTTCGAGCTTTACAAAAGTATGCTTGACTGAATGACATGTGCATCATGCAGTACTTTATCTCATTCCCTAGGGGAAATTAAACCCCATCGTTTGTCCCATCTGAATCTCTCATCAGATACACTACTCTATTTACCTATCTCACCCAGGGTTTTATAATTATAACCCTTACATTTGGCCTAGGTCACTGTGTTCAACTTTTTATTTTATTTCATATCCTGTGTTTACCCTATTGTATTATGTTGACATTGTTTACATTTTATTTGATGGTATGTTGTATTTGTTGTATGATGATGGTGGTGATTATACTACATTTATACCCTGCCCATCTCACCCCAGTGGGGGACTCAGGGCGGCTTACAGTCCATGGCATACAATGCCACATTACACATATAATAATAAACATGACATCTATCTATCTATCTATCTATATATGAAAACCTTTGTGTCGTCGTTCCACACTGAAAAACAGCCAAACCTCTGTATGCAGACACACCAAAATTGGTCATTAAACCCCAAACGGTACAGATGTGACCAACACTCAGAAAATTACACAAAAAACCCAAACAACCACTTGAATATGCAAAAAACTGGAGGACTACATTTCCCAACATCCCCTGCACCAGAACTTGACTGTACATGCACGGAAATACTGCACACATGCGCAAACCCCTTCTCTTCCTCCCCCGACGGCACAGAGCACAAAAAAACAAAACAAAAACCCTCCACAGCCTCCCTCATGCCCAGCAGCCTGTAGCAAGGCATCCCTCCCTAAGCAAGCTTGCCCCCCGGGCAATCCGAAGCCACGCCCATGCCCCACAGGACACGCACACAACTCGGCCATTAAAAACAGCTCGCCACCTCCTCCCCCCTGCATTACTGCGGAGAGGGAGGAAAGGAAGGGGAGAAAGAAAGGAAGGAAGACAGAAGGGGGGGGGGAGAAAGAGAGAAAGAAAAAACCTGTCCCTGGAAGTCAAACGTTTACAATATAATTTTTGATACACAAAATGCTTTTCCTCAATGACATCATTATTTGGATCACACACAAGAAGACTTTTTTTTACCTGTACAGGCAATTGCAAACAAGATAGGTTCTGTAGGTTTGCTCAGGTACATTTTAAAATGTAACTCTAGCCAGTTGTGTGTGTGTATTGGATAGCATAGGGAAGGTTTAAGAAACCTGTAGTGTTTGTTTTGTTGTCTGTGCCTCTGTTCAGAAGGATTCACCTCACTTTTTGTCCCTGTGATAACTGAGTTTTGAAAAATAAAAGGTTTCTTGTGGAAACATGGATTGGTGGTAAAGCTTCGGTTGAGACACCTTTGCCCCATAATAACTCTTTCAGCACTGAATTTCCTTTGCAAGGGGCAAATTTCCTTCACTTCCTGATGTCTCACTCACCTGTTCTGAATTATGAGGGTTTTTTTTGTAAGTCAGATGTTTGTAATTTGGGGACTGCCTGTTCAAGGAATTATGGCTGGTATCATAAAAGATCTCTCTCCCACCAAATATTAGCATGAAATACAAAAGCCACTTTGTTTAAAGTGAGAATCTTAAATTGCATGAAAATGAACCTCATATATTTCAGTTGATCAAACAAACTATTGCTGCAAATGAAGTAGTAAATTCAGAATAGGGAAATCTGAAAAAAGAATGACTCTGCTGTATGTTCACTTTGCTAGAATCACAAATGGGTAAGCTCAGTAAATCTGAATCAAAGACAAAACTCTAGAGTTTATTTATTTTACTTGGGGATTATAAGTGCTTTGAAAATACATTTGCCTGCTGGGGTTTAAATGTGTACATTACCAATAGTCAAATTCTGCAAAAGCTTAAGAATATTTTTCTTGTGGTGAACATATTATTTCCTTGTCTCTATTTTTCTCTTTGATAATATAGACTATGCACCATATTTATCCACTGAATCATTTTTTTTTAAAAAAACCAAACAAACAAACATAGAAATATAGCTTATTGCTTAGAAGGTTTATATAAGCTCATCCACTTAGAAGCAAAACAAAAGCTCTGGAGAGCATTACAAAAAAGTGTTCTTTGCAGATGCTTTAACGTCTCATTTTAGGTGTTTTAAAGAGGCAGCTGCTTCTTCCTGCCCCAAGTCCCATGTTAAATGATAAATGGAGAAAATACACTGGAAAAATAAATGAAAAATCTGTAGCCTTATACAATTATTCATACATGATGTTACAGGTAAATGTTAATTATACCAATCAAGCACAAGCAGTTTCCCAATAACTTCAGAAGTGTTTCCTTCCCTCCTTTTTATAAAACAAAATCTAAGGATTCCCGTGCTCTTAAAATCATATATTCTACTTCTACTTCATATAAGATGGTAGCAAATGGCTTTCCAGATGTTGAATATCACTGCAAGTAAACAATTAGGGATTTCTTATGACTGAAACAGATCTAAACACAACTACGAGGGAACAAACAGTGTCTTAATGAACTCGCTTTTGGAAAAAAAACAAAACACCCAGACATGCTACTGAGGATGGTAAGTTTAAAAACCATGTCATCATAAAATCTCAAAATGAATACTTCTACTGATATTATTCCCTGGAGGGCAAACATGTTAGTCAATCACAGCAAAACTAACACAGTAGCTAGAGACATTTTAAAGGTGACCACATAAACTTTTGTGGATTGTTGCCATGCATCCAATGAAATGGGTAGTAGTCCCTGAAAGATTATGTCAAATAAAATGCATGAATCTTTAAGCAGCCTCTGATATGGTCAATAGCAGATGGTTACTTTCACATTGGTGGAATTGTAACACTGTTCCACATTCTAGCCTGAATGTCAATAGAGCTATCCAATGTCATTCAGCGGCCAAAATAGGTTCTAGTCCTTGGATTGATCCTTTAAAGTTCAGACTGTTACCCAGAGCAGATTTTTCACCCAATGACATGGTAGTCAGAACCTGTCACAGAATATAGTATTATTTTCAGTATTTCACTTTAGAGAGTCCATAATTTCATCCTTGCTGAATTGTTTTTCTTTTGCTCGTCACTTCAAACAGTGTTCCACGTTTTTGACATGAACATTATATGCAAAGGAGATGAAGACCTGGATGTCATCTGTATATTGATGGTTCTTCAACTGCAATTTCTAAATGTCTTCATTGGCATGTGCAAATAGATACAGTAATGTACCAAGGGAATCAGTAGCTACTGAAATGGACATCCAAGTGCCACCTCTGTGTTGATGGAGGCAGGCAGGATTTCCCCGGGTACTGGTTGTGGGGGGTCGGGAGCAGGTGAGGGTTTTGCCCTCCTTTCTGCTAGAGATCCCTGTGTACAACTAGTGGGCCACTGTGTGACACAGAATGCTGGACTAGATGGGCTGAGGCCCGATTCAGCATGGCTCTTCTTATGTTCTTATGTTCTTAATGTATAGGGGACGAAAATGAAGGCATTCTGCAGCCAATGGCCATGCTGCAGTCAATGGCTATGCAATGAGTCAGAAATTTTCTAGCATCACTTTATATTTTATCACTTCTTTTCTGACATCTTCTTATCTTGAACTCACCACCAACTCATTCTCTCTCTCTCCCCCACTCCTTTAATTTGCACACTTTTTCTTTGCCCAGCAGCTTACAGAATAAAATGTTTCTGCCACATGTATGGTGTTCTGAAGTGACCATTTTAAACACTAAGAAGTTTGTAAACTTCTTTCCATGGCTTCATGTATTTTAATAGCCCTCCCTGATGGAGCTTGGATTATTTTCAGTTGTCACTTCCCCCATTATGCTGATCCATCTCTCACTGGAAAGAAAGGGGAAAGTAAAACTCAATTTTAGTTGTAAATTGGTTTCCCAATAAAGTGTCTTAAAAGCACATTTACTATAGTTGGGTCATTGCATTCTCCACCAGTTGAAGCCTCTCAAGCAACCATATCCTAGTGCAGTGGTTCTCAATCTGTGGGTTCCCAGATGTTTTGGTCTTCAACTCTCAGAAATCCTAACAGCTGGTAAACTTGGCTGGTCTTTGTGGGAATTGTAGGCCAAAACACCTGGGGCCCACGAGTTGAGAACCACTGACCTAACGTGTCATTGGTACATTGCAGGAGGCCTGCAGAGAAGCCTAATAGTGACCCAGTAAGTTTTACTTTATTTTTAATACTTGGGGGTTGAGTGGCTCAATGTTGTTCCAAAAGTTTTCAGAATGGGAGGGGACAACCAACTGGATAAGCCCACTGCCCCCCCCTTCAGAAGTGTGGGGGCTTAAACCCACTTCAGAGCTGGTTTAATTTATGTCTGATAGCATTCTGGGCTGTTTCTCCTTCATTCCTTCCCTCCTCACACCCATCATTTCCCCTTATGAGCGGTCCACATTTTCCTAGCATCAGACCAAGAGGTATGTGGTTGAAAGTGGGGAAGAGAAATATCCTTTGTGAGTCAAGCACCCTCATAATAAAAGTTGCTCCTGGTATATTTTCATGCCATGCTAGAGTGAAATTCTGCCCAGTTGTAGCCTTGAACCATCTCTGCTTGACTGAATTTCAGGACTCAGCCATAACATTCAGTAAAACTGTTAAGACTTCAAGAGAAATATGGATAACAATGTGAAAGAGAAGGAAAGAAAGGGGAAAGTAAAACTCAATTTTAGTTGTAAATTGGTTTCCCAATAAAGTGTCTTAAAAGCACATTTACTATAGTTGGGTCATTGCATTCTCCACCAGTTGAAGCCTCTAAAGCAACCATTAATGTCAAAAAGTCACAAAAGAAGTCTAGAGACAGCACATTACACCAATTAAACTCTGAGATTACAAGGGCATGAATAACTCTAGCCTGAACCAAATCTGAAGGAAAGTTGAGTTTGCCTCCCCATTGCATCCAGCTGGTGAATGGATGAGCCTGTGTGTGCTGCCTGTCTCCATAACTTCCTCTAGGTGAAAAAGTTTTCAGAACACCAATTTAGTCAATCTGAGTTCTCTTTCCAAGGGCTTTCTTGTTCAGGTTTTGACTTCAGATCTGCCAGCTAAGAAGGAAGCAATTGTTCTTCAAGCCAAATGTGATTGCCCTCCAACCCCCTGAATAAAGAGACGACACACAAAGTATTGGGTTCAAATTGAGCAACTTTTATTTAAGTTACCTATTTAAATTTCCTTAAGTCTAACTCAGAAGGTGTCAGGAATCAAGGTGTATTCTAGCCGGGGTATCCTGCCCCCTAGGCTAACGATATCAATTTCGAGCGAAACACCTGGATTCCCTGATTATCCAACCAGGGCAACCCCTTTTAGGGAAATGAATGAGAGGTCTGTAATCGAGATCTTGAGATCAGCCTCTTTCATTCCAGGACCATTACACTTTGTTAACCCCTCAACTTGAACTTTGAGGTGAATGTTAACTTAATGGCCCTCACCCCTGAAGGAAGTGCCTTAGGTGCACACCGACTATGGGCTTTCCCTAGCTATTTTCCGCCACAGATTGGGGACAGGTGTCCACCTAGTCCCCATCGCCCACCGAGACTCCTAACACCCCTATCCTATGTTAGACGAACGGAACGTTGCCCAATTCCGATATTACGATCCAACCGCTCAGCAACAAAGACTTGTTGCGGGCCCTGGATAAAGGAGGTAGCGTACTACCCCGTGCTGTTGAGGGCATGGCCCCTTTCCTTGTTCCCCACTTTATGAGGACTCTCACATCTCCACGCACCGTACCACCAACAAGATGGCATATTGGTGGACCGGACGATGTGTATGCAGGGCCATGCCAGCCACACAGTATGAATTTGCTCGGGCCTGTAAGACGCTTTGCCCGTTCGCAAGCCAAAGCCGTTCCCCCTAGCTGTGGATACAACGCCAGTATCAGCTTAGAGCCTCAAACCAACAGGGGGTAAGGACCGTGAATGCAAGTTTGCTGCAGACCACGTCTACCACTCCATTCCAAAAGGCAATGGAGTCCAGGCCCAAATGTTGGCCAAAATGAAATGTAGGACCCCTTGACGGCCAGTCACTACCATCAGACAGGCCCGATTCACCCACATGGCCCTTTTTAAGCCATCCTCACGCTTTCCCTTCGACTGGGCTGTGGGTCGATGGCCGACTCACGGATTATGACCTCGGGCACTGCCTGCCAATTTCTGAAACTGGGTAGCCCCCAAGGGGCCAGAGTCATCACTGGCAATTGGGACTCCCTTGAGCTCCCCTTTCTGCCAAGTGGCCATTACTATAAAAACAGCGAAGGTGGTTACCTAAGTGTCAGCCACATGGGACTGACCCCCCAATAGCTAGTACTAACTATATGAGCATCCATTGTATGTATTGGATGCATCTGCCAGTGGCTGAATAAATTTTTCAAACTTACAGCCTATTATAAGGCTGAAATGGAGTATTCAAAATAATATTCTTCTTACATTTCAAAGAAAACTCACTTTCAAACTCAACAGCCCTTTCTAAGCCTGAGAGGGTGTAAGTCTAACACCTAATCTTATTCTGTTTAAAAGAAAAACACACTTTCAAACTCTCTAGCCGTGTAAGGCTGAGAGGGTGTAACTCCAATAACTAATCTTTTGTTTAAAAGAAAACACGCTTCCAAACTCCCCACCGTTTATAACTCTGTGAGGGTATAACTCAAACTACTAACCTTGTTCTAGAAAAAACCATGCTTTTCAAACTCTCCAGCCCAGTAAGGCTGAGAGGGTGTAACTCAAATGATTAAACTACTTCTGCTTTAAGGAAAACACGGTTTTCCAAACTCCCCAGCCTTATATAAGGCTGAGAGGGTGCCACTTTAGAAACTATCTTTATGTTGTAAAGAAAACATGCTTTTCCAACTCTCCCGCCGATCCCAAGGCTGAGAGGGTGTAACTCACTAACTAATCTTAAAATGTAACGAAAGATGCATTCAAACTCTCCGGCCGTTTATAGGGCCGAGATGATGCAAACCACAGCCAACCTTCATCTGCTTTAAAGAAAATGCGCCCTTAGAACTCTCCAGCCGGATAAGGCTGAGAGGGCGTAACTCAAACAACTAATCTTCTTTTGTTTTAAAGAGAAACACTCTTACAAACTCTCCAGCCATATTAAGGCTGAGATGTTATAACACAAACGAGTACTCTCGAGTTTTAAAGAAAACGCTTTTCAAATTCTCCCGCCGGTTATAGGGCAGAGAGGGTGTAACTCAAATGACTAGCCATCTTTTGTCTTTAAGAAAAAACCTATTTTATTTATTTATTTTAACTCTAACGATTAATCTTTAGTTTTAAGGGGAAAACGCGCTTTTCCACCTCTGCTGCCGTTTAAGGCTGATAGGGTATAACTCAAACTAACCGTCTTATATTTTAAAGAAAACATGCTTTAAAAATTCCCTAGCCGCTATAAGGCTAAGAAAATGAGCTTCAAATAACTAATCTTCTTATAATTTAAGAAAATGCCCCTTTTCAAACTCTCCAGTCCTTTGCAAGGCTGAGATGGTATGACCTCCCCAGCTCTCCATAAGACTGAGGGGACGTAACACCAATAACTAATCGTCTTATGCTTTAAAGCAATCACGCCTTTCAAAATCCCAAGCCCTTTAACAGGCTGAGGGGGTGTAAATCAACAACTAATCATCGTATAATTTTAAGAAAACGCGTTTCCAGAACTCCCAAGCCCTTTATCAGGCTGAGAGGGTGTACCTCAAACGTTAATCTTTTAAGCTTTAACAAACGCGCTTTCACGTTCCCCAGTTTTTTACAATGGCGAAAGGGTGTAACTTAAACAACTAACCTTCTTCCGTTTTTAAAGAAAAGGCGCTGTTCAAAATCCCAAAACCTTTATAACACTGATAGGGTGAACTCAACAACCAATCTTTCCATGTCTCATTAAAAATTGCGCTTCGTAAAACTCCCCCGCCTGTAATAAGGCCAAGAGGGTGTAACTGAAACGACCAATCGTCGTATATTTTAAAGAAAACGCCCCTTTCATAACCTCCAGCCTTTTTAAGGCTGAAAAGATGTAACTCAATGACTATTCTTCTTATAATTTTAAAGAAAACGTACTTTCAAACTGTCTAGCCATTTATAATGCTGACCGGGTGTAACTTTATAACCAATCTTATGGTTTTAAAGAAAAGGCGCTTTCGAACTCAGCAGCCGTTTATAAGGCTGAAATGGTGTGACTGCAATTAACTAGTCCTCTTTTGTATAAAAGGAAACACGCTTTTCATATTCTCCTGCCGCTTATAAGGCTGAGAGAGCTTGCCTGCGTAGGCTTGACGGTACGGTCTTTTAAGAAAAGATTAAGTGTTTAACTCTCTAGCCATAAATAAGGGCTGAAAGAGCATGTCTCCTTTGGAGACAACTGTACTTCCAACTCCGGTAAATTAAGAAATACATTGCTTGAAACTCATAACCCAACAGCCAATGCTGCTAGGCATAGGTCAGCAGTAAGCTATACCAGAAATCGGGAGCTCCCTCTTTATCACAAGTGAAAACGACCCAGGTAAAATGACAAATACATTGCTTAAATTGTTAACTCACTGATAAAGCAGACAACATAGGTCAACGGTAAGCCATACCAAGGGACGACAGCTCGCACCTGAAGTTGAAATTCAAAATTCAAGTTGAAATTGAAAATGACCCATGTGAAAGACAATTATATTGCTTAAAATCAATAGCCCAATTACCGATACTAACAGACCAGTGTAGATCAATAGTCATCTACACCAATGGTCAGGGGCTCACTCAAGTTAACAGGTGAAAGGACAATCACATGGTTTAAATTGGTAGCTTTATTGCTAACGTTGACAAACGTGTAGATAGCGAGCCGTACCAATGGTCAGGAGCTTACTCCTCAAGTTGAAATTTAAAATACCCCAGGTGAACAGTAACTCAGTTACTAGTGTTGACGAACATAGGTCAACAGTAAACTATGCCAAGGGTCGGGGAGCTCACTCAAGTTGGAATTTAACATTAACCCAGGTGAAAAATTAAATACATTATTTGAAATCATAACTCAGATGCTAATGTTAACAAATATAAGTCAAATTTAAGCCATACCGAGGGTCGGGAACTCACTCGCCAAGTTGAAACTTAAAATGACCCAGGTGAAAAAGCAACTCAATAGCTAGTGTTGACGGGCATAGGTCAACAAAGCTATAACAAGGGCCGGGGTCACACTCCAGTTGAAGTTTAAAAGTGACCCTGTGAAAGCTAAGCACATTGCTTGAAATTATAACTCAATTGCTACTGTTGACAAATAGGTCAACGGTAAGCCCTACCAAGGGTCAGGAGGTCACTCCTCAAATTAAAATTTAAAATGACCCAGGTGAAAAGTAGCTCGATTGCTAGTGTTGACGGGCATAGGTCAACCAAGCTAAACCAAGGATCAGGAGCTCACTCGAGTTAAAAAAATTTTTTAAATAAATTATTATTTATTTATTTATTTATTATGGAAATGACTCAATAAAAGAATAAATATATTACTGGAAATTATAAATCAAGTGCTAAAGTTGACAAAATAAGTCAACAGTAAGCCATACCAAGGGGTTGGGAGCTCAATCCCGTTGAAATTGCAAATAACCCCGGCGAAAGAATAACTACCCTGCTTGAAAATTAGCAACTCAATTGCTAATGTTGTCAGCCATGGGTGAACAGCAAGCTATACCGAGAATCGGAAGCTCGCTCTTCAATTTAAATTAGAATAACCCGGTTGAAATAAAAATTGCATTGATTAAAATTAATAACCAAATAGCTAAATGCTGTCGGCCATACGTCAACAGTAAGCCCGCACCAAAGGCCGGAAGCTCAGTCTTCAAATTAGAAATTAAAGTGACCCAAGTGAAATAATAAATGCCTTGCTTGAGATATCAAATGTATCATTATTATTAATATAATTTCATAAAGCCAGCGCATGCATGCTTCTGACTCCCCATAAACGTGCCCATATACAGGAACACTTCCGTGCGTATTCGATGCCGACTGAATTTATTCTTGCCGGCTATGATATTAGTTCTTATTTTGTCCCGTTATCATTGTCAACAGCAGGCTACACTTAAAGGTCGAGCACCCACCTCAACCCGGGCGGGCCTCGAACTCATGACCTACTGGTCAGAGATCTTATGCAGTTGACCCTTATCTAGCTGCGCCACATTCCCGGTGCAAACAAACTAATAAATAGGGGGGGGGGCAATGGCAGAAGGCCGAGCCACCCGGCTTCCTGTAACGACAACTTCTAATACATCAGGATTTATCCCACAGGCAAAGGCCATACGAATAACAAATGCCAGGCCTTACCTCAATATTGAGCGAAAATTACATGGTTCTTTTCTTATATATTCTTGTTATAATTAATAGTAATTCATGTGGCATAGGAAGGCCGATGGCAAGTCCCCTTATAGGCTCCTAAAACTATGTAGACAGCCCAGCTACCCATTGGTAACCTGGACCGGCCTCGAACTCGTAACCTTCGGATCCCTATGGATCATTTGTGCACATGCTATATAATGGGGCCTAGTGAGGCTGAAAAGCCAGCTGCCCCCAGCGTGGCCCCAGGCGGCTGCCACAAAATGGCGCCGACAAAATTGCAACGAAGGAGAGGGAAGGGGAGAGCAACGGCCATTTTTTTAATTAATGAGAAGGGGGGGTGGGCCTTTATGGCAAAAAGGGGGAGAGGGCCCAGCCTGGCAAGCCCCGCGAGCCGCCATCAAGCCGAGCCACCCCGCCTGCAGCTCAACCCCGCCCCCAAGGGTGTCCTCTCGCCAGCACCCTGGGCGAGAAGGGGAAAAAGAAAGTCACCTGCTGTGGCTCAAACACGCCGCCCGCCATCGCGGGAAGCGAGTGAAAGAGGGCCGCCCACGTGATCGCACCGATGCGGCAGGGCAGCCAGCCCCCCCCCCCCCCCGGCAAGGCAAGCCTGCACGAAAGGAAGGCAGGGTGGGGGCAGGCAGGAGGGAAGTGAGATGCCCCCCGCCAGCCGCTCTGACCCCGAAAGGGGGAGGCGCCGCCGCCGCCGCCGCAACCGAGCACGCGCGGCTGCAGCCACGTGGAACTCGCGGCCAGGCCCCAAACCCGGCCCGCGGCGGTGAAGCACCGCTCCCGGAGGGAACGCCCGCCAGCGCCGCCCCACAAAACTGGGAACCCGGCGCAGCAAGCAAGGGAAGGGCCCAGAACAGGGGGCAGCGGCGCGCCGAACCAACCCCGGCTCGCCCCTGCGGTGCCGCCCGCCGAAGAAAATGCTGGCTGCGGCACAGTGAAAACCGGGCCCGAAGCGCCGCCAGGCCAGGCCCTGAAGCAGCAGGGGACGAGGGGAGCACGAGCCCGTCTCCAGCTCGCCCCCTGCGCCCCGGGCCCCGCCGGCCTCCAGGCGCAATTCCCCTGCCCGGGGGGGGGTGTGGGGACAGGGCCCCACTCCCCCTAAGGAGCTCACCTGCAGGAGACCGACCGTCTCCTTGGGTTGCAGAGCTCCAACTGAGCTCTCAGGGGGCTGGCCTTCCTAAAGGGAGGCCACGCCCCCTGCCTCCAAGAGGTTCCAAGAACCTCCTCTTTCTCTGTGGGAGGGGGGCAAAATACTCTCCTTCTGTAGCCTTTGGCTACGAGGAAATCCTGTTCTTGCCATAGTAAAATTGTGTGGATATATGTATTCTCTCTCTCTCTCTCTCTCTCTCTCTCTCTCACACACACACACACACATACACACACACACACACACACACAGAGCATCTGTGATGAGGTAAGTAGGGAGGTGCTCTGGATCACATCCAGAGCGCATGGGACTAAGATTTATCTCCATGAATCTACCAGTCTAGCTACACTGCCTAATTGTAGCAGTTTAACACAATTTTCACTGCTATGGCTAAATCCTACAGAATACTCGGAGTTATTGTTTTTGCTTAGGTATTTTTAAGCTTTTCCCACTTTGAAAGCTATATTTAGCCCATGCATGAAAACATGTGAAGGTCTGAAATGTCCAACTTGCAGTAGTATTTAAAAAGAGACTGAACCCAATTCAGCTTTTTCTGTTTTCTAGTCCTGCTACTGCCAGAAAAGGTTATTTGGGTTTAAATGTTTGTTTTCTCATTCACTTAGAAAATTGCTTCTATTGATGCTTCTGCGCTTGTATTTTTTGTTTCCCTCAGAATAGAAATAAATGGGTGCACACACACATTCTCCTGCCTTTTATTATTTCCTCTCAAGAAGGAATCTGTGCAAGATGACCCATTTGTTATATAGCAAGTTATGATAAATTACAAATATAAAGATCTTTTCACAAACAACCCCAGAAAACCAAATAATATGAGATTCAAAGAGGTGTTCCAGATAGTTTTGGTTATCATTAACAGTTTTAAGTAACAGAGGCAGTCACAGCTAATGCTTCCTAAAAATAAAAAGGTATCCCTTTGTTAGCACAGGTACAGCTATAAGTATATGGGAAGGCAATCCTAATTTATCAAAGGTTACATTTTATCATCTAAGGTTTGTTATTTTTCTCTTTTGGATTCTGAGTGGGGAAAAATGGGGCCTGAAGTCAGGCAACCAGATAAGATTGGCTAATCAGTGGTTCCTGATTGGCTATTCTTTGTTCCATAGAATTCATTATTATTTACTCAGTAGGGGGTAAATTAGTTTTTGTTAGTATTCTAATGGTTTGTCTTCTGTTATTTTTGAAATAATGGATGTGGATACTCTCATAGTTTTCATGCATCAAAGGAAAAATAGGATTAAGAGTGTAAATGGAAACTGAAGAAGCAGTATCTGTGCTGATCACCTTCGTCCAGGGGTCAGGAACCTATGGCCCGGGAGCCAGATATGGCTCTTTTCATGATTGCATCTGGCTCTCCAGAGCAGCCCAATCCTCTGTTTCCCAGCATGCAACAGGGAGGAGTGACGCAAATACACCACGATTGCCTCTTCCGCACCGCCATTGGCGCCTCTTCCTCATCCCCTGATGCTCTAGGGGCCCTGTGCCCTCTTCGCTGAGGATGGCAGAGCCCAGCGCCACCACCTCGTCCTCATTTTTCTCTTCATCCTCCACCATGGGCCCTGGCACCGCGGACCCAGCCTCGCTGCCCCCAGGGGATGCCCAGCTCATCGCCCTCATCGTCAGGCAGCTCAAGAGCCGCTGCCTCTTTGACGCCTTCCAGAGGGACTGCCTCGTCAATGTTGACACCAAGGTCCGCCTTGGCCCTGCGCCCTCCTCCCCCTTCCTTCCTTTTTCTTCCTTTCTTCCCCCTCTATTTTTCCTCCCTCTCTCCTTACCTTCTTTCCACCCTCCCTCTTCATTCCTTCCTTCCTCTTCCATTCTTTCCTTCTCTTCTTCCTTTTCCCTCCCTCTCTCCCCTTCCTTCTTTCCTCCATTCTCCCTCTTCCAGGGAAGGCCAGGGAAGAGAAACTCACCGATTCTTTTCTGAAAATGGCAGTGGTGGCTTCAAAATGGCAAATTCACTTCCGGGTTGCTTATATTGCTTCAAAATCACTTCAAAAGTGACTTTATTTCGAATTCATTCCGATTTTAGAAGCATTCTGACAAACTTGACCAGTCCTACTATTTACAACATGAAACAAGAAGTTCATGTTGTATTTACCTATCATTTAAATATTAAAGACGAGGAAGAATAAAATTCATATTAACACAGTGAAGTATGCAGGAAATCAAAACTTTGTTTTTATGAGGTAAACCCAAATCCCTGAATGAATTAATCTGTCACTTTCCATTTCCTTCACATTTGAAGTATAAAATACATTTGTTCATATAAACAAAAAGAAAATTTTCAGATAGCACTAAGGACTGTATTTCACAAAACCACAATTCAATTACAGTCACACTATCATTTATTTATTTATTATTTCATACATTTCTATTCCATCCTTCTCACTTCCAAAGAGGGACTCAGGACAGAGAGGGTGCTGAGCACCTTCAACATCGCATGTCTCTTCAATCATGCAGTTGTGCCAGTTTGGCAATTCATGATCCTGCTAGGATATTTCTGCAAACCCTCATAAACTATCCCTGTTCCTTTTTTAAAAGGGCTTTGAAAAACAAAAACAAAATGCAAATCTATACACATATTAAAAATGAAAAAAATGTGTATGTGGTGGAGGTGTCCACTTACACAGACAGCCTCCCACCACTACAAACAGGCTATAGTTCCAAGTGCTGAGAAGCCTCCAAAGGCACTCTCTCAACTGACATTGCAGGTTATAGTAAGCACCATGAACATGTAGCCCAAATGCTGCCAATGTCCTCCCCAAACACTAACCAACCAAGGAATGCTTTCATTTGGGGACAATTTCATCCTAGATTTCATGTGTTTCCTCTACTACAAGCAGGCATCCCGGGGTTCCTTGTGTGGAATTTGCATGACCCTGCTCACTGCCTTTCCCTTAACCCTCTCCTACCCTTTCCTATGGCACATAGCAAACACAGAGGAATTGATCTGAACAGACTGGAGGGGTTTGGGGGACTGATTCAACAGGATGGAAGTTGTAGTTCACCTTGCATCAAGGCAGAGCACTGTGACAACCTTTGATAATGGACCCAGACCATATCTGACACGCAGAACCCTCATGACCAGGTTTGGGGGAACTGATCTTGATTTATAGGAGTTGTAGTTCACCTACACCGAGAAAGCACTGTGAACCCAGCTAACAATGGATCTGGACCAAACTTGGCACACAGACACAACATGGCCAACTGTGCATACTAGCACGGTTTGGGTGTGATTACCCTGGGAATCTGGGAGTTGTAGTTTATCCTTATCCAGAGAGCACCGAACCCAGCCAATGATGGATTTGGACCAAACTTGGCACACAGAACAAACATGGGCAACTGTTGGGTTTGTGGGTGATTTCACATGGATTACATTATCAGCCTTGATAAAGCCTTATCTGCAGGTGAAATGGGGTAACGGCCCTGTATACCTTTTACCTGTCGGCTACCCTCTGGAGTTTTGGCTAGTGTCCCTGGCTATCCTCTGGGGTTCTTTTTTGTGGCCTCCACACATTTTCAACGATGGTGGATTGTTTCATTCAATTCGAGGACCATACTTCTCAATGGGACTGCCATTAGTTTAGGAATTGCCTGCCTTCATGATATGAACTATTCCTTCTGGAATTCACAGGATGCCAATTCCCATGTCAGATTATTTTCCCTTCTAATGCGGATTGACTGGGCTATCCCTCCACTCACCCTTTTCGGCAGACTGCATGATCACACTGACTCATCTACTACACGTACACGGCAGCTGATTGCTTTGGTCTTTCACCGTTCCATTTGGAACCTTTGGGTGACCGCAGCCTCCTGCAGTTCACCTCGGAACCCTAGACTCCTCCTGGGTCCAGTTTGACTGCCATTTAGCATTTCCTTCGCATGTTTCTTGTGCATGGATACTTTACCATTACTCAGGGCTGCTATGTGGAAACTATATGAATTGGATACACCCTTGCTTCACTTTTTGGGAATGTTCATCATGTAACGCGACACTGTAAGTATCTTTTTGATGTACTTTATATGTTTTGTATGTATATTTATAAGATTACATTTTTATATTTCTTTAGATGCATAGACTATAGTGCTTAGGGTATGTGGATATTTTCTATTTAGTCCCCCGTACCTCAGGAAAATTAGCCATATTGAGCTATATATTTTGCACTTTAACGCAAACTTACCTGAATTTGTGAATATATACTTACCTATTCATACTTGTTCACACATGTGTTTCTCTGCATATTGAAAGATAATTGTACCCTCTCTTTGTTGTGCTTACTCAGTGAGGCTTCCCAGTGTTTATGTTCTTGCCTCAACTTTGAATAACGGCAGGGTTTGGGAAGGATTGACCCATGATTCTGGGAATTGTAGTTCACCCACATCTTTATGCATTATCTTTTGGAAACATTCATAAAAACAAAAGGAAAGACTCTTTTTTTCACTAATAAATAGTTATATCTTACCAAACTGATATTACCAAACTTCAAAAAACAAACAATGCCTTTCTCAGATAACCCAGGCACCGCCAGGTCCCCAAGCTAGTATATCTACGAAGTATAAAACAAAACATAAAATCCCAAACAGTTTAGGAATAGTTTTAGAGAGGTAGGAAATGGAGAAAGGAGGAGAATCCCATCCCGTGATGCTGCCTTACTGCTGGCATGCTGGAACAGAAGCAGAAGAGAAGAGACCCATTGCATATAGGTATGTGGTGAGAATTTTGTGAGACTGGAAGCTATTGGCATGTTTTACCCATCAATACTATAGAAGGTGGAGTCACAGGGAGAAGGTAAACTAACAGCTGTATGTATACAGCATTGTACAATGCCAGTTTGCCTGCCTAGTATGATAAAGTTTTAAATCAGATTGCAAGGAATCAAAGTTGAATTTAGTGCCACAGATTCAATGTAATGCCAGTATGTCCACATCTCAGAGAAGAGAGAGGGAGAAAGGAAGAAGAGCCTATGACATAACCAGGAAATTAGTATCAAAACTCTAAATTTGCCTTGGAATCAGGTTTCATTCTTTCTTGAACTATTTCATGGTTTGCAAAGAATATTTTTATGAGCAGAACAAATCACAGTTGTTGTCAAGGGCTGTAGGAGGGATTATGTGTGTAAGGGTTTACCCAAGGTGGATAGGACAGGAAAATATCTGTATGAAAACAGACAGTAAAATCCCCACTAATTATCAACAAGTTGTGATGGGAAAGGTAGAAAGATGACATATTTTGATCATAGTTGCAACTACTAATCTGTGAGGAAGTCCTGGACTCAGTGAGACTTACACTTCATAAACCATTGGGTGGTTTGTGAAGACCCTGCTGAAAACAAATTGAATTGAGCCTAAAACAGATACCAGGAAATATACTATTTTCAGTAGGGAACTGAGCCCAAATTGAACATGAAGTAAATCAGTTTAAATCAAGTACAATTTGAAGTTCTTCCTGTATGGACTATATTCATTTCTGTATCATACTGAATTTGGAGTTTGAGGATTCAAAATCAGCACATCGGGATCATAAAAATGTGAGCAATTTCACTCAAAATAAGTAGTAGGTGAGAGCCACTCTGTGTCTTTGGTTGTGGTCAGAGGTTGTTTATTGACTTCCTTTCCTTAATATTGCAGTTGACAAACAATGGCAATTTCCCTTCAGCCGCATTCTTCAGCCCTGTAATTCTCCCTGAAGTCTTTTGGAGGAGAAGAAAAAATCATCCCCTAAACAAAAGCATGAGCTCAATTTTGTACAAAACGTGAAAGATTACAAGAAGATATTCAGCTGGATGGTCGCAAGTGCTCTTCAGTTCCTTTTGTCAATTTCATGAACAATTCTCTCTCAGTCTATTCTGACACCTGCATCGGTTTCCTATTCACAGTTGGAAGTGGAGACACTGCAAGTACTGATTCATCTCATTAAAGCCATTAAGGCTATAGTGCCTGTACTATTTTGAATTCTTCTCTACTTTCAATGTCTCTGCAAAATGACTATAAGAATCCATGGTAAGACAAACAGTAGCTTTTAAGAATACTAAAACTTGAGCCTGGTCCTCCAATCAGATTCCAAGGAAGTCCCTCAGATACTGGACCAGTGCCTGGCCACTGTGATGATCTGGATGAGGAGGAACAAGCTGAGGATCAATCTTGATAAGACAGAGGTCCTTCGGGTCAGTCGTTCGTCTGACCGGGGTATTGGGTGGCAACCTTTGCTGGACAGGGTTGCGCTTCCCCTGAAGTCACAGGTTCGCAGTTTGGGGGTCGTCCTGGACTCAGCGCTGACACTTGCCGCTCAGGTGTCGGCGGTGTCCGGGAGGACCTTCGCATAGTTAAAACTAGTGCGCCAACTGTGACCATACCTTGTGAAGTCTGACTTGACCATGGTGGTCCACGTCTTGGTTACCTCTAGACTGGATTACTGCAATGGACTTTACGAGGGAGCTACCCTTAAAGACGGCCCGGAAACTTCAACTTGTCCAGCAATCAGCAGCCAGATTAATAACTGGTACAAGTTACAGGGAGCCGTCAACCCCCCTTTAAAGAACTGTCCACGCTGGCTGCCATTTATTTTCCAGTCCCAATTCAAAGTTCAGGTGATCACCTATAAAGCCCTAAATGGTTCAGGACCCGCCTACCTTTGTGACTGGATTTACCTCCATGAACCAGCTCGAACCCTCCGCTCCTCGGGGGAGGCCCTCTTGTCTCACAGACTCACCTAGTGGGCACAAGGGAAAGGGCCTTCTCCTCTGTGGCTCCCTGACTCTGGAATGCCTTGCCCGGAGAGATTAGGAGAGCCCCCACTTTGGAAACCTTAAAAAAACACCTGAATACCTGGCTTTTCCGCTGTGCCTTTGGAGAGTAGTTATTTAATTTCTTCCATTGCTTTCCCCAATGCCCCCGGTTCTGGTCCATCACCCACCCACCCACCCCAAAAAGGATGCTACTCCGCTTACCTCACTCCGAGTTTTTACCATTTTCTCTATGTACCTGCAGTCCGCCCTGTCATTGTGATTTTAGATATTCAGTTGTATAATCATTATTTTTATCTATTTATCTGTATGTATTTTTATTTTTCATTTTTTATTGCATTTACTGTTAATGTTTGATTTTTATTGTAGTTTGTTGTTTGTTTGGGCTTGGCCTCATGTGAGCCACCCCGCGTCCCCATTGTTGAGAGGGAGTGGATTACAAATAAAGTTTATTATTATTATTTATTATTATTTAATGTGTGGAGATAAGTGAATACCCAATCATCACGCAGTCTTCACAAACTGAGGTTCACATCCAGAGGCATGGTTAACCCAATGACTAATGGCGTCTTATCTGTTGCAGCCTTCTTCCGCCTTCACAGCTATTGCAGCATGTACCATGCTATCATCTGTCTATTCCACCACTTAGGACTTCAGATTGTACTTGTTCTGGTTCCTCCCCTGTGGCCTTGCCACACAGGGAGACCCCCTTGGGAGCACATGATTCCAATGGCTTCACCTGCAGGTTCACCAGAACACACAAGCCTCTTCACCACATCAAGGTGACAATCCATCAAGGGATACTATAGAGAGCACAAGATATGAGGAACAGGGAAGATTCCAGTTTGGCTAGAAACATCATGGACCATTCTGAAAGTTCTGACAGTTTGAAAAACTATACACAAATACAGCTGCAGCTCAGAAACTGTTTTCCCTCATAGACCCACGTTTATGCCAGGTTGAATGAAAGGCACCATATGGAAAGCCTACCATGGCTCCACTGAGGACAACAAAGTAGTTTCTAAATTAAGATAATAAGACATCTCTTTTCTGGTGTCAGCTGTATGATACTTAAAATTCTAATGTTTCTTTGTTATCAGAAAAAATAGCTTCCTTCTGGTACTGTCTGTCTGAGGAACAAAATTACAGTAATGCGAGCAAGCAGTACAAGACTAGCTTTTGGGGGGCAATATTCTCAGGGATGACAGCATCCTTCCATTCCTTTGAAGAGTGTCCTCTTCTGTGCAGCCTAATGTGCCCATTTCCTTATTGGTCCTGAAATTATGACTTATATTAAGCCCATTTCCTGCCTTTAAGCCTAGTCTGTGAGTATAGTTTATTGAAATCAATACAAAGTAAGTGTGCTTAAAGCTTGAATGTGCACTGGAAGATGCCTCTTGTCTATTATATATTATATACCTATAATATGCACATCCAAAACTCTGAATTATGCCCAAAAAGGCTATAGAAAGACTATAGAGATCCCAGAACCCTATAGGCAGTGCTCCTTACATACATATTGGCCCACTCCTGTCAAAAAACAAGGTAAGGGTGCTTCAGAAACTACAGCTTCTGAATAAATATCAACCACAGTTGTCTGATGTGCACACATTTTTCCTCAGTCTGATCCTGGAAGTAAAACTTGGACTCATTTTCATTTTTTGGAGACCGAGAAAGAATTCAACCCAAAAGCCGATTTCCCATCTTCTGTGCTGCCTTCAAGACAAGGGCATTGCTTTAAACTGGATTGGCCATGCTAGGCCAGATTCCACCAGAAATAGCTGCCCCTGTCAATTTCAGCTGAGCTCCAAAGGGCAATAAGGATGTTTACCTTGGTGGCCAAATACATTTTTACTATCTAGCTCTTCCAGTCATTAGCTCCTACCTTCCAAGCAACATTGAGAGCAGATGAAACTTCTCAGTCACTTTTTAGCAAGATCATGACTTTTCCTAGGAAAGTTCAGAAAACCCAAGGTAATCAAGAAACAAATCAGGGAGCTCTCACCTGCCACTGCCTTAAAAAGCAAAGGTACTTTTGTTGTTATTGACTCAGCAGACAGAAAATAAGTTAGCTAACAAAACACTACTCTAAAATTTGTGATGATGCCGATAATACTAGGTCAAAAGCGAGAATATAAAGAAGTGGTGTTAATTTCAAGCTCCATTAGAAACACAGAGCCCAATCATGTTCCCATTCAACCAAAAAGAAAAGTATTCTGAACACTGAGGCAGGAAGCATCCTAGAGAAAATAATCAAGCATTTGTTTCTTGAATAGGTTTAAAGGCTAGAGAACATCATTACGAGATCAGGATACCCCTCTCCCCTTAACAGTTTTCAATGAGTATTTTACTAGCAAACCTGGCAGGCTCAGATAATTCTGCAGATGTAAACCATTTTGAATAGACTAATAAAATGCAATGGGAATCTGAGTAAAGGATGTCACAGTTTTATACACACTAAGCCCCTCATGCATGCAAACACAGGGAGCCTGCTTGCCAACAAGACCCCTTCTGCCTTTAGAGTGCATTGGTGCTGCTCAGCAATCCATCTTTCCTTCAGTTCTTCACCTTGTGTCCTGAGGTCTTTTGCTGGGAAGATGGTTACTTTGCTATGGAAAATTGTGTGTGAGAGGGAGGGGGAAGGGAAGCAAGCAGGTAGATCTTGGACCAACCTGGCTTATAACAGTTAGAAGAGCTAGTAGCAAAATAAAACATATTTTAGATTGTTTGCAAAGGAAAATAAAAGAAAGGGGCTGGAGCTTACTATGGACTGCACCACTTTCTAGGAATGAAAGCATTGCAAGAAGATTATCAAGTGCACCATGACTCTGATACAGAATGAACCATGGCTCCCTAAGCGGTAGTTTTTCATCTTGCATAACAGGAAAAGCACTCAAATGCAACATTCTATATATGATATAGAGCTTATGCCTTCTTCCATGTACATGTGAGGTGGAGTTACCTACATATTTGGGGGGAATCCATGGCTTTGAGAACAAAAAACAAAAGAGCAAGTTGTGGGGACTGGGTGTGATACCCAAGGACAAACCTGAACAGCAACAGTCAGGAATAAGCACGTTCAGTGGCAACATAGCCATGGGGAAGTAGATAAAGATCACCGTTTCCTGGAATCTTTTCATGCTATCTGTTTATAGAATGCTAGCTTTTATTTTTTACTGCTGTAATGAAATTTTATAAAAGTCTGGGATTTTCAATTGAGGTAGAGTTCAGCCAGAGAGTTCTAGTATTCCACCAAACTAACAAGCACTGGGATTCCATAGTAAAATAAATAAATAAATAAACTTTATTTATATACCGTCCTATGTCTTCTTTAACTGCCAAGGTACTTAAAGAAAATCATAGAACTATGACCGTGTGATGTGAAAAGTTTATTTTTCAAAAATATTTATATTCTGCCCTTCTTACTAGGCATGGTTAGGTTCATTCGAAATCTCTGTAATTTGGAATAAATTCGGAAAGATATGCCCTTTGAAGTGATTTCAAAGCGATTTGGGAACCTGGAAGTATTATTGCTATTTTGAAGCTTTTCTGTTATGAAGCAGTAAGTGAGACAGAAATGATTCAATTCAACGTTTCCCCACTTCTCTTCCCTGGCCTCGGCTCAAGCCTTCTCTTAAAAAAACAGCCCTGGCCTCGGCTCCTCTCCCCTGGTAAGCCGTGTTAAAAAACAGCCTGGGTGAATGTCCCCCCTTCCTCTCCCCTGGTAATCTGTGTTAAAGAAGCAGCCTGGGCGAATGTCCCTCCCTTCCTCTCCCCTGGAACCGTGTTAAAGAAGCAGCCTGGGTGAATGTCCCTCCCTTCCTCTCCCCTGGAAAGCTGCATTAATAAAGCAGCCTGGGTGAATCTCCCTCCCTTCCCTGGAACCGTGTTAAAGAAGCAGCCTGGGTGAATGTCCCCCCTTTCTCTTTCTCTCCGTTCTCTTCTCCTTCTTTCTACTCTTTTCCTCCTCTTCCTCCACTTAAGCGGCTGAGGGGGGAAAGGCAAGGGCATGAGGATGATACGAATGGTGGGAGTTGAAGTCCAAAACATCTGGAAGGAATACCTGATCTGCTCTCAGGCCCCATATACATTGCCATGTAATGCATCTTGAAACTGTATTATGTATATACTTAGTGATGTAGACTTCTATCATGCAGATTAGCTGCCTTCTATGAGTCTCCATAATGCATTGCATAATGCAGTAGGTCCGCAGTTTGAATCTGTTTAGCAGTTGGAATCCGGTTTTGAAGTTTGAGGCACTGGCGGGAAGGTAATGGCATTCCATACAGTCATGCTGGCGACATGACCTTGGCGGTGTCTATGGACAACGTGTCTCTTTGGCTTAGTAATGGAGATGAGTAAGACAGGACTAGACTGAATGTCAAGGGAAGCCTTTACTTCTACTTTGATAATCTGAATTACGTGACAGGAGGAGGAGGATCGCTTCCTTGTCCTCCTCCGCATTGACAGCCGAGGCAGGCCTGGAGTGTAAGAGCCCTTCGGTCAGGAATGAAAGAGCCCCTGAAGTTTCCCTAGTGTCAGGCCTGTTTTTTTTCCAAACTGCCCATGTGTGTCTGCCATTAACAAAGCTGTTTTCAAAGTCTTGGAAGTTTCAAAAAGTTTTGAAAACATTTTTCTATGACAATCGGAAAAGATTTCCAAATCGAACCACCAGCGCCCCCTACAGCTGAAATGAGTTTTAAACCATTTTTTTAAACAAGCAAGCCTACTTCTTACCCCAAAGGGGACTCAGGGCAGAGCACAACGTATATATGGCAAATATTCAACGCCGGGACATAAGTGATTTTAATAATACTAATATTAAAATCACTTATATCCACACTAAAATCAGTTGCTTAAAAAACATATCAGGACACTATTCTATTATTGCCTCATTGCATTGCCCCAAAGGCTTGGTCTTCACCATCTTTCTGAGGGACAGGAGGGAGGGGGCTGATCTAATAATGCTAGGAAGTGAGTTCCATAACTGGGGGGTAATCACTGAGAAGGCCCTGTATCTTGTCCCCACCAAACATGCCTGTGAAGGTGGCAGGACTGAGAGCAGGGCCTCCCCATAAGATTTTAGTTCCCATGAAAAGAACAAGGTGCGCTGACTAGAATCCAGAAGAGGAGTATTTCATGTGTGCAAATCTATGAAATAAATTTGCTGAAAGAGTGCTGGTTTTACTCCCTGAGTTTGGGCAAGTAAATCCTATGAGTGGGGCTATACTTTCAGGTTGAATTCAGATGGAAATGGAGAGCAGTAGCTGTATAAGTGCTACAGTGGTAAGGAATGAAGAATTGGTTCTTTTCATTGTGGAAGAAGTAGGGGTATTTTCAGTTATGTATTTAGGTAGGACCAAAAAATGGTCAAATCTTTTGTGAGGATGCCTGCCATAGATGCAGGCAAAACATCAGGAGAGAATGCTTCTAGAACATGGCCATATAGCCTGAAAAACCTACAAAAACCCAATGATTCCAGCCATGAAAGCCTTCAACAATATATTCCTTAGGCTAGTGTTGGAACCATTAGTCTGAGGAATTATCTTATACTCTAGATCAGGACTTCTAAAGCTTTTTCAACCTGTGAGCCTTTTTTTACCAGAGAGACCTTTAGGCAACAACAAGTGTATAAAGAACATAGGGAGGAAGAAAGGGGAGTCACACATGCGTGTGGGAGAAAAGAGACTTACTTACTTACTTAGGTGATCCCTCATCTGAGTAAGACTGTCCTTCAAGTGCAGTGTCCTGGCAATGGGTACGTAAGTGACTCTGTGGAGCCCTATTCTTGACCTGCATGTTCTCCTGCAGTGAGGGCATCGGTTTCCAGGTGGAAGGTGGTCCGGTTGGGGTTGACTTGAGAAGAGAAGGCACCCCTAACATATAGTCACAGTGACCTCATTTGTGGTCCCAATCCATAGTTTAAGAAGATGTGCTCTAGATGGTTTGAATGTCAGCACCCACAGTTCCTTACTGTCTAGGGCTTCTGGGAGACAAAGTCTAAAATACCTGGAGAACCAAAGTTTGGCAATTAGTATGTCAGAACCTGGAAGTTCTTTGGAATTAAAACAAGCTCACAATGATTTTCACTGGAAACAAAGTCTTTCTTTTCTGTTCTTGCCAGACTCTAAGAAAGTCAGTTCTAACTTTCCCCTCCCACTCCCTGACATATATCAAGAAACTATTCCCCACCCCACCCCTTCTGGTCAGAAGTTGTTCTCTCCCTGATCTAGAAGGAATTAGCTGATTCATCTCAAATATGAGGACCAAAGAAATATGAGGGCCTGAGGGTAGTTCATATGACTCTTTATGTTTTGTTTAAATGTCCTTCTCATACTCCACACTTATTCAGAGTGGAATACATTGTCTCAGAGTGTAATGGAGTTGTCATCTTAGAAGGTTTTAAAACAGAGGCTGGATGACTATTAGGAGTGCTTTGATTATCTATTCCTACATAGCAGGGAGTTGCACTGGATGGACTTTATGGTCTTTTCCAATTCTATGATTCCATTATTCTACTCAGAGAGCATCTTGAGAACTGTTATCAGAAGCCCAGATGGGATTCAGGATGTATCTGCACAGCACTACAATGGTATTTTAATTCCACTTAATTGCCATGGCACCATCATCTGGAATCCTGTTATTTGCAAGTTTGTGAAGCATTTAGAATTATCTGCCAGAAATGGCATAGAGTGGATAGTCTCTTGTATAGCTAGCCCAGCACCACATATTGAAGCAAAGGAATACTGCATCTTAGAATCCAACAAGTAACATCAAGATTTTAAATAATTGTATATTTGCATGTGAATGTAGGAGTCAAGTCCTGGTCAGTTCATGGGCCTGTCATACTAATTATGGTTTCTCAGTATGTTTGTAATCAAGGCTAATGCACACACTTTAATTCATGGAATGACTAAAAAGTTGCATAACTTTTAACAAACTTTATCAGAAGCTACACCAATTACTACCCAAATAAACATGTTGGAGCAATAACATTACATTTGAATCATCTATAGCAACATATATCAATTTGAGCAGAACAAATGTTTTATCTCTCTCGAAAACCCACCAATCAATTCCTGAAAGACCTTGGCATTTAGGTACTCTCCTATTCCATTAATTTGTGACATTTTTATCAACTTACCCATTAACATGGCAAGTTTTATAACTGATGCAATGTAAAAGGTGCAAGGATGTCAGCAACATCAATTACAAAAAAATTACAACTCTTGCTATTATCTCAGAGGCAATTAAATAAGCTGTAATTATTAACCTAGATTCATTGGACTCATGTTCTCCTGACCTCCTCACATTGGATTATTGCAATTCTTGGCTGGTAGGCTACCTGAGATCCACAATATTATATTGTCTGCACTTAGTGTTACAAGGCAGTAATAGCAGAACCAGTGTTGAAGCAAATAATGTAGCCAATTTTCTTCTTATTATATGGCAGGTTGGTTTCCTATTATAGCTTAGTACTCAAATTGTTTTTCTTCTTCATGCTTGTCTCTCAGAAGTTTTACATTGAACTATCTGGGAAAGAGAATTCGATAGGCCACTGAAGTTGATAGAAAAATGGGACAAAAATAAGACAAATAATAGAAAGGGCTTAGGGAAAAGTGATTTATAGAAGAGGGACCCGGAATACTAACAGAATATTTGAAAATGCACCACCATTGAAAAACAGAAGATTATGCAGTGGTGAAAAAAAAACTAGGGAGGAAGATGAGTCAGAAAGAGAGAGAAGTTGGTCTTGGCTAAACAGAAGCTATTTACTTGGTCTTGGTAGAGTAATATATCCACTGGAACATAGGATCATCATCACCTGATTATCTGTGTCAACCAGCTATAGCCGCTTCCAAATGATCACGCAGAAACGATCTGGGAGTCTCTGAAAACTTTATTATAGTTACCAACAGGAACAAAGCCAAGAGTGACAACACATTGCCCAGCACCAACTTATATACACCCCCCAAGTGTTATACATCTTTCCCACTTCCCTTAGTTTGCGCACAGCCATTCCCGCCAAGGCTGCTAGCCATTTGTTCCCACACTCCAGGCTGAACGGGAGCCTTATCTTTGTTGTGTCTTGTCAGTAATCCAGATTTCAGGCACCAAATTCCAGGCCCTGAATATCGGTTCCTGACAATCTAATTTAATAGCACAGGGGGAAGATGCTGGTAAATGAGAGAGACTTAACTAGGTGGAATAGCAGAAAATATTAATATGATTTTCTCCATGCTTATTTTCAGTAACTAGACCTGTGCAATCTGGGTAAACTGCAATCCATTTCAGTGTCGCAGATTTTGGTGGGGGTCCTGATCTATTTTTTGGCAGCCTCCCAAAACAGTTTTCAATCTAGGAAGCCTATTACTGGGATTACTTTTATTATTAATAACAATTATTATCTTTTAGAAGAATTTTCTGAAGGAGAGGGTTGTACTCCAGAACAGAATCACCTCTGACTTTAAATTCCACACCAGCTGGGTGAAATCAGCAAGCAATTTATTTAGGAATATATATAGCTAAAGCAGTAAAAAGTAATACACAATGAAAGTAATCCAATTCAGACCTCTCAACCTCTGAGGATACCTGTCATAGATGCAAGCAAAAGTCAGGAAAAAATGCTTCTGGAAAATGGCAATACAGCCCATAAACCTTATAGCAACCCAGTAATCCAATTTAGTTCACCATGAAACAACCAATGTTTATAAGATTCTTTGCTAGGTGGCCATGCGCCAGTTTAGTGGTGTTGGCTCCAGTGAAAGATCCCATATCCAGATGAGCACTGCAGCTCGAAATCCTTGGGATCTTCTCACACAGCTTGTCTCCTTTTCATCCAAGATCTCTTGCTGGATTGGGTACTTTGACCTTAAGGTGTTCCTTGAATGCACCAGTGAATATGTTCTTCTCTGAGCATTGTTAAGCATGACCAGAAACTCATCAAAACTTAACAGAAACAGCCCAGACATGGTTGTAAAAATTAATTAAACAAACAGAAGCTTATTGTTGCATGTTTGGATCACAAATTAAGTGTTGAATTATTTAATTATGTGCAGCTCCACAAAACCCTAGGCTTTTCTTCCCCTCTAGCTGCCCGTCCTATCCCTATTACAACTTCCTCCTGTCTCTAAACTTCTTTCTCCATCTTTCTTCTCTTAGAGACAAGCTCCTGTTTTGTATCCTTTCGCTCCTTTACATGTGCTTGGCTGGTACCAAACAAATTTGCCCAACTCCTCCCTTCACAATTCCACACTGGCCAAGGAGGCTGAAAGATTGCCATGACTTTCAGGGAGGGGTTTTCAACTATTAGACATCAGAGGAATGTATGTGTGTGTTTATTTTTGGGCAAACCTTTAAAAGTTTTGCAGTCCTATTAGTAGGGAAACGATCATCCAAAAAAGTAACTTTCAAATCTCTGGTTTGGGAGATTTGCAGTCCCTGAGTAATGTATTTGGCAGTATATATGTATGTAGCTATTATGGGATGGGATCATGTGCTATAGAAAAGTTTTCAGCAAATGATGTAAAGCTAAACCAGTGGTTCCCAAACTTTTTTGACCTACCGCCCCCTTTCCAGAAAAAATATTACTCAGCGTCCCCTTAGAAATTAATTTTTAATAGCAATTAAACAGAAAGATATATGTATTAATGCAGTGGTTCTCAACCTTTCTAATGCTGTGACCCCTAAATAAGGTTCCTCATGTTGTGGTGACCCTCAACCATATTTTTGTTGCTACTTCATAAATAATGTTGCTACTCTTATGAATTCTAACGCAAATATCTAATATGCAGGATGTATTTTCATTGTTACAAATTGAACATAATTAAAGTATAGTAATTAATCACAAAAACAATATGTTTGGGGGAGTATGGACAATGGATGATGGGATCCCACCGCCTGCATCCTAGCAGGCAATTGAGGCTGCGCCATGTGGCCTGTCCTCATGTGCAGACTCCCGTCTGGCTCCCGGCTCCTGCACCATGGCAGGCAGTGGGAGCCAGGCGATGCTGACTCCGGCGCGCAGCCTAGCCCCACGGGGAGCCTCTCACCTGGCTCCTGCCTCCTGCGTCCTGGCAGGCAGTGGGAGCTGGGGATGGAGGCTGCACCATGCAGCCTAGTTTTTTTGGGGGGGGGGGGCTCCTGCTCCGCTCCTGCTTCCTGTGACCTAACAGGCAGTGGGAAACAGGCAATTGAGGTTGTGCCACATGGCCCAGCCTTGCGAAGAGCCTTTCACCCGGCTCCTGCCTACTGAGGCCTGGCAAACAGCGGGAGCCAGATGAACTAGGGTGCGTCACATGGTCTAGCCTAGCGGGGAACTTCTCAACTGACACCGTGCCATTTTGAGAACAGCATGGGGTTTACCCAAATTGCACACACCTAGTTCAGACTAAAGCCAGAAGGTTTATCATCGGATTGGCATATAGTGCAAACCAATAGCTCATACTGCTCTTTAAATCTGTCTTCCCTGGTCAGGAAAGTGGCAATGGAAATAGTGACAAAGCTTTAGTTTTGCTCTAGGGCGAAACAAATAAGAAATATTTTTTCTGTCCCACACATTCCCAGACACACTATGTCAAAATGAAAAGTCAGGTGGCCTTGGCAAATGAATTTGTAGTAATGCTTGAGGAACCTCCATTTCCCAAGGGGCAAGATGATCTGTGAGGTATTCAGTGTATCCCTAAGGGTCTGTAATGGAACAGTTCAATTTCCCCTGATACTTTACTGGTGTAGTTCAGTCTCTCTCTTTTTGATAATATTATGATTTCTTTGTTATTGCTCTTTTGTGCACCTGTTTTGCAGGAACAGCGAAGTATAAGAAATGCAAATAAAGGCACTAATGAATGAATGCATGTAATAACCAACAAGTTCTTGGGCTCTACATTTTCACTATTGGTGACTTGAATAACCTATTAAATAATTCTGTTTGCTGGTGACTGTAAGCATGATTAATGGCAACCACAAAGTATCATAGGTAGTAATCATCTTTAAAAACTCTTTTAAATTATTCTAATACTCTTATTGAATTAATCATATTTATAACAATATGAAACTTAATATCATAACTTTTTCATGTTAATTTATATATGTTAATTTAACATAATAGTTGCAAAAGAGGGCTACTTTTCTTTTCTGTTTTTTTTAATTTAAGAAAACCTGGCTAATGCTAAAGCGTAAAATGTTGAGACTAGGCATACCATATTCCTCTTTCACATAATAAAAGGAAAACTTTTCTTCACTTAGTAGGGCTTTTAAAATATTTTTAATGCTTTCATTTTCTTTTAGCAGTTAGAGGGAAAACTGCACCAGAGGCTCACAGTTTTGAAATTCTCCCAGTATTAATAGGAAAATGTGTGAAGTCTGTATGTGCTAGAAAATATCTGCCTCAGAGATTATGGGACAGCTGGCACACTACTGTGATGCATTGCTTTGCAGATAATATTTGGAAGAAGCTCTTCCACTTTGTGGGAAGAAGCTCAAAGATTTGTACTGAGTATGAGTCTTAAATGCAATTTATTGTGGCTCTTCTTGAAAGCATCGAAAAACCCTGGAAAAATATATTAGCCAAACTAGCCCTGGGCACACTCAGGCAGCTGAGACTTTCCGAATTTGGAATTTGTAAAGTAAGCTTCTTTGAAAACTGCAGAACCATTTTAAGACTAACCAGATTTACACCAAATTGCATCAGTAAAATGAGCTAATTTTCTAGATGCTTTGTCTATGTGTGTGTATGTATCTTCAAGTTGCCCCACAATTTTCACAGTGTTTTCTTAAACAAGAAATAGCTATAGATTTGCATGGTATTCATGGTAGCCTCTCATTCAAGGGTGCAAAAGGACTTATTTTAGTTTTGTGACTGACAAGACCTTATGCACCCTTAATCAGAACAGTGAATGGTGCTCCAACACCATTCAAGGACTATAGTACCCAATTCTGGTCAAGTTCATTTGGCAAATGAACCCAAAATTCAGGCCCAACACTTGATTGAGTCCAATTGGAGTCTGCACAGGGATTCCCTCTGCCACTGCAGAGGCAGAAGGGAGTCCATACTGCCCAGCCCATGCCAAACACAGTTGCAGCTCCCATCCATGGCATACCATCTATCTTTTCCCAATGCTTCCTTTGACATTAAGGAGAGTGACAGTGTACCAAGGGAAAGTGGAGGTGGGAGAGGAAAAAACACTTCCTATCCCCACCTTACAAGCCCTTACATTTACTCTGTCTGATATCAGAGCAAGTCCCAAGGAAAGAATTGGTGACATGTTGCAGCCAGGAATTACCAAACATAGGAAGGCTGCCATCCCATGTCCCCAGGCTGCCCAAACTCAGGGATTAGAGGGTGGCAGTCAGGACAGTTGTGACTGGTTCAGGTTGGGAATTGGCTCAACTGTCTTCACTCCCCCTAAGTTGGGGAAAAGCTCAAGTCCTCAGACAGTATTCAGACTTTTCATTGACTTCCTGAGTAACCCAGGCCAAGACTGTGTTAAGGTGGTCTTGGCCCGGGCTATGCAGATCACCTCTGTGCAGTGTGTAGCCACTACGGGTCTGATCCACATCTACACTGACCTAAATGGTTGTTGTAGATGTGCCCATAGGAACAGAAAGTTGGAAGAGACCACAAGGCCCATCTGTTCTATAACTGGAACAGACAACTAAGGCCCAGCTGAAGTTGTGCTGAACCCAAAACCTTTCAAGTGAGAATTATTGGAATTTATTTAGGTATATTGTCACAGAAGCCTAAATTTGTGCCACATTGTGTCTCTGTCCTGGGACTTAATCAGGTGTGGATCTGATTTAATCCCTTCACCTCCTACTTCCTGTATTTCTTCCAATAGATCTTTGCAGGTAGTGCTGATAGAAAATTGCTGTGATGATAAATGCCTGAGATCAGCAGTCAAAGGAATTCTAGTGGCAGATATATGACAAGGCTGCCTTGCATGGAATAGACCAAAATGCCTCAATGAAAATGTCTGCTGGAGTTGGAGAGAGATTGTGGCAGATGAACCTCGTGGCTAATCCCCCTACTCCAAGTACATCTTTGAGGTAGAATTACACGGCCTACCTGCAATTTCCTATGGAATTGTTCTCAAGAGAACTTTTATTTTAAAGTAAGAGGGATTGAAATAAGAACAACATGACATGAAATTACTTTCCTGCATAATGGCAAGGCTACGCTTACTCAGCTCATAATATGGCTATGAAAATGAATTACCCTAATTTCTCATGTGTAAGTCTAGAAATTGCAGTCAAAAATCAAGCCAAAAACATGTAACTATTCCCTTCTCTTAGTAGTGTGGCAAACGGCAAGAGCACAGTTCATCCCAGGAGAACCTAAAAGAAGTATCCACTCTACTCCTCTAATTAAGATGTTGCTTCTGGTCTTTTAAAATGCCAGGGTGGGGAAATGGTGGTGATGGGATAACTGGCCTCCTAAGGTGGCATTGATGTTTTCCCCTCTTCATGGAATGAGCATTGACTTATCCATGGGCCATATCAAAATATTGACCACCAGACCTGCCCTTGGCTTATATATGAGCCAACTTATAAATGAGTATCTATGGGAATATTGTCCTCTTAAACTCTAACAATTCCAACATTTAGGTTTTATGACTCCAATACCATAAATATCTATATGTCCTTCCTTATTCTCCTTTTGTAGGCAAAAGAAGCACTTTCATATTTTATTAGCTATTTACAGAGGTTCACAAGGTTTACATAACTCTAAATTTAGTTGCATTCTCTTCTTTCCTCCCCACATATGGCCTGCTTTGTTTGCATTTTAAATTGTTGTAAACAGCTTTGTGAACATATTTCTGCTCAAAGTTCATTTATAAATTATAAAAGGAATTAATATTAACTTCACTGAAGGTAGGGGATCAAGAGTAAATAACTTGTGTGCAAGTTATCTACATAGTTGGTTGCCTCTGTGTGCCTGCATTTGAAGAAGGCAGACTATTTGCAGAAAGACAAACTTTTTTCTACAGTATTCCAAGGTGAGACAGGATTTATGATGAATTTGCTTTACAATACATTCAAGCAATCTGAACAGGAAAAAATCAACCACTTAGAGCTAAACAAGTTTTTCCAACTATCTTTTAAAAAGTAGTATTGCTTGTTTCCCCATGTAGTATTGCCATATAGTAATGCATGTCACTTTACTGAGAGGAAGCTTGTCTCTAACTATAGGCTGTGTACAATTTTGTGAAAAAAGATTGTATCTTGTCAAGCAAAATTATGTATGGATCAAATAAGTCAATGTTAATAACACTAAATTACATTTTCTAGATTATAGAAACGGCTTTAGCAAGAAGAATAAAAAAGTAGAGGTGATGTGATACGATGGGAATTAAATGAGACATTGCTTAAATCTTGATTAAAATTGTTTTAGTAGAATTATTATTATACAAAGCAGTGTTATGAAAGGAATTAGTACTTAAGAAGGAACAGAGAATTAAAAAATTACATGTGCATATCTAGAATAATGTATATTGATATTCTTTAATTAAGTTTTCTCTATTGAGGTTTAACACTGCTTAGTGAGTCTTAGAAATGAAGATGCAAGAAATGAGCAATATCAGAGTTTGTAATTTCTTTCAATCATTAAAATGTTTCGCTTGGTGATATCTGTCACCTTCAGTAATGCAATGAAGAAATGCCGAAAAAAGGTTCTATTAGATGGCCTTTACTTCTACAAACAGGAGGAAGTTTTAAAAAGTAAACATTGTAGCAGTCACTTGTGACATGAAAGACAGACCTGTTGCCATTCACAATGCAAAGGAGTTTGAGAGAGGTTGGGTTTCAAATTTAAAGGGAGAGAGAGAGAGAGAGGGAGAGAGGGAGGGAAGGGGAGAGACAGGGCAAATTTACACTGACCCTTAAATTGGGCCCAATCTGATGGCTGGACTCTGGATTGGGCTCAAGAAAACTCTGCCAATAGACTCATTCATCTGCTACAGAGGGGGGGGGGAGAGTCCCCACCACCCAATGGCACAATTCATTTCCTTCTCTTAGTCCAGATATGTAATGGTCAGAGCATTTATCAAACTTGAAATTGCTTGGGTTTAACTCATAATACGAAGAGCTGAGTTACATCTAGTTTCAGCTATTCTTGATCTGGTGTCACTGGACAGCCACCCTAAATGCCATGCCTTGCTTCCTGTGTTGGGTGACCTACAGCTACAACATGTCACAAATATTTCCACTATCACTTGGCCTGGCTCAGCCAAGGGAGGGGAAGGGGGAACTTCCCCTTCCTCTCCCCCTCCCTTCCCAGTGTGCCCTGTCAATTTGACTGTTGGTAGGGTAAGTCATAGGGGAAAAGTAAATACTGTGTCTCATTTGGATACTGGAAGTGAGAGGGAAAGGGAACTGCCATTCTGTGTCTTTGGGTCACCTGGGACAGTAAATGCAGGATGGTAGTCAGGACAGCTGCGTCCAGTCCTGATTGGGAAGTGGCTCAACTGTCTTCACTAGTCCAAAGCTGGGAAATACTCTGGAGTCACACTAACCTATGTGTAGCTCTGTCATTTGCGTTTCTGATGCCTGTCTCTCATGATATGATGCAAGGTTATAGATCTGTTTGGTCCATGATGACTGTTTAGATGTAGTAAATGCACAAATTCCAATTTTGCTGGATTTCTCATTTCTCCAACTGAAAAATCAATTTGCAAATACAGAAAAAATCAAACATTTTAGTATTAAAAAACCTATCTATATACTTTGACCTAATATATACAATTAGTCCTCCAGTGATTCTGCATTTGTGGATTGAATCATCAACAGCTTCAAAATGTTATTTCCTCCCTTCTACCACTCCTTAAAAGCAAAACAGAAAACCCATAATTTTGTTATTTTTAATAATGTCACCATTTTACTACCCCATTTTATATAATGGGATTTGAGCATTCACAGATTTGGTATCCACAGCATGTACTGGAACTAAACATCAGTGTATACCAAAGGCTATTTTTGTTATTGGGACAGTTCTATTTAGTATTCACCATTTTGTGGGCATTGTTCGATCCGCAAATATGTCCACATAATTTCCCCTTGTGATAGAGTGATTAAAAGCCTGAATTTTATCTGCAGAAACTAAATCTAGACCTCACAAATGTCATCTACATCTGTATAAAATAAAATAAAATTGGTTTTTCACTATATCATGCAAAAACGGATGGGTGAATTTTCACCAACTTTTGATCCACTTCAAGAATATGTGTGATGTTCAAACACACACAAACATGAACAGTTATGACCCCATATCCACTGAAGCAATATATGCAGTTTCACTTATCCACATTTTTACTTCTTCACTGCCTGTATAAGGTACACCCTCTTCTCAGAATCTCCATATTTTGTCCCATTGAAAATAATAAGGTTTGTTATTATGCACGATTTCATGTAGCCATGTGAAATCCAGGAATGTTTCCTCTGTGTCTGTGTGGGGCATACTCTCTCCCTTTTTTTCCTCTGTTTCTTTGTGTGTGTGTATGTGTATGTGAATTTGGTTTCCTGCTCTCCACCACCTCTATCTTCCTCCATACAGATTAAGGACTTCATCAGATGGCTGGCAGCCACCACCAGTATTGCTCTTAAGGGTGAGGCATGGAAGCCCTTGCTTTGCTCTGCTTTGCCGGCTGGCAGAGCGATCACATGGGGGAAAGTGAGGAGCATACATAGTGCACATAGCTTCCCCCATGGAACTGGCAACACGGGAGGCTTCCCATGTTGCCAGTTCCAGACCTGGGCAGCGGAGGGAAGCCATGCACACTGCACATGCACCTAGCTTCTGTCCAGGTTGAAGTGGAATGAAATGAGGCAAAACAACCACCACTATGCCTCACCTTTAAGAACAGCACCACCGGTGGCTGCTGTTGGCTGCCACCAGCCATCTGATGAGGTCATTAAATAATAGAAAAGAAATAAGATTTAACCATATGTATGTAATTTTTGGGGTAACCATTTTCATTTTAATTATGGTGTTGAAACTGGACATATTCATGTGCTTTTCAGATGGCCAGAGGCTGAATTTAAGAAGACATGCACCTGTGTTGTTTGATTTCTATTTCCAGGTGTTTCTCATATTGTCAATACACAGAACTTGAAAATAAAAAGTCTGGAGTAACATTAAGTTATGTATTCTTAATTGAGATAGATGGATGGATAGATACATAGATAGATAGATGGACGGATAGACAGAAAATATAGAGTAGCAAAGTGCAAGAAGCAGGAATCGCTTTGAAAGCAGGAGAGTTGGACATAATTTGATCATCCAGGAAACAGACAGCAGAAGCTGGAGGAAGCAAATAACATCCCACGAGAGTGTAAGAACATGAAATGATTATCAAAGGAATTCATGTCAACAAGCTGTTCACAATCTAGAATCCAAAGCAAAGCTAAAGCAGCCTCTATCCATTTTCTCCCAAAAACAAACCTTCTCCCACAGATATCAATCTAAATAAACATGTAGACTGAGCAACAGTGATAAAATATGACACACATACACACACAAAAATGAATTTCTCAGCACAATGAATGGTTAGAAATATGCTACAAGATGCAAAAAATAAGTATCATTTTCAGAAAAGACTCATTCATTTCACTCAGTTAATTATATTGTGACCTTCTCAGGCTATCAAAAAGAAGAAAGGGACAAAGAAACGATTACAATTATAGTACATTGCTAAGACACCTGGAAAAAACATATACATGCTATCCACATTCTTAGTTCTTTTACATATACCTATTGGTTAAGAACACCTACAGAAGTCTCTGATAATCTGTTTCCAAATTTTATTAAGTGGCAAATGACAGTTTCTTAAGTGGACATTATATACCATTTTCGAACACTGCCACACCTTACTTTGAAAGCAGTAGATATTTTCATGTATGTGCTGATTCAGCAAAATATAGTAATTAAAATGACTCGGGGAGTCTGGCCAAATTATAGAAGCTCTGAAGAGGAGGAGAACCTCTTACTTACAGTTCAAATATTGAGGTGCCAGAGTCCTCAGTTGCAATACGTTTCTCTTTTCTATAGAACTTTGTTGTTTGAAAACTTCAGGCTTGTGGGTCGCTTATGTATGCATGCATACATTCCCTTACAGGAGTAGCTGAACATTTTTGCCCAAGGGAGAACATCTACATTCAATTAAGTTGTGTAAACAGAACTGTTTATTAGGACTGTGCAAAATCTTTATAAAGTGTTGTAAGTTGGATCAAATTCATTAGATTCATACTTCTGACATGATAGCCATAGTGCAGACGTTGTCCGTGCCAAAAAATTAAGAACTGAAACTTTAGTATTTTTTTTCTAAGTTGCATAAACTTCATGACTCTCTGTGACACAATTTTAAGCACTACTGGGAGGCAAAGCCAAACGTATTGCCATGGCTCTCAGCCAATCAGGTTAAAGAGGGGAGGAGGGAAAGGAGATGGAGTCAGAGTTGCAGCCATTGCTCTTTAAATTCCCCAGCACTTTGCCACATGCTTGTAAAAGAGAGAGGAGCTCTGAGCCAGGTTAGCTTTCCAGGCATGCAGGCATAGGGCACAGGGTTGCACTGTAAAAAAAGATAAGGAGACTCCATTAGCTGCTGCTTAGCGTATAGCTTACTGTAGCTGAGGCTGACTCTGTACTGGGGAAAGAGAAGGAGAGGGAAGCTTTGCACACTGTAGAGACACTGAGATGGGCACTAGCAGGCAGGGCCTTGCTTTTTCTTTTATGAGGTGGGTGGGCACTTTGTGCCTTATGACTGTTCTATATTTTCACTGCATTTTAGGAAATTTTGAGGGTTACTGCCTGGATTACATTGTTCGCTGTATGCTGTGTGTAAATAGAGCCAAAAAGCACATAACCATTTTTTTTTCACCCAGCCACAACTGGGCTTGGCAGCATTTTCTAGCGCTGGTGTGATCTCTGTGTGCATAATCCAGGAAAAAAGTATAAAACCTGTTGTTTAACTCTACCACAAGTTGCCTTAGCTGCTTTTTCTAAAGTGTGTGTGATCTCTATGTGCATAACCCAGCAAAAAACCAAACCAAAACAACAACCCACAACCACTTGTTTAAAGTTTGGACAGGGGTGGAAGAAATGTATCAAAACATAAGGTTTGGAATGTTGGCTGCTTTTCCTGCTCGTGGCCTCTGCACAGAAAGAAACATGCCCCACCAGAGGAGGAAGCAGAGGTGGAGTCAGCAAGGGCAGGAGCTCGGCCCCATCCAGACCTCACAACCTCTGAGGATGCCTGCCATAGATACAGGCAAAACATCAGGAGAGAATACTTCTAGAACATGGCCATACAGCCCCCCAAAATCTACAACAACCCAGTGATTCCGACCATGAAAGTCTTTGACAATACAGAGCCTAATTTAGTTTGAAAAATGTTCTGAAACTTGATGGGTTTGCTTACAGTAGTAAATGTGTCCAGTCCTTCAAGTGTGTCCACAACTCCGCCCTACCTCATCCCACTTTAGCCAGCCATAGCAATGATAAAAGATTTTTCTTGACAAAAAAATCAAGAAATTCCCCAAAAGACAGGAGGTGTGCTAACCTTTCTGAAACTTGAGGGGGAATGATGTCCTGGCTATGTTGTGTAATTGTAGAGAAATTCCAGGACATAGCTCTTGTAGTCTGTTTTTATTTATGTTTTTTGGGGGGAAATCAAAAGAATTCCCCAAAAATCAATAGATGAGTGAAATGTTTTGAAACTTGGGGGGGAGGAAAGAGTGTTAAACGTGTTCTACCACTGTAGCAAGCTTCACCCCAATAGCTCTAAAAATGAGGTAGAAAGTGCCCCGGGAAAACAACCCCCCCCCCCCACAATTGCTTTAACAAAAAAGTAACATTTCATTACTACATTATTTCATATTATCGTAATAGTAATGAATTTTTGTACTAATGGTATTTTAGAAGCACTTTCGAAATGAAACACCCATGCCCCCTAATTTTGTAATGACATTTGAAACATTTTTTAATCGATCCCACAGCCCTACAGTTTAGATCAAATGGGTAGAAATCACCACCCTCCTATAGTTTAGCAGGTATGTAACATAACCTCTAGCCATCACTTTGGTTGATTTAGATCATTTTTTTCTTTTTCAGTTTTTTTGTAGAGGATAGATTGGCAGAAGACAACTGCTTTATTTGCAGATGGTTTGAAAGGGTTTTGACTGGCTTTCATGTAACAAATCAGCTGATCATTAACAATTTGGGAGTGGAATTTGGTGGCTTTAGGGAGCTTCAAGACCACACTTTGCCCTTCCCTGGTGTTGGTGGTGCCATTGGGTGAGTTATGCTCATGATGCATACATTGTGGACATCATAATATGCACATTTTGTACATGCACATTTTATTGTGACATTGCTTGCACATTTATTCCGTTGTACAACATTGCCATTCAAAACAAAAATAGGTTAGGAGATTTACTGTTTAGGCTGACATCCAGAGATTTGTGCCATGCGCTCCCAGTATGAATTATTATACCACTTTCCAAGAATATCAGTGATCCAATAGATTGGTTAATTTCTTCTTCCCAATGTCACCAAGATTTTTGTCTACATGCACTTGACAGGTCTCAGTCCTTTTTATATAAAGATTGTTGCTGGGACATGTAATGACTTCTATTAGTGACCTGATAGTTCAGGTAGTGAAATGTCTGGAAGTATAACAGCTCTGTAAACTTTGTTATTGTACAAGGGTATTGCCAATAAACACAATGACCATAAGAATAGTGTCCTTTGAAGTTCATGTTCCCAATAAAATATTGTGATGAGTTGTTTTTGTGCTCTGAACTCATTCTTGAGTTCACAAGCATAGTCATGCAATTTTGTATTCTCTACAAATAAATCATGGGTTTCTTTTGGTAACAATTTATATTTCTCAAAAAGTGTCAATATCACCTGTTGGCTATAAGAATGAACAGTAAATTGCATAACATGTGGCTTTTAGCTCTCTCTCTCTCTCTCTCTCTCTCTCTCTCTCTCTCTCTCTCTGTGTGACACACACAAACACACACTATTATAAAGATCAGTATACATTGAAAAAATGACCTAAGATAGGATGCACTATTCCCTGTCTCTTAACTGATTAATCAGAGACCTAGATTCTTGGAAAAACAACAACATCAACAAGCATACTGTTGTCTGTGTGCTGAATTTATGAGTTAATGACTGGTATCATGTTACTAACACATCCATGCATGCATCGATTGATCAATCGATCGATCGATTGATCGATCAATCACATGAGTCTTATTTAGGGTGAATTATTCACCAGGGTGCAATTGATGTATTCTGCAGTCTGCAGCAGAAGCAGAATTGTCCTTACAGCCATGTTTTGTATTGTAGTTGCATACTGCAAATTGCATTATGTGAGTCTGTGCTGCAATTATGAATTGTGGTTGCATACTGCAAATAGGCAGCTGGTTACTGTGCTCCCGCAAAACAAGAAAATGGCCATGCTGTACATGTTGTCAATTTACAGGGTGGAGTCTTGGTATCCTGATCATTACAGCGCAACTCTCATATCTGCATGGGATACGTACCTGGATTGACTGTGGAAATACAAACTGAGAATAATAGCAACTTGATTGAAATGAACCACTTCCAGTGGAAGCATACAATAGAATCATGTTTAAAGACCTAAAATACATGGGAAGAATGTCTCACTAGCATTTATAGGTCCTCGAACATGGATCACACTGAGGAACCTAGAAAACTGTGGAACTAAAGAAATCCGAACCAACCAACCAAAGCAAAACAAAACAAAAACACCCCAAAAAGCATTCCAATACTTACATTAATACAGCATATGTTTAGAAATGTACATTGGTTGAGAGTACTGTACATTTAAAAGTGTACCAAATGTGAACAGGCTCGGCATATGGAGCAGCTGAACTGCTTCTGCCCATGGACTTATGATTGGATCCCCTCTCTCCCGGTAAAATGGGCCTATAAGGCTTTGATATTTTATCCCCAGCCAATGTACAGGTTGTGTGAAGGGGTGCTGCAGGGAGGAAAGTTCTCTTGCATAGCCAGAAGTAGTCAAAATGATCCCCTTGTCTCTAATAGAGGGTGGGAAACATGCAACACTGTTAGAACTAAACTCAATTTAACTCTAAGCATATCTAGAGGGAACAACATGATTCCCATTTCTAAACTACCAGAGGTCATATTTTCAATGAGATGATTTGCATTTCACTTACATAGGAGCTCCACATACATAAGTAGCTAGCTGGCCATGCATATGGAGTTGCTATACAAAGGAAGCTAAATGCACCCTGGTGTTTATCTATATTGGCCTGAGACTCATTAGAAATGATGTCTTTACAACTATATAAAAAAAAGTAGAAAGTCGACATGGACCTGATATTTATTTCTCTCTTTGGGTATCATGTATCTTCTGTGTATAAATTTAAGAATAATCCACTGTTACAGTTTAGAGAGGTAATTATCTCAAAATAAGCCGTCTATTCTTTAGTGATGAGCAAGCCGAACTCCAGCTATGTTGGATAATAGTTTTCAGACATAATTTAAGCAGAAAGCCTAATGCGCCATTCTTATTGCTTTTCATTACATTTTGTTGACATGGGGATTTCATCTGAGCTTGATTCTTTTCTTGTGTTAGTTTTCATTATTATTAAAGAAGGTTATTATCTTTTACAGGTAAACAAAGATGCTTCTAAAACTGCATCAAAACAATCCATGGGAGTTTAATGCTATCTGATGATTTTTGAAGAGTTGATTTTAAATAAAGTTCAGAATATCAAACACTCCTTACAAATGATGGGGATTTGGTTTACATGAATGGAAATTATATCATTGAGATGAGGGTGGGCAACTTGTGGGCCTCTAGGCATTCTTGCAGTGCATTTCCCAGCATTCTTCAGCATTCTTCAGCATTCACAATTGACCTCATCATATCAGAACATGGATTGACTTTAAATACAGTTTCTGCCTCCTGCAGAATTCTGGGGTTTGTAGTTTAGGAAGGGGCCTTTAAACTACTCAGCTAGACAGGCCCTGGCCCTTACTGAACTACAAACATCAAGAATTCTGCAGGAGGCAGAAACTGGATTTAAAGTCAATCCATGTTCTGGTATGATGAGGCTGCAGGTTGTCTAACAATGTCTATGGCAACTGGGAACTGCAGTCTAACAATATCTAAGAGGCCTTGATGAAACAGAGACTTAATTATCAATGTTCATGTCACACATTTGCAAAAATAAATGACCCTTCTCAATGGTCAGTGGTCTTGGATTGTATCTTTTGCAATGATTTCTACTCTAGATTAAGAGGATTTCTCTTGAATGCGATTTTATTGCTTCTTGGCAGGAGGTTGGACTGGATGACCCACAAGGTCTCTTCCAACTCTATGATTCTACGATTCCATAATGATCAAACTGGATTGCAGTCTTTTAATTGATATGAACATACAGTATATTTTAAAACTTTATATTGTGTTTGTATATAGGTCATCATCCATAGATGACCTTTTTACTTAACTTTACTTAGGTGATTCATCGTCGTCTGAGGATGGTGGTCCTCCAAGGTCGGTGTCTTGGTGGTGGGTACGTAGGTGACTGTAGCCCTATTCCTGATCTGCATCTTCTCCCACAGTGAGAGGGTCAGTTTCCAGGTAGAAGGTGGTCCTGGTCGGGGTTGGCTTGGTGTGCCTTCCTCTTGGCACAATTCTCTCTTTCACCCACCATTAATGCCTCTTCAAGTTCTACAGCACTGCTGGTCACAGCTGACTTCCAACTGGAGCGTCAAGGGCCAGGGCTTCCCAGTTCTTTGTGTCTATGCCAGAGTTTTTAAGGTTAGCTTTGAGCCCATCTTTAAATCTCTTTTCCTGTCCTCCAACATTCCATTTTCTGTTCTTGAGTTTGGAATAGAGCAATTGCTTTGGGAGACGGTAGTCGGGCATCCGGACAACGTGGCCAGTCCAGCGGAGTTGATGGCGGAGGACCATCGCTTCAATGCTGGTGGTCTTTGCTTATTCCAGCATGCTGACATTTGCTTGCTTGTCTTCCCAAGAGATTTGCAGGATTTTTCAGAGGCAGCACTGATGGAATCATTCCAGGAGTTGCATGTGACATCTGTAGACTGTCCACGTCTCACAGGCATATAGCAGGGTTGGGAGGACAATAGCTTTATAAACAAGCACCTTGTTATCCCTACAGATGTCCCGATCCTCAAACACTCTCTGCTTCATTCAGAAAAATGCTGCACTTGCAGGTCTCAGGCGATGTTGAATTTCGGTATCAGTGTTGACTTTTGTGGAGAGTTGGAAATGATCAACATTTTTAAATGTTACACCATTAAGCTGTATTACTGGCATTGGAGAGGGATTGGCTGGTGTCTGCTGGAAGAGCACTTTGGTTTTCTTGATGTTCAATGACAGGCCGAGTTTCTCGTATGCTTCTGCGAAGGTGTTTAGAGTGGCTTATAGGTCTTCTTCTGAATGTGCACAGACAACATTGTCATCAGCATACTGGAGTTCTATAATAGATGTTGTTCTAACCTTGGTTTTGGCATTCAGTCTGCTGAGGTTAAATATCTTGCGATCTGTCCGATAGATGATTTCCACTCTGGTGGGAAGCTTCCCATCAACAAGGTGAAGTATCACAGCGATGAAGATGGAAAATAAAGTTGGACAATAACATATCCCTGTTTGACACCTGATTCCATCATAAATGGGTCACTTCATGAGCCATTGATGCCCAAGACTGTTGCCATCATGTCATCATGGAGGAGCTGCAGGATGTTCACAAATTTGTTAGGGCACCCGATTTTTTGGAGGATGGTCCAGAGAGCACTGCGATTCACTGTGTCCAATGCCTTTGCATGGTTAATGAATGCCATGTACAGTGGTTGATTTTGTTCCCTGCATTTTTCTTGGAGCTGTCATGCAGTGAAGATCATGTCCACTGTTCTTCTGGAGGGGCAGAAGCCATTCTGGGATTCTGGGAAGGTGTCTTCTGAGAGGGGTAGAAGGTGGTTCGCAAGGATTCTTGCGAGGATTTTTCCAGCGGAGGTTAGAAGGGAGATAACTCGATAGTTTCCGAAGTCTGTTCTCCCCCCCCTTTTTTTGAAGAGGGTGATGATGGTGTCATCCTTGAAATCTGCTGGAATTTTCTCGGTCACCCACACTTTTCCAATGACCTGGTGGAGTTGTTGTGTCAGCTCAGGTCCTTCCTCTTTAAAGGTTTCAGCAGGGATCCCATCAGGTCCTCTGGCTTTGTCATTTTTTTTGTTGGTTGATGGCATTGCTGACTTCTTCCAAACTAGGCAGTGTTGTAAGCTCATCCCTGGTTTGATGTTGTGGGATTTATGAGAGAACCTCTTGGCCACATTGGAGCTGCCATCCAGGAGGCTTTGGTAATGTCCTTTCCAACATAGTGCAATTGATTTTTTCCCCTCAGAAAAGTTCTCTTGCATAGCCAGAAGTAGTCAAAATGATCCCCTTGTCTCTAATAGAGGGTGGGAAACATGCAACACTGTTAGAACTAAACTCAATTTAACTCTAAGCATATCTAGAGGGAACAACATGATTCCCATTTCTAAACTACCAGAGGTCATATTTTCAATGAGATGATTTGCATTTCACTTACATAGGAGCTCCACATACATAAGTAGCTAGCTGGCCATGCATATGGAGTTGCTATACAAAGGAAGCTAAATGCACCCTGGTGTTTATCTATATTGGCCTGAGACTCATTAGAAATGATGTCTTTACAACTATATAAAAAAAAGTTTGGTTCCATCTGATGAGCGTAGAGGCTGTATGCCATGGTTTCTTGGTCCGTAGATGACCTTTGTGGCTTTGAAAAATCCCTGAGCATAATGGCTATCTGCCAGGTGTTGGACTTCTTCAGCCTTCTTTGTCCACCAGAAGTTTTTGAGTTCTCTGGTCCTTCTTTGCACCTCAGCTTTTGCACTGATGTAGATCTTTTTTTGTTGTTGCAAACTTGATAATCTTTAGAGTCGGTCCATTGAAATCAATGAGAAAATAAATTTCATTTCACAGAATCCCACATCTAGCATGATCAGCACCCATAGATGTGTGGGAAATTCTGTGACATCTATTATTTTTTTCACAACCTCTGGGCTATTCCTTGGCAATGGAACAGGACCACAAAATTAAAAGCTATTGACAAAAGTTCTTAATCCTGGCTGTGGGCTATTGCTTGAGAATCTGGCATTATGGTGGGGACCTGCCTTCTTCCAGGCACTGCAGATGTTTGGGATGATATGAGATAATACGTATCAAATAATTTTATTCCTGAGTCAAAAAGTGCAAAACAAAAAAGGCTAATCATCAGTTTCTGTTACTTTTGGTAGGGATAGTTCAGCAGTTCTTTTGAGTTTTTCATTTATCTTTAAGTACACTGATCTGGTTATGACTTTTCTTGGACTAATATGCAGCTTGGAATCCTTTCCACACTCATTTCTTCCCATGTCACTCTGAATGTTCTTATCCAAGTATCGGAATAAAAGAACATTCGTTAAAACAATATAGATTTTTTTAAAAAAAGTTTTATATGTAAAAATATTTATTTTGTGTGGAAATATCTATTTGTAATTATGCAAGTGCACTTCAGAATAGTTAAAACAATGCAAATTTGGAATTAAGTTGCTTTATGTATCAGTCCCAAACATTTAGTTGTGGGCAGAATATTCTCTCAATACAATTTTGGAGAATATCTGGATTTTAAACAGCTTCCTGTAGGAGTCAACAGCAATCAGACATTAACTACAAGGTTCTTGAAGCACTTTCCAAAAACAGTGACAAAAATCACTTTCATTGTTTGCTTGTTTTCTAAGACTTTGCTTTATAAAACTGTTGCTTTGATATTATATATAGTAATGTAACTTTACGGAAAACTTCCCTGACTCCCATGTTTCAACACACTGATTTATTTAAAGTGTTTATATCACACCCTTTAGTCAAAAAGACTACAAGTAGGTTACAAGAGAGATACCATGGCAATGTTAATATTGCTAGATTGCAATGTTAGTACATATATATAACACAATATGCCATGACAGATTTTAGCTAATGCATCTTATTCACAACACAAAACAAAGATAACTGCAAGTGTGTTTCATTGATGTGCTTTAGAGGAAAATATTTTTCTGAGCTCTTTCCTTGTAACAAAGGCAAAATAATATGTGGGATCACAAAGGAACAATGCTGTGGATATATTTTGGATATGAAATCTATTTGTTGGATGCATAATCATTAAAGCACTTGCTCTGAGAATAATTTCCTATGATTAAAATAATGAGGAAGGATGCATGTGGAAACAAGATACCTTTTCTCGATCAACAGGAAACATTGTAATAAAAATGCCTTTGATATAAAACACAATTTCTTGATATTTTTTTTAAAATCACAAATGAATGATGAGATAAATACTTGTTTGAAAGGTATCCCAACATTTTCATTGTGATAATTTGGCATGAGTGAAAATTAAGCAATTTTCACTCAAAGCAAAATAATATTTTTATTATACCATCATAGTTACTAATTATGATTATAGAGCAAAACAATTGATCTTATCGGCAACAGGATCTGAATTTGCGATGTGATTCTGATGAACTTATATGTCTGGATACCTAGCTTTACGTGGGGTTGCCTTTGAAGACTGTTCAGAAGCTTCAAATGGGTGGCAGCCAGGTTTATCACCAGAGCGGGCTACAGGGAGCACACAACTCCTCTATTACAGCAGCTCTGCTGGCTGCCAGTCTGCTACTGAGTACAAGTCAAAGTGCTGGCTTTAGCCTATAAAGCCCTAAATGGTTCCAGCCCAGCCTACCTGTTCGAACATATCTCTCTCTATGAACCATCAAGAAGATTAAGATCTGCTGGGGAGGCTCTGCTCTTGGTCCCCCCTGCTTCACTTTTAGAAAGAGAACAAAGACATTGGTATGGAACCAAGCTTTTGATTAGTAAAGTAATGCTGTACAAGAAGCAAATGTGGAATATGTGCAATTGACATTGGAATGGCCTGGTCTATGCACTTGGATCATGTAATTTTAATGTTTTATTAGGTGTTTTAATTCTTGTATTTCATGTTTTAAATGTCCTTTTTATTGTCTTATAGTTAATTGGCATATTGATTTTATGCTTAGTTATATGATGTTGTGAATTGGTTTATGTATGTAAGGCATTGAATTTTGCCATTATTTCTGTGTAAACCACTTTCCCCTCAGGGGTGAGAAAAGCAGTATAAAAATACTGCAAATAAATAAATAAATAATTGCTTTAATCAGGCAATGTCTAAATTTACATTATAAAAGATTCTAATGTTTAAATGCCCCACCACTACCACTTGGTGAGATGAGAAACATGGTTGATAAACATACTCCAAGCAGCAACATGAGTGGGCCATATGTTAAAGCTGTAATTGGTATCAACTTTTAAAGGGCAGTTTTTCAAAAAGGCATATTGTTGAAGTTCCGAAGTCTGGAGAAAATAACATATATCATTCTTCTAGATGTTTGAAGATTTGTTGTAGGGTTTAGCAGAAGATCTGGAAGGACATATTCTTTTTCCCTCCCAGCCCGTGGACCACCTCCTTCCCAGATCACAAACTAGTCATTCTGGTGCTAGAGAAGTCCATTGCACTAGAAGGGGAAAGCCCAGGGGAGATGCTGGGGCATGAACATTATGCAAAGCATATGTTTTATCATGGAGATATATAATTATAGGAATACAGTCCATATGGACTATATATGCAATTTTCAAGTGAAACTATGAAATATTTGAAAATCTTGTTGAGTCAATTATATGCAAAAATATAAGCTGGAGATAACGGACCTCATCCCACTTGGAGGGGAAAGTGAGGGGAATCTTCTTCTTTTGTGTGGCATTTCCTGGGCTTCCATTTTTAAAGAAGGCAGAGAATTTACTCACCACCATTATACAAGATCGTTTGCTCTTGCTTCTAGCTCAACCATACACTTAATTCCCATCACATGGGCAGGTGATGTCTCCTCCATTTCAAAAATACCAGCACACTTTTTTTAAACAGGCATCCTTTTTGAAACACTATTCTCCCTGGGGTTGTTTGCCTTCAAGATCCTTCCACTGAAGCAGGTCACAAAATTTGAAGTTATAGGAAAGTAGATTTCAATTGAACATTAGAAGGAACTTCTTGATAAGGGTGGTTCTATAATGGAAACTATTACTTAGAGGTATATCAGCTTTTTACTCTAAATATCTTGAAAAAGACGCTAGATAGCTACCTGCTCGGGATACTGTAGTTCTCAACCTGGGGTCCCCAGATGTCTTTGGCCTTCAACTCCCAGAAATCCTAACAGCTTGTAAACTGGCTGGGATTTCTGGGAGTTGTAGGCCAAAAACATCTGGGGACCCCAGGTTGAAAACCACGATATCCTGCATTGAGCAGATGGATGGATGGAGGCAATGAACCTCCTTTCATTTCCATGTTTCTATGAGTCTATTGCTGCTTTTCAACAAAGGCATTGATGCATTGGAAATAGATGATTTAAATATTATTCCCATATTGGGAAAAATTAATATGTTCTTATGAAGTGAAAGGAGTCAGCTGAACTCTTTTATATCACACAGTTCTATATCATAATGGATAAATCAATCAAATTATATTCAATTGATTTGAATTCATTTGGCAAAGTGAAGCACTTGCATACAGATAGTCAATAATAAAATGTTAACCTTGAGAATTATTTGCCGTTGAGCTAAAATCTAATATTAATATTTAAATACAGGTAAATGGAGGTTGGTTTTAATGGGTACCATTGTGAGTGATTGATTGATTTTATTCTGCTTCTTTTATGTAGAATATTTCTGTTGCTTTTTGATTTGCAATTTCATTTATGAATGCATGAACCTATGGAACCCTTAGAATTATCCCTTTAAATTATGTTAGGTTCTATTCACAAGTGATTTCTTTGTAATTTCTATTCCATATATCTTGATTTTTAAGTAATAAGTATATCTTCAGATTATTGGCTTACAGAAAAAGGTTTTATAGTTTAATAAGCTTAGCCTTTAACAGGATTAAGCAGTCATGCATTATGTTTAGGATTATGTATCAGTGCTTTTTCACTCTTAATAGAATCCAAACAGAACACAAGTGCAAGAAATTGAATTAGTTTGAGTTTAATAACTCTTTGGGTTAATCAGAGATAATGCCATTGTATTGCTAGGGCCAAAATAAGCCACTCAATGAAAGTGTGTAATTCTTAAAATAATGATACATTGTTTACAACCAAGAATGATAGCAAAAATTTGAATATAGTCTATGGTTGATTACAAAAATCAGGCTATATTTGTCTGACGTATTTAGGTAATGATCGATAGCAACTTGGCCTTTTAAAAAACATCTCAGATTTTCGGCAAAATTATAATTGCACTAACAAGCAAGAAAAATAAAATACAAATATTAATATCAAGGTTTGGATTCCAGAAGTCAAAGTTAAATTATGGTCACAAATTACTGCAGTAGTAAAAAGTATGAGAAAATGTAATTGAGGAAGAAACATAACAAAAGAAAAATTTAGTAACAGGCATACTGATGAAATGCCATATTCAGTTGTATATTCCTGCTTCTGTACATTTTAGCTACAAGTAACGGGAAGTAGTTGGAATCCAAAACATTTAAACAACCAAAGATTCCCCCATCTCTCAAGCAATGGAACAGCAATAGAGATAACTCAAAATGACCCCCTAAATGTGCTTTTTTACTTATTGGAAAGATATGGATAATTATTTTCTCTTTGTCAGAGAAAGATATGAGGATGTATCTCTTTTCTCCCATGGATAGAAAGGAAGCTTGTTCTATGATTTTGACACTGAGCAGTCTTTCCCACATACCAATATTCTTCTGAAACACAAGATCTCCAGCAGTTGGCTTTTATCTTCAAAAAAGGGAAATTATTGTTAAAGGTAAACATGACAATTTTATGGGCAGTTTCCTGCAATATCTAGGTTGGTTTTACAAAATAGATATTTGTTGGCTTCATTAACTGTAGCCTTATAACTGCATACCTGATGCTTTTTTGAAGTAAGATTTTATGTTTGATTTGACTGAATCTTTCCCAGTAACTTTCCTGCAACAAGAACTGAATATAAGAGGAAAAAGCCCAGCACCTTTATTTCAGGAGGAAACATTCTCCACTTCCACCAGGACCTCCCATAATCCAGAAAGATCAAAGGTCTTGAAAATGAATGAGCATAAGAGCATATTGTAAACATAGTTTGGCCACATTCAAAGCAGGATATGAAAATATCACCTAATAGAGTTATTATAAATTCAGGAAAGAGTTGGGGAAAATAATAACTTTTTTTTACAATTTTTCAAAGTAAGAGAAATCCTTGAGGGAAGAAAATAGGAAAAAGTTGCTTCCATTCTGTCCCCACCCTCTGAAATTTGTTCCTGAGCTTCAAAGGTCTTGAAGGCCATTGTGAAGATAGCTAAAATGAACATCAATCAATCAGTTCATTACTTGATGCGGCTAGCTGCTTATCTCCCTCGAATAGTTAATTTCCTTACTTCCAACCCCCAGAATAGTAGCCTTAAAAGATAGAAGAGATCAACATAAATGAACAACAATGAAGAACATAGGTAATTGGTGGCTCTATCTCTTCAAGCAGGTAGGATTTGTAGCCCTCAATGTTCAGAGCTAGGGGTACATGTTCCTGTTCAACCAATGAGTTAGACATGGAGCCATGTGTATTTGTCCTATTAAGGACTGAAAATGAATAACATACATAAGTTTTACAAGAACATGTAAAAGAGCACTGCTCAGCAAGATACCAGTCTTCAGCTAACAAGTAACCCTATTTAAATTGCAGCTGAATTATCCCATTTTTGAAAACGAGAGTTTAGGTACAGTGATGAATGGGGGTGCACAATACATATTAAATGGAGGAAGTTGTCCTTTTGTATGAAACCCCATCATTGTAGAGAATCAAAATAATAATCTCCTTTAGCGATAGCAAATGGCAAGATAGTTAAATTTAATAAGACCATGTTAAATGTTGAAAGAAATTTTTTATTTAAAAAATCATAACACTAAGCAATGTATAGGTGCCAATCATTGCAAGGACAAAGCCATTTTAAAAGCATCTTTTAAATTTTATTTTAGCTATTTTGGCTGCAGCTCTTAACCACTTTTAGAAAACACAATTAATGTTTTGTCACACTGCTTGTAGGTCACCACAAATAATTTAACATGATTTATTGTGATATGGTGAGAATAATTGGAGCACTTATTCAAGAGAACCCATTTAAATCCAGTGATTTAAATATTACGCAGCAATTCTGTGGATTTTATGTACAATTTTCAGCACTTGAGAAATAGTCTGTGTCATGGGTGCATGCACATGTTAACATTTTATTTTTGTTGTTTCCTGAAAGAACATAAAAATGATGGGAGAGATGGAAAAAAAGTTTGAAACAGATGGTATCTAACATATGTATTAAGCTTAGCTGGTGCATTAACGTGAGAACATGTTTTATTTCCAGTTAAGTATAAGCCATATATGCATATAGACTTTCCCTTCTGGCTCCTTATGTGGGTAAGGAAAGCATCAATATGTCAATTGCCTGTTGTTAGAGCCATACTGGAATGTATATGTTCAGAGCAGAGGACATTATCACAGCTGGACAAAAAAAAAGCCTATTGTCAATGATGTGAAAAAGAGGGAAATAAAGAAAATATTTTCTTCACAATGTTGAATGAAAGTTCAAAGTTTCCACATGGTTCAGGAGCACAATTTCTTCTCAGTAGAGTACAACATTCTAGGAGTTTATTTTTCAAAGCCTTTTCATGCCACTTTGTTGTTATGCACCTACAAGTTGTTTCCATCATACACAACCCTAAGTTGAACCTATGACATGGTTTTCTAGTGCTCCAAGTGTGTGATTAGTACAGGGTGACCCAGTGGTTTCTCATGGCTGAATGGGGATTCAAATGTGGGTTTTCCAAGTTGCAGTCCAACATTAAAGCCACTATATTAAGTCAGCATTTAGGATGTTGGGTTCAAATGGTTATACATGGAAATCAATGTGTTTTAAGCAAACAATGGCAAATTTAGATCCAATTGATTGCAAATACTGCAGTCAAAGCACTATTAAACCTGATGAAGCAAACTGTCTCTAGTGGATAATAAATTCATTAATTTTTAAAAAGAGAGTAATAGCAAGAAGTGGGTTATTTTCAAATTCTCTATCTGGTCAGGATGCATATTAAACAAAACAAAGCAGTATTAGTAAGATTTTCAGTTACATGCGAAGACCATTACAGGACATACTGTACATAACAGTTTTTGTGTCCTGCAACAACAAACCAGGGATGAGCTTGCAGCACTGCCTAGTTTGGAAGAAGTCAGCAATACCATCAGCCAACAACAACAACAACAAAATATAACAAAGCCCCCCCAAAAAGCCAATGAGATCCCTACTGAAATATTTAAAAAGAGGGGGCCTAAGCTGACACAACAAGTATGCCAGCTCATTAAAAAAGTGTTGATGGCCGATAAAATCCCAGTAGACTTCAAGAATGCCACCACCATCATCCTTTTTTTTTTTTAAAAAGGAGGGAAATAACAAACGGTGGAAACTATCGAGATCCCTTTTCTAACCTTCGCTAGGAAAATCCTTGCAATCTGACTTCTACCTGTCTAAGAAGACACCTTCCCAGAATCCCAGAATGGCTTCCACCCCTCCAGACAAACAGTGGACATGATCTTCACTGGACGACAGCTCCAAGAAAAATACAGGGAACAAAATCAACTTCTGTACATGGCATTCATTGACCTTGCAAAGGCATTCAACACTGAATCGCAGTGCTCTCTGGCCCATCCTCCAAAAAAATTGGGTGCTCTGACAAATTTGTGAAAATCTTCAGGCTCCTACACAATGACATGATGGCAACAGTCTTGGACAGCAATGGCTCCCAAAGTGACCCATTTAAGGCAGAAACATTTCCATCTTCATCTCTATGATACTTCATCTTGTTGATGGGAAGTTTCCCACCAGAGTGAAAATCATCTATTGGAGAAATGGCAAGCTATTTAACCTCAGCAGACTGAAAGCCAAAACCAAATTCGCAACAGCATATGTTATAGAACTCCAATATGCAGATGATGCACATTCAGAAGAAGACCTACAAGCCACTCTAAATACCTTTGCAGAAGCATGCGGGAGCTCAGCCTCTCATTGAACATCAAGAAAACTAAAGTGCTCTTCCAGCAGCCACCAGCCAATCCCCCTGCAATGCCAGAAATACAGCTTAATGGTATAACATTAGAAAATGACAATTTATGTTACTCTGGCAGTCACTTCTCCACAAAAGTCAACATTCACACTGAAATACAACTTAGCTAGAGCTCTGAAATTGCAGCAATTGTCTGAATAAAGCAGACAGTGTTTGAGGACCGGGACATTCCTACGGAGACCAAGGTGCCGTGGCTAGAACCTGGCATTTCATGGGGCCTTCCCTATGATTTTCCATTATCCATACAGATGCCATATGTGATGCTACCCATTTGGGTCTGACAAGGCTTTCACTCCACGGTACTTCACCTCGGCGCTTGGAATCTCCCCCTCCTTGGATCTTCCCCATACAGCCCTGTGATCTTCGTATTCCCTTCTCATCTTCCCTGATGACTCCGTCCTTCCCTACTATGGCATCACACCGCTGGGATACGCTGCTCCTGCCTATTGGCTCCAGGCTACTTCCTGGTCCGGCCCTTCTGTTTTGCTGCCAGGCGCCTCCACCATCGGGGGTGGTGCTGCATCGATCTCCAGGGGCATTTGCCTCTGCAAGAGGCACCCCATTTCGGGTCCCCCTCCTACCTTCTCCTTCCACCCATTTGGGTTGGAGGAGCCACTGCAGCTGCACTGGGGCATCCGCATCGCGGCGGGCTCTTTCCAGGCGTGACCAAGCATTTGTTGCCTTTCCATCCTCATAGCCTCCTAGCCGGCGTCTGGGATCTTCTTTGGGCTTCAGCCGTATGTACTTGAATCCTGGGGGGGGGTCCACACCATTTGTCCAGGGAGCACCCTCATTTGAGGAGCCCCTGCCTCATGTGATTGTATCTCCATTCATGTTTGTATTGTGATTTCCTTGCATTTGAGGTGACCTATTGAGGATATATCCATGATATCTGTGGTTTGTGCTTTGTATCTATGATATAGTGATACTTCACTGGTTTGTACTTCTCACCATTCTGCTATTTTGTGGTTACATTAAATGATTTATATTTTTGCTTATGACCTGTATTGGTCTTGCATTGCACTGAGTATTTAGGATATCACCTCCTGTTACTCTTCTTCCTTTGTGTTGGTCTGCATTCTAGGCACCATAGCCTTATTCTTTTTTGTGTGTTGTTTGACTGTTGTCTACAGACATCACACTCAACTCCTGTAACCATTCCATCAGCGTTGCCTCAAAAAAAAATCCCTGCAAATCTCTTGGGAAGACAGGCGGACAAATGTCAGTGTGCTGGAAGAAGCAAAGACCATCAGAATTGAAGCAGTGCTCTTACACCATCAACTCTGCTGGACTGGCCATGTTGACTGAATGTCTGATCACCATTTCCCAAAGCATTTACTATACCCCCAACTCAAGAACGGGAAATGTAATGTTGGAGGATGTAAAAAAAGATTTAAAGATGGGCTCAAAACCAACCTTAAAAACTCTTGCATAGATACTGAGAACTGGGAAACCCTGGCCCCTGAGTGCTCTAACTGAAGGTCAGCTGTGACCAGCAGTGCTGCAGAATTTAAAGAGGCACGAATGGAGGGTGAAAGGGAGAAATGTGCCAAGTGGAAGGCGTGTCAAGCCAACCCTGACCGGGACCACCTTTCACCTGGAAACCAATGCCCTCACTGCAGGAGAACATGCAGATCAAGAACAGGGCTGCACAGTCACCTATGTAACCACCGCCAGTAGATTGGTACATTATATTTTTCACTTAGAAAATTTGGAATGTATTGTCTAGTATTTATAATCCATTTGCTATTCCCCTCCATGAATTTAGTGAATGCATACACACAATTATTCCTAGTATCTACTTATTAGGCTAATTAGAACCTTGAAAGGTATTTCAGAGCTTATTTTATTCGTGAGCATGTTAGTATGTGCTGTTGTTATGTTAGTAATTATTTTATAGCACCTTCAATACACATAGCACTTTATGAAGAAAACAACAAAACCAAAGATATGCATTCTAAATGTACTAAAGACAGTTTGACTTTGACATATCTGTCCTTTTTTTCATTTTCCTTTTCTTTTAAATATTTCCTTCAAAACATACTGTTTTAAATCTTCTTCTCTATCAGATATTCTCTTATAGAAAAATGTAAAGGGAATATCCATATGCTTTTCTTCATTTGCTCCTAAAATAACTGGAAATAATCATCATATTAATCTAAAGTGTTGGGTTTTTTTTGTGCATGACACTGATTGGAAGTCCCTGATTAAAATCATTTAGCACTGAGTAACAATGAGTAAGGCTAATGCTGGTGTGAGATTTAATCATAAAAAGCAGGAAGAATGTGGGATCATGAGCAAAGTGACTAAGGAGGAGAATATTGTATTATTCACCATATCTGAATGTACAGTATGACCCCATATCCAAAAAAGATATGTTCTTGAACCTGATGAAAATGAAACCATGGATAATAATAAAACCTATTGAGATGAAGGGCCTGAGACATAGCACAGCAGTAACAACAGCTGTGCTTGCAATCTGAAGGTTGCATGTTCAATTCCCGGGCTGGTATGCACACCCAGCTATGAGCCCTGTCCAGTGTTCACCCAACAGTTCGAAAACAGCTCAGCTGTGAATAGATAAAACTGGGAACCGCCAAGTGGGGAAGGATTTTTTTTACAAAGAAAGGACTTACAACACCTAAATAAAGTAAGATCGGCTGTCGGAAGGTGGAATGCAAAAAAACAGAGGCTCTCTGTCATGAGGATGAAGCAACAGCACCCCCTTGTGACGTAATGATGCAATCACACCCTGTGATGCACCCTGTGATGCAGGCAGAAGAAAAATCCTTCTAATTGTACTTTTTATATGTTGCATGTTGTATGTAATTGTATGTAAATCCGGCAGAGACTGTCTGCCGTATGTGTGATGTAATCCGCTCTGAGTCCCCTTCGGGGTGAGTAGAGCGGAATATAAATAAAGTGTATTATTATTATTCTGACTTAATATCGCCCTCTGAGGCCTTGGCAACCTGACCCCCCTGGATAAACCACACAGCAGCTGAGGTACAACGGGTTTTATTTAGAATAGGTAGGTATAGGAAAGAGGTTGGAGGCGATCCTTATAGTGCCTCCAACTAGCAGCCAAACAGGAATCAGCAAAGGTGTGGGTGCTCCGCTGCAAAAGGAGCACAAGTGGGAAAACGGGAACACAAGCCGGATGCAAAGAGTCTCTTGGAATCCCAGCTGCCTGCAAATGAGGCTGGGACACGTTGATTATAAGGCAAAGAGTTCAAAAGGTAAAAAGAGTCTTTCAGGATCAATTACTGGGTTTCGACGACGAACAGGAACAAGGCAATACTGGAACAAGTCAGCCCGAAGCAGGCTGGCTGGCAAGGCTTGATGGATGGCCCGACTGGCCTAACCCGCAAGATCTTCTCCCAAATGCGTTGTTGGTACAAGACACCGGCATGGGGGTCTGCAAGGCAGTTATAGTGTTCCTTAGTTGCATCACACGTCAAAAGCTAAGATTGATGATCCCTTGTATGTTTTGTGAACTCAGTTCTCTTGGAATGCGATGCTGGTTAGCGAGTGCCATCTGGGCCAGGGAGTCAGGCTTTCTACTCCCGTGGCCCGCTTCTATTATCAGGGAGGCAGAGATGGTACAACCTTGAAAGGCCTATGTTATGCTTGCATCCCTAGTCTTCTCGCGGGAAAGGCACAGGAGGCCCAAGCAGGGTTTAAGAGCAAAGCAAGCTGGTTTGGAAATTACACTCTGGTTACCTTGGCTGGAACTTTGCTCAAACAAAAGTGACGCCTGAGGCCCTTGAGGTATGACACTTAAGAATACCTTAAGGCAGGAGTGGACAATTACCGGCCCTCCAGGTGTTTTGGACTTCAACTCCCAGAAATCCTAAGAGCTGGTAAACTGGCTAGGATTTCTGGGAGTTGAAGTCCAAAACACCTGGAGGGCCGGTAATTGCCCACCCCTGACTTAAGGTCACATCGAAGGACCTAGAAAATGCCTGGACATGGATAAATGAAATTTTGAATACTAGTTCAATAGATATGAGGAACTTACAGTATCTCAGTATATTGATATTTGCATCTGAATGCCTTCACATTTTTTCTCTAAACATAGTCCATTTGTAAAAATTGTTTGAACTGTTTGCTAACTGCATGCAAATTTCCCTTCCCAGATGAAAATCAACATTCAGCAAAAATATAGTTAGAAAAAGAAAGAAATATGCATGGGTTGCTTCCCCATAGACCATAATGGGGCAAGGTCCCCACACCTACAAAACAGGTGAGGCCCAATAAAAGAAAAATCAGTGAGAATGTTTAGTCTCGTAGTGATGAAGACAGGAGTAGAAACAAGCCTTATCCTTACCATCACAGTACTGTAGGATACTACACTTGATCTTAGCCAAAAGGCCAAGAAGAGTACAGTAGGGGCTTTTGTATGATCAGGACCAGGCAGCAGTAGCAGCGGCAAATCAGGTAGACATGGTTTTTAATATGGTAGAAAAACCATGGAAGCAGAGTACACTGCTGAAGGAGATGAGATGCAGAAGAGGTCTCTGGTGTCCTTAGTTGAACTGATGATGCAGTAACTGAACAGCAGGAGCAGGAAGAGTCATCCTATGTGTCAGCACCAGATGCCACCTCTATTGTGAGCCTGTTCCTCTTGCCTCCAGATGGAAGTCAGGCTCTCTGAGTTACCACTTGGGATGTAAATAATATTTGTGATTTGTCTTGTCCCCTAGAGAGGCACATTTTATGCTTTTCATGCTTCATACATTTTCAAATTATTTCTGTGGTTTTTTTCATGCATAAACCACTGGACTTTACACAAAACAAGCATATAAAAGCACACTGGGTGCAATTGAGAATTGGTTATGCATGACACAAGATACAAAATGTGAGAAATCATTGAAAATTGTGCAAAACCCTGATAATCTCGCCTGATTGGGGGAGTCCATTTTGAAATGTTCACTCGTGTGTAAGTCTTAGTCCCCAAATAAAAAGCAGAACACTGAATCCTACATAAATTATAACACTAGTGAACACACCAGCCTCATGGGGTTTCTTTTGGATAGTCTATCAACATCTCCTTTCTGGTTGATTTCCCCAGGTTTTCAAGTAGGATTCTCGCTTATCCTCATCTGGAAACCCATAGCATTTCCTAGTGCTGGTCAAACCTTATTCTGCTTATTTTCAGATGAAATCAGCTGTTCTTAGGCTGTTACAGTGGTTTAAAAAATCAACCCAAAAATTATTTGCCCACCACCTTCCTCTAGTGAAATGTAATAATCAAATGCACAAAACACACACACACACACACACACACACACACACACACACACAAGCTTAGGTTCCTGGTGATGCCCAGGTTAGATAATTTATAACACTATTTATTAGAAAAAGTCAGTCTTTGCTTTTGTTTTCAATGAATGCTTCCATTAGAAAAAGCATAAGGATGTGGGTTCACAGTGCTTTCTGGGTGCAGGTGAACTACAACTCTTAGAATCCAAACTCAATTTTCCATAATCTTCACAGGCATTCAAAGTTGGGTCTTTGTGCCATGTTTGGTTCAGATCCATCGTTAGTTGGATCACAGTGTTCTTTGATTGGAGATGAACTACAATTTTCAAATTTAGGGGTAAACCCCAACCCCCCCATATCCAAAATTGGTCATATTTGGTCACAGTGTTTGATTGCAGGTGAACTGCAATTTTCAAATTTTTATGTCAATCACCCCCAAACCCCATCAGTAGTCAAAGTTGTGTGACAACTTTGTTTTTTTGTTTTTCATGAATGCTCCCATTAGAAAAAGCATAAGGATGTGGGTTCAAAGTGCTCTCTGAAAGTGGCTGAACTATAACTCCCAGAATCCAAGATCAATTTCTCCCAATTCCCCACTGGTATTCAAAGTTGGCCACATTGGGTATGTGTGCCAAATTTTGTCCTGATCCATCGTTGGTTGGGATCACAGTGTTCTTTGATCGCAGGTGAACTACACTTCTCAAAACCATGGGTCAATCCTCCGCAAATCACTTCCATTATACAAAGTCAGCCATGTTGGGTATGTGTGCCAATTTTGGGCCAGATCAATCACTGGTTGAGTTCACAGTGTTCTTTGATTATGGGTGAACTACAATTTCCAAATTTGTGAGTCAACCCCCCCCCCCAAACCCCCACTTGTATTCAGCATTGTCCATGTTGGGTATGTGTGCCAAGTTTGGTCTACATTCATCGTTGATTGGGTTTATAGTGCTCTCTGGATATTGGTGAACTACAATTCCCAAAATCATGGGCCAGTCATTCCCAAACCCTGCCAGTATTCAAAGATGCCCATGTTTGGTATACGTGCCCAACATGGACAACTTCAAATATTGGTATGTGTGCCAAGTTTGATCCAGATCCATTGTTCTTTGTGATCATAGTGTTTTTTTTATTACCGGTGAAAAACAATTTCCAAATTTGTAGGTCAACCCCCACAAATCCCACCTGTATTCAAAATTGGCCACATTGGGTATGTGTTCCAAGTTTGGTCCAGATCCAACATCATTTGGGTTTACAGTGTTTTTTGATTGCAAATAAACTACAATTTCCAAAATTGTGGTTCAATCACCTCCAAACCTCACCAGTACTCAAAGTCGACCATGCTGAGTCTGTGTGCCAGGTTTGGTCCAGATCCATCATCAGCTGGGTTCACAGTGCTCTCTGAGTGTAGGTGAACTATAACTCCCAGAATCTAGGTTGCTTCTATCCAAACCCGTCCACTAGGTTCTATTGGTTATGGGGGTGGGGTGTCTGTGTACCAGGCTTGGTCCAGATCCATTGTTGGCAGAAGTTACAGTGCTCTTTGAAAGGTGGGTCCATCTTGGAAAATATAGATGTCGGGAATAAGTTCCACAAGATTTCATCTTAGGTAAGTCTCCACTAGGGATATACAATTGATTTAAAAAATGTTTAAAATTCTTTAGAAAACAAGAGGGGGTGAGGGCCACTGGCGCTTTTTTTCTAAAGTATCATTAGTGAAAAATTCATTACTATAATGAGAGTAATGAAGTTTTGTTACACTTTTGTTTTACAGTAATTGTGCATAATTCAATTATTATAATAGGGAACACTTCATGGGCTTCTTTCTCTCTCATTTTTACAGCTATTGGGGTGAAGCTTGCTATAATAGCAGAACACATTTACCACTGTTAGCACACTGAATTTCAAAATGTTTAACTTATCCACAGATTTTTGGAGAATTTTCAATGCATGCTTTCACAAAAAAGAAAATCTGCTCCTAGTTTGAAAGTATTTTTCCTGTTTAATGGTGTAGGCCTTACTTTGAAAGTAGTTGTTTTACTCCAGGAACTTTGCTTTTGTGGCACAAATGTCATTAAATTGTGGAGACACAACAAGATGTCATAGTTAAATGTGCTATAGCACAATGTACCCTCCCACAAAGACAACGTTTTTGCAGTTTCATAAATTTTCACCAGGTTTCTATTATAGAACCAATTTGGAACCAACATTTATAACCCAGGAACAAAAATCATAGTAAATACACCATCAAGGGTCATCTAGATCAGTGTTTCCCAACCTTTTTTGAGCGGCGGCACACCACCAACCAAAATGACACAAAAGTAATACATATAGTTAATATGTTTGTAAATGTATTTATACACTCACTTAGTGTGAAACCTGGGCCTGTTTCGATGAACACAACATAGATATCCTGGCAGGAATGGCAGAAAGACACCAACTTCCCACACAGAGCTCAGAACTCCCATAACCAAGAGAAAATGCTTTAAGAGTTTGGTGGGCAATGGCCTTGGGTTTTGTAGTTGTAGTTCCCCTATATCCAGAGAGCACTGTGGACTCAAACAATGTTGGATCAGGACCAAACTTGGCATGAATACTCAATATGCCCAAATATGAACGCAGATGAAGTTCAGGGGAAATAGACCTTGACATTTGGGAGTTGTAGTCGCTGGGATTTATAGTTCCCTTACAATCAAAGAGCATTCTGAACCCCACCAATGATAGAACTGGGCCAAACTTCCCACACAGAATCCCCAGGAGGCAAGAGGAGGTCTCTACTTGGGGAAAGGGAGGCGGGCCTTCCCAATGCATGGAGAGGGAGAGACCAAGTAGACAACGGGTGGGGAGGGGTGTGTGTTTGTAATTTTGTGCCTTTATCGAGGTAGATTTCTTAGGGTTTTTATACTTCAACACACTAGACTCTCCCCACCCCCCTCCTGGAGGTTCCATTTTCCCACGGCACACCTGATGATCGCTCACGGCACACTAGTGTGCCCCGGCACACTGGTTGGGAAACACTGATCTAGATCAATCCCCTTCTGCCAGGCAGAAGGGCACCATCCAAACTCTCCTAACACTCAGTTGGAGGTGGTCTGAAAGAGCCATCCATTTAGGGATTTCGTCCCAGCACAGAGATTTACTTACTTACTAAAAAAGCATTAGTCAGTCCCCCTCTTTACAGATCCAATAGTTTATTGGAACTTGCTGGTTGCTGTTAGGAAGAGAGAAATCCCTCTCTCTGCTATTCTGTTTGGTGCTGATGCTGTCTGGGAAATGTACTTTTGAATTCTCTGGCATAGAGCTCCTCTCTTCCCAAACTACATTTCCCAGTGTTCTGTGCTGTTCCCAAAAAACACTGCTACCTAGTTTTACTTCTCCTAATGTCGAGACGCCATTAATTTACAGAGGAAAGGCAGCCTTTTTGGCTTTGCTTTGCTTCCTTGCACTGAATATGAAACTGACTTCCAGTTTCCAAATAAGCATGCGTAGGATTATGTTACTAGCAAACCAAACAGCTTTAAGTGGAAACCAAAAAAAATATTGGGTTGTTTTTGTAAAAGAAAATGAAACAAAAAGCAGGAAATGTTTCACAAATGTCTTTTTTGCCTGAGATTATATGTTCACACATGAAGTAAAAAATTAACTTTCTCTTTTTTCACGGACTTTATAATGTACTGAAGGCTAACTAATTTATTGAGTAAATGCAGTTCAAAGATAATGTCCAATATGAATGAAAAACAATCCAAAAGGCTTGAAGTATCAATGTCCAAAGGAAGGTAGCAAATAGGCCAAAAACTTAGCAAGGCACCACAAGGCTGTGGCCAGGAACAAAGGCAAAGCTCCCAATGCTTTGGGACTGGAACAAGGCAAGGCTTCCCAATGCTTTGGGACTGGAACAAAGGCAAGGCTTGATGACCACTAGCTATCCAGCTCGTGATCCCAACTCCGCTTCACGCCTATTCAGGTGCGACGTGGCCGGAGAACTGAGGATTCGTTCCCACGGATCCTATACTTAATCCTTCGCCCGAGGTCCCCGACGCTCTAGGCTTCTTCGTCTCCAGTCTCTGCTCACGGACCTCGGCCGGTCTAGGACCCTAGACCAATCCCTCCGAGTAGACTCAATGTTCCGTCTCCTATCGAAGGTTCGACCTTGTCTCTCAACAGCTGTCTCGCTATCTTCCTGAGAGCTTCCCTCCCTGGCACTTTCCCACTCGCTTTCATCCATGCTTACACTTTCAAGTTCCTGGGAATTCCTCCCACCCGGGTGTTCATAACTCGCTGAATCACTCCCTCCCGACTGCACCTGGTTATCTGAATCTTCCAGAGGTCCAAACATCATTTCGTCCCATGCCAAGCTCTCTGCGGGCGAATGAGGCCCATCGGAAGGGCCTTGTGCTTCACCCCAGTCACCTAGCTCATCCTCCGAATCCACCTCTGCTGCTGCAGGCCCTAGTGCTAATGGAACCCCGGGGCCTATTCCCTGCCCTCCAGGCACAAACGAGAACTGCTGTGCTACACTTTTCCTTTATTGCTGTTATAATATACCAACCAGTTAAGAAATGAAAATCAATGCAATCAATCAAGTAACGACTAGATGGCATCACCTTAGGGGAAAGATTTCTTCAGGGGCTGGTATACTAGTCCATCTCTTGAAACCTGGTAATATACAATATATTTTTTGTAGTCTGATAATGTGGAGACAATATATTTTAAGCCCTCTCTTATCACTTTCATACAGTTTGGCTGTCAAACTAGCTGTACAAAAATCTAAGCCATTGAGTGAGCAATAGATAGTACCACAAGTTCTCATAGTAATGAATCAGACAGTAGATTTTTTTGCAGTATTGCAAAAAGATCCATGATGGAATGATATTTATCATATGAGAAATATGGCTGAAGTTAATAGAACTAAGTACATATACAGGTCATAGGATACCCTTCAAGGTACGTATATTGTTAAGTGCATATGATTTAAAAGATGATGCTAGTAAACTTTCCTGCCAGCAGAACAGCAATAGAGGACATTTCTTCACATGCTAATAGTGCTCTTTCCGAATGAACATAGGAAAACATCACTCCATATCTTAGATTAAAAGGAAAGTAAAATTTAATTGCTGCGTTATTCAAAGCAAAATGCTCATATCAATTCATCCTGACAAAAGCAGGGGAAATAATTGGCTTATTAATATTTTATATGCAAAGTTCTTGCCACAAATATTGCAGTAAGAAGACACTGTGCCGTTATTAAAACTGAATTTAAAAAATATGAACTAATTATGAGTTCAGTGAAACTGTATTGAACCGAAAAGGAGCAATCTGTGCCTGTTCGTTGGACAAGCAATGCAAGGGGAAATATGTTTGTTTCAAACAACATCTGCTGAATTCACCATTTACATGCCGTTTTATGGTGCTGTTTAAAAAAAGGGAAATGATACTATCAAAACAAATGAGCATAACCATGAAAGAGATAACAAACTGGAGTCACAATCTCAGGACTAACCCAAGATGCTGGGCTGTTTAAGACAAGGTGCATAGACCAACCATAGCTGACAGGGACAGCTAATCACCTCTCAACAAAGGATTCCTATAGGCAGTTAGAAGCAACACCTGAAACTGCTAAGCCATTAAATGCTAATCAAGGTGACCAATTGCAACAGTCACACATGCCCCCAACAGACAAGAGTTCTTTCTCCCACCTTGGGCATTCCACAGATATATGAACCTCACTTGCCTAGTTTTCAACAAACCTCACAACCTCTGAGGATGCCTGCCATAGATGCGGATGAAACGTCAGGAGAGAACATGGCCATACAGCCAGGGGCTGTCCTACTGGTAGGCAAAGGATGCCGCTGCATGGGGTGCCATCTGGAGGGCGAGGCGAGGAAGGGCGCCTCAGGTGGTGTACAGACCCTTCTTGTCTCTCATGCCATGAAGCAAGCGCGCGCGCGCCGCCTTGCTATACCAGGGGACCGGCTCACTCTCGTGTGCACGCTCTCTTCTCCTCTCCTCTGTCCGCTCAGCCTCACGTCCTCCACCTCCTCTCTCCAGCCATTTTAGGTGACTGAATGGATAGGTAGCAGTGGCTTAGGCTCCGCTCACTTCGGTCAGCACAGCAGTAAGGAAAGCTTCAGCTTCCCTCCGCCCGCTTGGCTGGTGGCGACCTCAAAAGGTGGGGTTGGCGCCAAAATAATGTTTTTGGGGGGGGGGGGACAACAAAATAATGTTCGCTTACCATTTAAAATTACCTTAGACCGTCCCTGCATACAGCCCAGAATACGCACAACAACCCATAGACGGGTGCCTTGGTTTAGCACATTAGGAAGAAAATAAATCATAAAATGTATCTCCTTTTTCCCTGGCATTAAAAATCCAACATTAAAATGGTCACATATTCATAAAAATCCCACAACTTCCATATCATGCTGCTTAAAAGTTGGGCCAGTCATGATCTGGGCTTGTATATAATGTTAGGGATTCTCAAATGCTTAACTATCATTAGAAAAAAACTATCATTTGAATTAGGTATCATTTCAATGTCTGGTGTGCTTATGTGGGCAAAACTTTATAATGAACTTAAGGTTTGTTGAGACCACCGGAATACATCTTTTCTGTGCTTAAGGCTTTGCAATTTTATTTATTTACCAATTTTATTTATTTACCAATTAATGGAGTAAAGAAATATGTCGTCAGAGAGGTAATCGTGAATAATGAATAAAAGAATAATGAATAAATATTTGGATGCAAATAACAAAGTCTTATTTCATTCTCTGTAGCCACTAGCAGCACATTTTGAGTAGATTATAAACTTTTTTTCTTTTGCCCTTTCTGAAGCTTCCCATTTCCTCATTAAGATGTTGAAGCAGTGAGTAATAGCCAAGGGAGATGAATGTTCGGTTAAGGCATTTGTGAGATTTAATAGAAATAATACATTATTGTAACTACCACTCACTGGACAATCCCACTTTTGTAGGGTACTCTTATCATATTAGGACCATTTTTCATCGGCGCTGCTACAATGCAAGCTTTATTGTGAGGCTGAGAAGTACCTCTACAATCTTTCTTCTCTTGACTCCCTTTGGTGTTTTTATAATGAATTCTATTCCAAAAGAAGATAAAGGATTAAATTCTGAAATCTCCAGTCATTATTTTTCATTAGCCAGATTTCTACATAAAAATCATTAAAATGGTTCATTGCTGGAGAATGGGCAATCTTTTGTTGGAACAGAATATTGCAATAATATAAGGCATATCAGTTGTATTAGAAGTTAACAACCAATTTGCCAGATGCCTGCAATGTTAATGCTTCATGAGCAGGGAGTTTGTTTCACCGATATGATGCTGTGACTATTATTAATATCAGGCTAGGATAATTCATATCTATTAGACACACACAGAAAAGCCACATATTTCTTAACTTCTTATCTGCTTCACTTTTTAACAAGACTGAAATTATATTAAATTAGAAGCTGTAAATATATTTTTAAAATACAATTGATAAGGTATTAAGCTTGGTATATGGAGAATATGGCATTAAATTTTTAGCCTGACTCTATTAATATTGTATATAAAGCTTCAAGAACAGCAAAGGATATCGCATCAATGAGATTCCCTTGCAAGAGAAGATCTATCAAGAATATCCAATAAGAGGCACACAATCAGATTTAGAATACACACAAGTGAAATAACTAAAGGGGACAGTTGTATCTAGTACTATTAAAACTTCCATAAGAGCTTGTGTCTTCATTTCCAACAAACATAACCTAATTAGACATTTTCAGAAGAGAAACTGCACAAACCACAATTATTTTAGCATTACAAAGCAGAAACCTACACAGAATACATACACTACATGCAAAACAAGACAAAAGTAAGCCAAATCACAGAAATGGCTCAGCAATAGAAAGGCCTGGAGCAACATAGGAGATAGCCTACATAAAAATGCTACTGGAGAAGCTGTTCATCATTGAATCCCTTTTTCTCTATTATGCTGAATTTATCTTCTTTATGTTCGCATTGGTGAGTCTCATTGCTGTTTTCACACATTCATTTGCAAGCTTAAAATCTGAAGAGCGAGTTGGTTTTTTGAAAGAAAAAAAAAGGACAATAACACATTACATTAGATTGCAGTCTGTCCAGAATGGCTAAAGGCCAGCACTTTTTACTGCTGTGGATGCTGCTGCTGCGTGCCTTCAAGTCATGGCAACCCTAAGTGAACCTCTCACAGGGTTTTCTTGTCAGATTTGGCTCAAAGGAGGTTTGCCTTTGCTGAGGAAGTGAGGGCTGCCCAAGGTGACATTTTCATGACTGATCTGGGATTCAAACTCTGCTCTCCAGTGTCTTAGTACAAGACTCAAACAACTACACCACACTGGCTCTCAAAACTGAATCCAAACCCTTTGCAGCATAGCATAGCATAAAGGCTGCTAACCAATGTTTGATATCTGGGCAGATTGGCCTTCCCAGATCCAATTCAGAATGGTCTGGTTTGACTTACATCTAGCCCAATGAGTTTCAGAGCAGGTCATACTGTCTGAGGTGCTTTTGGAGCAACAGATGTTTTTATGTGGAGGCAAAGGCAGAGGAACACGTGTTTTCAATGCATGGATGCCATGCTGATGCTTTCATGGTATGATAAGGTGGCTTTGGATTAGACTTGGAGGTATGGTTCTAGCTTTCAAACATGAAGGGCTTTACTAGCACTTTCTCAAAAATTCACTTACAGTGTTTGCAGAGAGGGATTGTATGCCATGACGTCATCACAAAGTCCCATGGATTGGCCACGCACTGTAGCCAACCCATGGGGTCTGGCAGCGGGTGTGGCGAACCTGTCACTCCACACCCTGCATCGCACAACTTAACCTGATCTCATTCCATGGGGCAAAGCTTTGCTGCCTGACTTCCCACATTATCCTGAAGAATTTTGTCAGTTGAAAAGACTTTTGTGGCCCCATCTATACTGACCATTAATTGAAGTCCAAAGCTAGCTTCAAACTCTGAAAGCCAGACAACAAACTCCCACAAAAGCATATGAAAGAAAGTCCTTATTGTGTATCAGTGCTCTGTGCTTTATGTACTTTATGTAATAACCATCTGGGCTTCAAACTGACTCAGTGGACAGAATTCTGCATCAGTTTATACTTCACTAACTGCTTAGCTCAGTAATGTCTCCTGGCTTGAGTCCTCCAAACCTAATGAAAACATCATTTAACTATGGTCTGATTATCAGTAGATTAGATCTCTTTCTCTACAAATAACAGGTGTCTGAAAAAGTAGGTTGGGGAAAGAGATTTATCATTGTGGTTATAGTGTCAAAATCATATAATAATTGTAAATACAAATCAGTTATGGGTAGGAAATCTAGATAACTGTTTAATATTTACAATGGCTACCTAGTTACAATCTTGGCCCTATTGCTATGAATTTCCCCAAATCTGTTTAGCAGGCATAGGGTGAAAGAAGACTGTTCTGCCAACAATTATTCCATGGTTGAACACTTCTGTAAGATTTGGAAGGTGTGGCGATATTTCACAAAGTAGGGATTAGTTATCCCTCCCTCTCCCCCTTCTCCCTCCTTCCTGCCCTTCCGCCTTCTCCTTCCAGACACTAGGTTCATGCTGTAGCAAAGCAAAAATAAATGTGTTTCCCCCACCCACTCACTTGAAAAAAAATGAGGTTAGGGTTGTAGTCTTAAAGGTTAGGTTTGTAGTTTTAATTGAAACCATTTCACTGATAATTGGTAAAGGAAAATGTGGTATCATGGTGACATAGATGGTCAATGTACAGTGTTTGTTTAGTGCTCAGATTATTGGGAAACGATTGAGTTTAATGAAACCCACAAATCCTGTGCTTGATTCCTTTTTATATATCAACATCACTCCTCATAGCAGCTAAGTCGTCTGTCACAAAACAGAATCTCCCAGCACCCAGTGGTGCTAATGTATAATTAACATTATATCCATATCTGACATTCAGAGTGGTTTTTAAGGGGTGATCAGATATCATGCATTTGACCAATTGGTCTTTAATCCACAAAAGCTTATGTCACTTTCATAATAAATCTTATAAATTTATTATGCTTTAAGAACCTATAAGACATGTGGTGTGGTACATCTGAAATGACAAAAAGAGTTTCATACCCCTCAGCACATCACAGATGCAAATTGGGATATGTGTGGGCAAACAACATTGAAGTGTAGTCAAGAGGGGATAAATAACACAGTGTAATAAAATTTGAAAAGTTTTCTGTTCCTGGTTTGAGAGCGTCATTCCTGTTTAATAGTCTAGAACTTACTTTGAAAGTAGTTGTTATACTCTGGAAACTTCATTTCTGTGGTTGCTACAAACTATGTTGAATTCGTTGAGACTCAATGAAATATTCACTGAAATCTATAGCAAAGTGTTCTGCAGGACATCCCACAAAACAAGGCTTTTGCAGTTTAATAAACCTTTCCCATTTTTAATGATAGAACCAATTAGGAAATAACCTTTATAACCCAGGAACAAAAAATGTGTTACATAGTATAATTAATTAGGAATAATATATAAGCTAGGAGAGGCTGCAGCACTTTGTGTTTGCCTAAGCCTACAAGGAAAGCCAAGAATGCACCCTCTTCTCCTTTTCCCCCTCTGCTGAATTAATTAGTTTGCACCAACTGAAGTAAGCAGAGGACTCAGGAAAAACAGCACAGGACTTGAGGAAACCAGGAGAGAGAGATTGGTATATTTCAAAAGCAGATGAAAAATGACATGACAGGACATTAATCAAGCCTGTCCTTGCAATATTGGGACAGCTAGAGGATATGCAGTTCTGGAGGACAGAACACTCACCTAATATTACAACCCCATCACATGAAGGTTGAGAAGCACCTTCTGTGCGTTGTCAGGATTTGGAAATACCTGATATTTTCTAAGTGATCGCAGAGTTAATACCTTTGGTTTAAGCACCTGTAAAAATTAAGCCACTGTATTAGGTTGTGGTGGTTAATGCACTTGGAGCGGTATATAAGTTGTAGTTATAATGAGTAAATTTGATGAGAGTTGCTGAGGGACTGGTGGTTGGAGAGTGTGTTGGAGAATTACTGCTTTGAGTAGTGAGGAAGAAGAAGCTATAAAGTTTGCATATTTTGTGTACTGCTGCCACAAAGGAGAAACAAAAGCCTTCCAGTCTCTCTGTGTTTTGCCATTTGAGTAGAAGACCACTACAACTGTGTTTTTGCATACCTGGTTTTTTAACTGGGACTAATAGAGTCACTTCTGCAAAAACAGGAGTTTTATGACTGCGTAGAGCCCTGACATGTGCTTCTCTGTGCTGCTAGCACTCTGTCAGCATGGAGTCCCCTGGAGCTCATCAGATAACACTGCTTCTGATGGGGCTCTGTGCCAGCAGTGCAGAGAAACAGAGCACGGAGGAAGCTGGGGACAGCAAGCAAACATCATGGGGAGGGATCCCATGACTCATAACAGTAAGGGAATGCAGCATTACACTGGCCCACAGTTTCCACTGCTGTCCCCCAGCTTCTTCAGCTCCATATGGTGAAGTCCTTATTTAGCATCATGGGTCTATAAAGTCCCTGTACTAAAGGCTGTATACTACTGTATATTAATTGCTGTGAAACATAAGTAGCATGATGCTGTTGCACTCAGCTTATTTATTTAGTTGCGGTATAGGGGACTTAGGGTGGTTCATAGTGTTGGCAACAATTTACTGCCATCAATAAAAAACAGTATAAAACATTGACCCTCCCCTGATAAAACATTAAACATTATTAAACACTTCACATAAATTAACATCACACTTGGCCACGATAGTCCACGCTCTGGTTACATCCCGTATAGATTACTCTACGTAGGGCTGCCTCTGAAGACTGCTTGGAAGCTTCAAATGGTCCAACGGACAGCAGCCAGGGTGATAACAGGAGCGACACTCAGGGAATGTACAAGTCCTCTGTTGTGCCAGCTCCACTGATGCCCCATGGGAGGCTTAAGGTCTGGACCTTTAGAACTGTTTAATTAATGTGGAGTATACTGGGGAAACCCAGTTTACTTTTCATTAATTTTCTTTCACCTGAGGCATCCAAACAAGACAGGTCCTGTATTTTGGGCTTGTCTAGAAGTGCCCTGAGACTAAGAGAGGGGACTTGCCCAAGGTCACTCAATGGGTTTCCATAGCCAATCAGAGATTCAAATTTCCTAAACTTTGGTGCAGTTTGGTGCACAACACCACACCGGCTCTTAAATACAAACAATTTGCTGTGTGGTAAAGCTGTTCTTGAACTTTACCACTACTGATTCCAAATTGAGATTATGCTACTGGGTATTCCTGTGATCTGTAGCCAGAAGAGGTATAATTTTAGATCATTTGATGAGCTATTTGCTTACAGAGTCAAATACAAGGATGGGAATACCTAGTTCGAAGCTTGTTGAGTTGTTATTTCTGAGCAACGATGAACTCTTTCTATACAGTGTGTAAGTAGGAGGGAGCCTGAACAGGAAGAGTGGAGCTAAACATGAAATGGAGGCCAATGAAAGATACCAGCCCCACCCGCATGGGAGAGTGCCGCAGGCGGGGGAGAGGGATGCCGGAATGGTACCAGCCCTGGCATAGGCCCGGCTGGCCTATGAGGAGCCAAGGGCACTGGGGAGAAGAGCCCTGAGCCCAAGCTGGGGCAAGCCATGGGAGAAGTGGACCCTGCAGAGTTCTGCCCCCTCTGCCCCGGGCTGGGCCGCCTTTCAGGCTGCTGATGAGGGAAGGGCGGAGGACTCTGAAGCCCCTGCGACAAGCAACACAAAAAGGGGGCAAAGCAGTGAAGGCCTGCAGCAATCCTGGGCCCGGTGTAGGCACTGCTGAGCTGGGTCGCCGGCCAAGCACCAGCCAATAGAAATGGGCCTCTGGAGGAAAAGAGAGCCCATGGGTGCTGGAGGAGGGGGGCCAGCATGGTCTATCTTTTCCCCCTGGCTGAGCGCCGCATGTGGGCTAGGGCTGCGATGGGCCAGGGCTGCCAGGTAGAAAAGCGGAGGGGCCCACAGCACCACAAGGCTCGCAGGGAGCAGCAGGGCCTGGCATGGTGTTCAGAAGCTGGGCCATGCTCTGAGCTGGGGTGAGCCACGAGTGAAGGTGAGCAGGCAAGAGTCCTGCCTCCCTGGGCTGGGCCACCGCAGGTGAGATGAGGGGAAGAACAGCCCCAACCAAAAAAAGAGGAAAAAGTGGTGGAGGCCTTCAGTGGTCCCAGGCCTGGCGTAAATACCGCTGAGGCGAGGCCACCAGCCAAACGCCGGAGGGAGCCGAAAGAGAACTTCTCTCCCCTCACCCCCAGGAAACAATAAGAGAAAGAAAGGGGGCCTGAGGCACTAAGCAGATCAGTGCCGCCGCCACTGCCTCTTTTGAAATCACCGCCGGATTCACCGCTGCTGCCAGTTGTCAAAAGCTGAAGCAGGCCCACTGCCTGCTGGAAGACCTCGAGCAGTCTTTTTAAAAAAATATTTTTATTGAGGTTTTCACAGGTATTGAGGGGGTAAAGTTGTGGGGGAGGGAGGGATGGGGCGAGGGAAGAACAGGTATCTGGGAAGGAAGGCTTGGGGGGGGTCAGGATGGAGCCAGGACCTGGGTGGGTTCGGGGGGGAAGGGTGGGTGTTGTGGGGGACCCAACCAGGGTGAGGTGTGAGGGGGAGGTTGAAAGCAGTCTCTAGGGGAGCCCAAAGTCCTTTCTCTTCTGGTGTTGGTCGGGTATAGTTGGGTGGGTGCTCTCCTTTCTCCGTTGTAGTTTCTTCCTGGACCTATGTTAAGCCCCTCTCAGTTTTACATTGTTGAATGGATCAGTTTGCCCGTCAGGTGCCTTCTTGCAGGGCAGTCAGTCTGCTGTCTTCCTCTCTTAATTTTTAGGATCCTTCAATTCTTTGGTAAGAGTGTCCATTTCTGTTGTCCGTTCCTTGTCTTATAGTATGGTCGTATCCGTCCCTTTCATCTGCCATGGCCTCCTTTCTAGCCGTACTCTTTGGGAGATGTTACACCTTCTTCATCCGCATCTGATCGTCACAACTTGGGGGCCATATTGTGAACATCCCTGGAAAATAAGGATGGTTTTTCTTTGAGGTGTTCATTCTTTTTTGTTGCGTTGTTCTCCTCTGACTTCTCTCTCTATTGAGTTGCCCCCCACTCCTTTTGGCTTTATTCTTATTTGTACCCTGAGTGGGTCTTTTGGACAATGAATCAACCTCCTGATTCTTTTCCTCTTTTTCTTTTTGGGGAGTAGAGGCTTCGGGATTCTTATTAATCATTTGAGTGACTCCCAGTGTGACTTCCACCCTTTCTTTGCAATAAAGTTCTCTTTCTCCTGATGCTTTCTGCCATTTAGTGACCCCCTACTCTCTTCTCTAGACCTGCATGTACTGCGGCGTTTTTTCCCTTGACCTCAGGGGTTTCTTTTCCATCCTCATATGTGATTGTTGGCTCCAGCCTTGTGGGGGTCGCTTCTTTGGATGAATCTAGCCTTGCATATTGCGGCTGTTGCTGGATGAGTTCAAATTGCTTTACTTGTCGGGCCATCATTAGATCGATCTTCTGTAGACACCCATCCTGTGCTTCTCCTAATTTTCGTAGTTCGTGCCCATCTCTTCTTCCTCTTTTGGCCCCGATCTTGGTGGGGTGGGCTGGGCTGGGCTGGCAGTTACTGCGGGTCGTCCCCTGCTTCCCGTCCCTCGACACCCTTGACGCCATGGCTGAAGGCCGGACTCTCTCGATCTCCCCCTCTTGAGGAGAGGGCGATCCCTGGAGTCGGCGGCACCTTCCCTATGGCTTCGCGATCCCTTTAGACGTGGCTTCGTCTCTGGGAGGGGGCGCAAATCACCCTCCGGTCAAGGAGACAGTTGGCACTCTGAGGAGCCTCAGAGTGTCCATCCTGCCGCCATCTTTGCCCGCCAGAGTCTCCGCCTCGAGCAGTCTTAAGTAGGCTGCCTGGGCGGAAGAGAGGGCTGGCCCCCATCCAGGCCCAAATAAGTTGGAACCAGTCTGACAATTAGCCAGCTGGCTCAGCTGGCGGGAAACTTTTCCACCACCTAGGGAGCTTCTGGGAAGAAGAAGCCCCCTGGCCCAAGATGGTGGCGAGGACACTCAGCGCCGCAACACACTCGGTCCAGTAAGTTGGGCCAAGCCATGTATTCATAATCTGTCAGGATGGATGAATGGATGGATGGATAGATAGATAGAAATTTTCATCTGCCTAAGTTTGAAACAAAGGTCACAATTGTTGGACAAGTACTGAAGATGCTCATTAGTCCTCTGTTTTGGCAGGGTATTCTTTGTGCGCATCAGGAACTCTTTTAATAAAGCCATTGCATGAGCATGAAAGATGCCAGGAGCTACATCACAGGGCAGCATATGGCACAGCTGCTGTTTCTCCACTAACTTTTACTCCTATTTCTCTTAGAATTGCAGACATTTTCTTCCAACTTCAGTTCACAAGAGACAAGCGCACCTGACCCCTAGTGTGCCACCTTTAGCTCACACTGGGCTTAAAACTAATCCTTTTTTCAAATAGAAAAAAGAAAAGGAAAATGACAGAAGAACAGGTGTATTTGAAGTGAGATCAGTACTATGGGGCGGGGGGGATGTTTGATTACTGGCTTCCTGGTGGTAGAAGCTAGAGGTTACGAGCCAAAGTTTTTCTGGAGCAGAACAGATAATAAGGAAGCCCACCCCCAAATCTTGAAACTTTAACCAAGAGAACTGAGGAAATGACCTAACTTTTCCCCTTCCTATATATTTTACCACACACATGCTTTATGCTTTGGTTCAGCTGGTTGATATTTGATTAACAGCTTTGCGATCTGACTTTTAATTTATTCTACCTGCAGATATGTTCCTTTATATTAAGGTACTCACACACAGTCTACTCCTGAAACCTCTTGGAGCTAGGGTTAAATAATAAATTAAGCCAAATTATTTACTCTGGTATATTCATTTGAATTGAGTCTATATTTGGTTAGATCAACTCAGCCCAGATCCAGAGCACATCAGACTGGTCTGATATGGACCAAGAAAAAAAGGTATGTGTATGTTTTAAAGCAAGAGTTTGTGCCCCCAAGAGCACTAGATAAGGGAACTGTCACTATGGTGTGATCAGGAGGAGGGAGGGAAGGTGGACTTCATTCAGGGATATTTCGTGGCTTCTTTACCAGTACTGCAACTGCAATTCCCTGTCAGAGAGCTTCTTTAATGCTTTGCCAAAAAAATAAAACCAAGCATTCCATCTGATTCAGGCATGACACTTGAAGTAGCTTTGAAATGCTATAATTGCATACTGTAGGATACTGAAATGGCTAAACTGTTCTCAGTGTACAAGAAAAGCATGGTACACTTATATAAACAAGGGCTCATTACTCAGCCCGTTGAACTAGAAGCTGGGTCAACTTGACCAATCTTATTTTCTACTTCCATTTTTATTAGATGCATTTGAAAGGAAAGTGACTCAAGTGCTTTGTGTTCTTTTAGTATAAATCTAATTAAATTACACAAACTATTTCTACTAATTACACTGGACACTAAACAAAAATATATACAAGTTCCCTTTTTTCTCTTCCTTTTGTCGATTTATCCTCATTTTTGATCCTACAATTACATCCATAGCTTGCTTCCATGTCCTATCCTGGGCTATGTATTGTCTCACCTGCCTGAGTTTCTCACATTTTGGCAGGTTTTTATTTAGACTTCATCAGTTAATTGGACCTATTGGCTCTCCCACAGCAGCAGTGTCAGCAAGCAGAAACAGAAGGATTGAGAGGGATGAATCTTTCCAGCTCATATCACTCGCACGTAATCAATTCATGCCAAAGCTATCACTTGAAGCTAAAGTGATGGTTACACAAAGTGTGTGTAAACTTCAAATTACATCCCTCGATGCCACATCGAGTAAACAGCTAGTGATAGAACTCATTCACCCATGGACCATTATAGCCATAATAGCAACCCAACACACCTACACATATACACACACTTTATCATATTATTCTATAGATAACAACCTAAATGTGGTTAATGGGAATGAAAGTTTTAAGAAAGCTGCAGAATGTACATAGGGAAAGGCAATTTTGCTTGCAGCCTTCCTCTTCAAGTGTTTTTTAGTTTTATGCCCCTTTATACCTGCAAATATATATTTAAAGATAGATACATGGATAGTTACTGTAAATAGATCGATAGATATTTTGAACATGTAGAAATAAAGGCTAAAAGGTAGTTATGGTTCAGTTTTAGGTTTAAAGAAGTTTAGTCACATGAAGATTCCCTTTAGGCTATCTGCAGGGAAGAAGCAATGGTGTGTGAACTAAACAACATCCATTAAGCATTTTCTAGCCTTTTATTGCTCTTTTGGCAAGGGAAATGTTAAATGTCATTCTCTGGAGTTTGAAGCTAGGAGAGTAGCTTTAGAGTTACTGCCATAAGGCCTCTAAAGACACATTGTACCAAACATGGGGGTCAGCAAAGCCAATTAAAAAAACATGGAAGAAGTAATAGTAACAAACATAGCTTGGAAGTGAAGTCAATTTTAAAAATTCCAATATTTTAATATCTTTCAAGCCACTTGGACATTCAGGGCCACAACTTTCTTGATTTTTTGATTACCTCACCAACCATCATTGTCTTTATTGTTGGGTCATGCCTGTTACACAGCAGCGTATTTTGCCCAGCATCCCAGTGCCCAAATTCCAAATGCAATAGACTCACAGACAAGAGTAAAAGTGAACAGAAAAATCTTTACTCAGCAGAGATGAAACATAAACTGGCAATGTTGCATACAAAATACAAGCAGTGGAACAAACTTACATAATCCATGTAAGTAACACAAAATAAGGCATCTTCATCTTACATCAAATGAGAGATCAAAAATTGTAGCAACCCAGCCTCCATTCCAGCCGGGGGGCCAGGGGGCTGCCCCGGGAGTGCCCATTGCTTTAGACCCACTTGCTGTAGATACAGGTGATGAGGATGATGGGGCTGCTGGGCCCGCATCTCCCACAGATAGTTTGCAGTGGGATGACGCTTGGCCTGAGGCTTATTCGGATGAAGACGGTCAAGATGACCTAGATTCTGATAGTTATGAGAAACCAGGTGGATACGGTTCCCAGGAGCGAATCTGGGAACCCGCGGGGGATGAGTTGATGGAAACAGAAAGGGAGGACGGTTCTCAGGAAGATAGCAACCCAGCTGCAGACTGGCCGGGAGGGTGTTTTGATCGCAGGAGAAGCATCGAGTCCCATCGCAAGGAATGGCGATGAAGCCTAGAGAGGCATTGGGTTCCCAAAGGGGGGGATTAAGTACACGTTCCCGGGAACAGTTCTTCAGTTGGTCGGCCACTTCTGATCTGAAGAGAGTGTAGCGACCGAGCTCCTGGAAGCCATAGTCTGGCTGCCTTGCCAAGTACCTTGCTAAGAATTTTGCCACGGACCTTGTATTTTCATGGACTCTGCTTTGCCTTGTTTCCACGGATTACTTTGCTTTTGAATTCCTTGCTTTTTGGCTTTTGATTCTTCACATGTTTTCACTTTGGACTATTTGACAATTTCTCAATTGGACAATTACTTTTTCACCTGTTCTTTATTATTCAATAAATAGTTAATTGATCATTGTCTCTGTGTGTGTGCTTAAGGGGCCGGGCCAGGACCCAGCATTGTGACAAAAATAAGCCTTGAGTAAATGGCTATTCTACCATAGCCTCCTCTAGAGTAGCTTCTCCAAACTGCTCCTCAGAGCAAATCCTTTGTGCATAGATCTCCTCAGAGAAAAGCTCTCCTTCAGGATCTCTCCATCCTTCAGCATCTGCTGCAAGAACTGTATACTAAAAACTCATACAGATATAGCCCCTTGCGTGTTGTCTAAGCTTGCTGGTTGACCTACATTACCAGCTGTACATGATAATCAACACTTTTTCTTCAACATACACATTTGGTCCTGCTATGACTTATCACAACAATGTCTTCTCATGATATCCCAGGGTATGACAGTTTCAGTTTAGTCGTCTTGCCTTCTATTCTAGAACACATTTATTTTACCTTTTGGCAGTCCAGAGTATCTACAAAACTCTCTTCCAGCACCACATTACAAGTGAGTTCATTTTGTACTCATCAACTTGTCATGTGATTTTAGCTCCACTAAAACCACAGGTTTGGGGGGGGGGGGCTGTTGTGTCTAGCTTTCCAGAAGGCCAAATGAGACACATGTCAAAGGCAAAAGTAGAGGCATTTATTCCCAATGGCCAAAGAGGATATCAGCTGAGAAAGCACTCCAAAGTACTGACATACCGCAATTGCAAATTCAGAGCATTTATTTAATTTGACAGCTTTTCAAGAAACCTGCACTTGTTACTGTTTGGCTCAAAAACTAGCCAGCTAGGATCCACACCATAATTGGCTGAGGACTCTGCTCACCACCATTGCTGGTTTGCTCTTCATTGGTGGTGGCAAATTTGATAAACTGTCATCAAAACATTTGAAGTGTCAGTCCGTTTATCAATATACCTCTGAGAAAGATACAATTGGAAAGGAGTATAGTGTGGTGTTGGCAATGGGCTCATTATGGGCTTTATGATTTGGCTCCAGTGGAAACAATAAAGGTGCTTGAAGGTGATAACCATCTCAATGGGTGCTGCACGGGTGAGGCTGGCTTGAGAAATGGGAGAAGAGTCATTTCCATATATTGTATCAGGGGAAAACAGGAAATGGACTTTGGAGCTCTGATGCAAATTCATTGTGTTTTCCTCTCATGTCTCCCAGTTCATTGTGATGGGATTATGGAAATTTGAGACATTGTATCCTGGGCTACAAGAGAACAAAGACACTCACTATATGTCCCAATGGAGCTGCATCTTATTATTTATACATTTATATCATTCATAATTTGGGATCTGATTTCTCTATATCAAGCTTTCATGACCATACATAAAAATGAAAACACAGTGACACAAACATCTAGACTTTGGTATTCAGTCATACTTTTTACAATTGAGGAACTTGTCTTGTTCCTTCACAGCAGCTGTTTCAAGTTCTAAGTTTAATGAAGTAGAAATTCTGGCAAGAGTTGCATCTTTCTCCTAAGAATCTCAAAAACACTATAAATGGCCTGGGGCCACAATGCCCTATATGAACATGTCTGAGCACTGAAATATATCTTTGTGATTTTGCTTAGTATCCATCACAGCCATAAGTGTCAAGAGTGGACACCATTGTCAGGGTCTTTTCTGTCGTAGAACCCAGAGTTCAGAAATCCTTTGAATTAGAGCTTTCCAGAAGTATGTAAGCAAGACCCTCCACTCTCAGGTCTTGTGTATGACATTAACATAATTTACTTCCACTTTTTATATATTTAATGATGCTGTTGTTCACGAATATCACAAAGCAAAGGTAAGTTTGAAAAGGCAGTACTACAGATCACTATTACTTCAGAATTGAGACTGGCAGCTTTTATGACAGTAGAAGAATGAATCCACTCCGGGTTTTTAGTGTAAAGTTTAAATAGCTGTTCAAGGTGCTCGACCCTATTCTAAAATGTTTAAGTGCTTTGGATAAAACCCTTTAAAGTTCACATTAAACCCCTTAGGCGATTCACTACCCTGCTAACACGGGAGCCATTACATGGTATTGACAGTGTGTCTTTACCCCGTGCCAAGCTTCTTAAAGTTTTCTTCAAGCAACTCTTTGATGTGCTGATGCAATGCTTTTTTTTAATGGATCAAGCAATAGGTTAAAAAGACTAAACAAAATAAAAGATGAAGGCAAACAGGAAAGCACCATCAATGAACATCTGTACTTGCCTTACAGGCCAATAAAACGAGCACTCTTATTTCATAATAATTGCTGTCTTTCTTATTTACACAGAACATTACAGCAAGTCAAGTTTCATTTTTATTTCTCTATGCAAATATATAGGATAGGTGAAGGGAAGAAACTGTCACTATAAACAAATGGCAGACAGAAACACCCAATATCTTGTGCAGATGTTGTTATGTCTCCAATAGCCCGACAGGTTATTATTAAGTCAGAATTTGTTGTAATAATCTGTTAAATTTAATGCCAGTCTTCAGTGGTTGTTTGAAAGAGCTGTCATGAAGTTAAATGCTTCCCTATTTGTGCAGCAGTTCTTTCAATGTAAATCAGTAAGTAAGAAACATAGTAAGTAATATCATAGCAAATGAAACAAGGATTAATCAAAAGTGTAATGGAAGACCATCTGAAAATTAAGACTCCCCCTAGATGACAGCAGGCCATCTGGAAAAACCAAACATATCTGAAACTTCTACAATGGCAGATATTCTATTGTCTTTTGAACAGTTGAGGTGTTTGACATGGATTGAACTTATCAGCAGCTACTGAACCAATGTATAATTTGAAAATCAGAGTGTCATCACATCATGCTGTTATACCATTAGTTATTAGACTTGAGTCCATTTTTAGCCATTCTCTTCGGGCAATCCGGCTTCTTCCATTTGATCAGATATTTGTAATGGCAAGCCATCGTGGATACTCATCTGAAAAGGGACAATGTGGCAGTCAAGCTCAGTTCCTTCTCCCCTATTTGGCATCACAGTTTAATCTTTTTGATTTTCTTTTATTTTCCTGATTCTTTTTATTTTGTGGGACTAACTGGGAGTTGGGGACCTGAGAGATGGTAAATGGGTGCGCACACGCGTGTTTAGGGGCTCGGAGAGTCGCTCTTTTTGCTTCTTTTTCTTCTTCCCTTTTACTCCTTCAGAAAATACTTCTAAAAGATAATAATAATTATTAATAACAGTAATCCAAGCAAACAAAAATAGAATCCTACCTCTCCGCTAGAGTAGAAAGGAGAAAAAGCCTTAAGGAAGCAAAACCTCAAGCAAAAAGGAGATTGCAGGCAAGGGAGGGGATTTTTAAGGTAATGTAGGGAGGATAGCCCCTCTTGAGCTTCAGGTTATCACTCTTCCTTCCCTGGACTGCCTTAAAATGCCTTGGAAAGCTGTGTGGCATGCTGTTGGTGCTGGGAGAGAAGGTATGCATACCTGCCTCTCTTCTAGAGTAGAAACAGCTTTAAGAAACATTAAACCCGGTCTCCTTCTCTAGAAACAGAAGTGAAAGGATCAAGAAAGAGTGGTATCTTAACTCTGATGCTTTTTAAAAATTCAAGTCATAATTAATCATATTATGGATGGGCTGGACAGGGTCCTTTAATAACCTTGTTGCTGACAGCCAGGCTTCCTTGAAGGGAAGGGAGAAAAGGCTTCCGGGGGGAAAGGGGTTCCCTATTGCCGCTCAAATGTGCTGATGATAATGTAGTCTATGTTCATTCAGAAGGAGACCTACAAGCCACTCTAAATTTCAGAGAGTTCTAATTGCTTTCCATTTGTGCTTCCACTGAATTACCCTTTTTGGGGGAAGGGTTGTTTTTTTAAAAAAAAATCGCTGTGTTATGCACTGGATTGCATATGCGCACATGTAAATATTTTAATATAAGCTCAAGCAGATTTGATGTGCGCATATGAGATCCCGTGCATAACAGAGTGATTTTTTTTTTAAAAAACAAACCTTTCCAATGGCTCTCTTTCTTCTCCCAATTGTTAATTCACCCTATGTTTAAAATTGTAAAGCCACCCCCCTTTTAAGCCAGTTACCTCTGGGTTTAATAGCATGTGTAGAAGGGCTCTTACTTATCTCCCTGCTTTCACTGTTCCTAAACAATTTGATGCAAATACCTTCATGATGACTTAGGGCAGATCTAGACAGTCCCTTTATTGTGAAAACTTCCACATTAAAAAGGGGACTTTCCAGATGATGTTCTAGACAATCTCAAATTAATTCACCACAAACTAGAAAAACCCTGGTTTGTGACGAATTTATTAGATAGTGGGTTTATTCCGCGCCTTCTTGTAAGGCGTGGGATAAACCCACTATTTTCTGTGTCTGGACTGCAGTCCAAACACCATTCCCACAGTTTTCCAAACTAAATTGGTTCAGAAAACTGTGGGAATAACCATTCTCCTCCCCCAAAGCCCCAACCCCATTTTAAAAGTAACGAAAACTTACCTGGCCTTCAGTATAGTGCTGTAGAAGCTCTCCTGGCACATAGAAATGAAGATCGATTTTCCTCCCCCCTTCCCCCCACACTCTTGGCACATCCTTTTTTACATGCCAGGAGAGCTGCTACAACACTGTACTGGAGACCAGATAAGTTTCTTTACTTTTAAAAGAGTTTTGGGGGCTTTGGGGGAAAGGGTAGGGCTTCCAGATGTTCTTGCAGGCCAATCCCACGAGAGCATCTGAATACCCACCCTAGAAAGCGCACAATTTCTGGGGTGGATGTGGACAGGTCTCCAGGAACATCCGCATTTTTAAAACATGGATGGTCCTGGGATAACTGCCTGTTTGGAAGCACCCCTAGAAAAGTACACCTTAAAATGCATTGTTTTCAGATAAAATGTCTTGTGAATCTTATTGTATTCAATATGAATTTTCATGCCTATTTTAAAATATAGAAAAAATATGGAATTGACTTGTGTGTGTGTGTGTGTGTGTGTGTGATTTGTGATTCTCCAAGCATTGGGCAAGACCCTTCACCAGAGAAAGTTATCTACATCAATAATCTGTAGATAACTTGCTTGACCATACTCCTATATGTGAATGTTATTGCAGAGCCTTGACTTTAGAGCAAAAGTCAAGACATTTGAGTCAGAATCTGGTCTGATCAGAAAGAAAATAAGGGGAAAACAGAAGCAGGAAATCAATCAATAAACTGAAATAAAAACCTAAGCCACCTTCTTTCATTCTGGAGTTTGTGGAAGCAGGCGTAGCTATTAGAAGTTAATCCCCTATTGTTCTCTTCTTTGACAGTCTGATATGTGTAAGGATTTAGACGGCAGAGAATGAAAATGTCACACTTATACCTTTAGGCTTATTCTCATCTGACTAGGTTTGATGTGATTTGACAGCTCAAAAGGCTGGTTTTGAATTGTCATAGTCATGTTCAATACCTAACCTTCTGAGGACTTGCTTGTGGCCTGAGAAACAAAAAAGGAACTCTCTGTAAAACACTTTCCTGTATGCCACCCCACCTCACCCTGCCACCCCCACCCCACTCCTTCTAGTGCTGTAATCTATCACCTTGGCACACTGCCTAAAAAAATTAATGCATGGCTATTTAATTAAGTTATGCCTTTAAAAGGACTGTAAAAAGAGAGGACCTCATCACATAGAGGTCAAGAAGCCAGGGGACAGCAGGAGCAAACCATGGGACAGTGTACTGCTTCCTCCCCTTACCATTATTGGCTGTGAGCTCCCATTCCACAATGTTTCCATGCTGTCCCTGGCTACATCCTGTGCATTCCCCAGTTTTTTCCCCATTTGACCTTGGATAGGGCTGTGATTTTTAAAATATTTTATTTCCTATTCCATCTGTACTATAAATTGCTTTCCTAACCTCAGTAAATATTTTCACTTTTAATGAGAACAAAAGGGCCACAAATGACGTTCTTATTGTTCTATATAATACTTACTATAATAAAACATTAAGTGGCTTTCTTATGCTATGGAAAGCACAAGAGTACAGGGAGAAATGTGAGGTATCTAGTATACACTGCTTTCACTGATAAACTCACTTGACATGGAAAAGGTGTATGTGTATTCATTCAAAGTCTAGTACAAAGATACATATACAGGAAAACTGCAGATCAGAGAATGTATAACTCACACTCTTTGTGTTGTTTAAGTTGACCAGTAGGGGTGATTAGGTTTGTCGTAATGATACAAAGGTCGTTTTAAATTCATATTTAAATCACTTCTGCATTGTTTTTGAAGGGCCTTAAGCAACCCGGAAGTGAATTTGTAGTTTTGAATCCGGGGCCAGGTTTTTTGGGAATTGCTTCAGGCCCTTCGGATGTGGAGGGAACGCATGGGTTTGGAAGCCCACACCTTCCCTTTGGATCTGAATGGCCCCACATCCAGATCTGGAGGGAAGGCCTGGGCTTCCCAACCCGGTTTGGAAGCCCACGCCTTCCCTCCAGATCTGGATGGGGCCGTTCAGATCTGGAGGGAAGTCATGGGCTTCCAAGTGGGATAACATCCCTCCGCAGGAGATCTGGGGGAAACACGAGTTTCCCCCAGATGGTGAGGGATATTATTTCATTTCCAATCTGGGTGTAAACACGCCTCTTCCCCCACCTCCTTCTCTCCCACGAGAAGGAGGTGAGGGAAGAGGCATCTCTCTTTACCCACTTGGCAAGCCGCTTTCATCCATCCCGTGTCAGGCTGATGGATGAAAGCGGCTCGCAAAGTGGGTTAAACGTTTCTGCCATCAACAAAGGACTTCTGAAACTTACAAAATTTCATTAATTTTGAAGTTTTTTCAAAGAAAATTTCGGAAATCAGTTCAAAATCGAATCACCAGCACCCCCTACAGCCGAAGTGAGTTTTGAACCATTTTTTTGGGATCACCCAGCCCTATTGACCAGCAGGCTGACAATCAATAATGTAAAAGACTCCATGATTTACTACTACTGAAATATTATGTTTTGGGCTTTCCCCCATCCCCTTGGAGAAACTGACAACCAGAGTCACAATAGAATCAGAGAAGTATGGTTGATAGATATCAGGGAATCTTTATCCAATCTACAGCTCATACGAACTGAGGAGTAGCTATTAGCTAACACATTGGAAGAAAAGAAAAAAAATTCAAAAAGATCTTGATATACTAGGAAACCGAGCTGTAATTAGTAAAATGAAATTCAACAGGCACAATTGTGTCTCTATTTAGGTCACAGGTTTAGAATTGTGATATTTGTCTCAGCAGTAGTATATTCTGCTATAATCAAGTCTCATTGGAAGTACTGTGTTTAGTTCTGGCCAACACGTTTTCAAAAGATCACAGATGTTGAAGCAAAGTAGGAGAGCAAAGAGGCTGTAGGTGCTGTGCATCTGCAATGTATTTCCTAAGCCATCTAGCCAAAGGCTTGGTGGAGCCTATAGCTTCAACAGTATTACACTAAGATTTAATTCCCTTGGAATTGTGGCATGTATGTGTGTTTTCCAGCTTGTTCTTTGCTTTATATATGAAAACATCTCAAAGTGGTCCTATAAGGCTTTAAGATTTATACCTCAACAACTTCACTGTACCAACAAATGCCAGTCCCAATGGCAAGATCTTAAGAATGCTTCCGAAAGCTGCCCGGGCTTTCATGAATCACTTAAGGAGGATAGCTCCATATGTGTGGGGAACCTCATGCAGTCTGTGTTACCTTGGGAGTCTAATTAGGCACAGAGATCACAAGGATGAAAGAAAACACTTCAGTTTATCTGCAAGATTGCATTCAGACCTATGCTGTCTCAGGTGTGCTTTCTATTGGAAGTAGTTTCTCCTTTTCAACATAATGGGCTCGAAAATCTGGTTCCCTTCATGTCAGGCATACAGTTGACTCTTTTGAAAAGAGGGAAGTAGGAATTCAGAACAATGCTGGGAGGAAGAAGACTTCAAAACAGATAATAGAATAGCCAAATGGGAGAAAATTATAGAAGTAGTTGCAAATCTCATAAGAGCCATCAAGAGAAGTTTGTGATCTATTCCCAATTTGATATCATTGTTTATTTATCTTGTGAGTTAATTGCATTTTTATATTTAGGTTGTATTGTGAAGATGCAGGTTTGCAGTCTGGGTGTGATCCTGGACTCATTGCTGAGCTTGGAACCCCAAGTTTCGGTGGTGACCAGGGGAGCATTTGCATAGTTAAAGCTTGTGCGCCAGCTGTGCCTATACCTTGGGAAGTCTGACTTGGCCACCATAGTCCATGCTCTGGTTACATCTCATATAGACTACTGCAATGCTCTCTACGTGGAGTTGCCTTTGAAGACTGCCTGGAAGCTTCAAATGGTCCAACGGACGGCAGCCAGATTGCTAACAGGAGCGATATTCAGGGAGTATACAACTCCTCTGTTGCGTCCACTGGCTGCCGGTTTGCTACCAGGCACAATTCAAAGTGCTGGCTTTAGCCTATAAAACCCTAAACTGTTCTGGCTCAACTTACCTGTCCAAATGCATTTCTCCTTATGAACCTTCTAGGACTTTAAGATTGTCTGGTGAGGCCCTGCTCTCAGTCCCGCTTTCATCATGGTTGGCGGGGACGAGAGACAAGGCCTTCTCAGTGGTGGCCTCCAGCTATGAACCACCCTCCCTAAGGAGATCAGATCGGCCCCCTGCCTTCTAACATTTCGGAAGAAAGTCAAGACGTGGCTTTTTGAGCAGGCAATCAAAAATACAGTGTAGTAGACATAGGAAAATGGAATGATTGGACAATGTTTTTAACGATGAGACCCTAATGATACATGCTTTTATTGATTTTGTTATGGTCTTTTGTCGATTGTTTTTGTTGTACTGAAATTGTATTTAATGGTCTTGGTACCAGCTGTGAGCCGTCCCAAGTCACCTTCGGGCTGAGAGAGACAGTATAGAAATATAGTAAATAACTAACTAACTAAATAAATGAATAAAATCAATTTATTTTTGAGATAAAGCTACACTGTATATTTATAGCAGTTTGACAGAACTTTGAGTACCAGACCCCATCATACAGAATCCTGGAATTTATTGTTTGAATGAAGTACTTGGCATGTCTGGTTAGAGAGCTAGATTGTAGACTAGAGTATTAGTGAAGATTGGGTGGGCGTGTTGCCATACATCACACTCTCGGCAGGGATAAAGCAGTCCTGCTGAATCCTCTGCCTATACCCTTTGAAGTAAATCCACAGCCCGGCAGCCAATGATCAGCAATAAAAGGTTTATTGCAGTAATAAAACTATCAACACTATGTACACAAGTAGCAACATTGCTTATAGCTCACATAGCAAGTCCGTACTGGTTCATGAACATCTTCCAGAAGAATGGCGGTGGTAGAAAAACCTTATCAATAAGTTCATGCCTCCTGGATGCCAATGTGATGACACAAAATCCGTTCACGTCAGAGGAAGCAGGAAACATTTTTACTGCTTTTTCTAGGAAGCTGACTGCTCCTCTAGAGTCTTTTAACTCCATCCTCCGTGGATGGCTTTGCAAACACAATACCAGCTTTAAAACACACAATTAGCATGACTCCATGGGTTAAATGAAGCAGCATCATAGTAGGATGCTGCACAACAAACATGGTAGCCTCTTCAGGTTCCATTATGAACACTGGGGCTACCGTGGGATTACGTCGCACAGCAATCCTTCCCCATATGTGATGGAGAAGCATCAGCTGTCAGCCAGGGTGCCAGGATTTCTCTGCTGCTGCCCCAATTCACCATCGAAGCTGGTGAATCGCAATTCTGGAACTCATCCATGTGATGAAGTCCTGAGAGATATACAGACCCAATGCTTACTCACAAACTCTGAAGCTGAAAATATTGTGACCAAACAAGTCTACAGTGAGAAGAAATATATACAGCATGTTTGGAAGTATTCATTTTATACAATAATCACATACTTAAATGCACATATTCATCTAAACTGTTTTCATGCAATTGTACAAAGTAAACAATGCCATGAGAATCATCCTTATAATCAATAGAGCATGATTTGTCAATGGATTCCAGAAAATGTTACTTGAACCTAAAAGTGTGTCACAGCATTAGACGTGTGAAGCTGGCGTTGCTTGTGGCAGACTTGAGCATTGGAGAGATACAAATATTTTTCCCCATGTGGTGCACTTTTCCTGTCCTATCAGTCTGCAGCAGTCGTTGCATAATGCTACCATATGCTGCATCTTATTTAATCAAATTGGGCTGGAATGGAGCAGAGAGTAATCTCATATTATTATAATTTTTACATTTTATAGGCACAGTAGGAACACGGCTCACATGTTTCACAGACATGAATTGTATATGTGCCAGACTGGCTGAGTCTAACGGAAAGAGACAACACAAGGGCTCTCCCCTTTCAGAAGCCTAACTAGCTGAGTGATTTTTGCTAGTGAGGACTGAAGCATATATTTGAGCAGATTTCTAAGTCTGGGATATTAAATGTTTCTTAAAGATGATATTTTGTCTTGTGTAGTAAATCGGAGTTTGGTGATTTCTTTTTCTTTCACCTCCCTCTTTAAGGTTTTTGCATAGCATTCCAAATAAGCAGTAAAGTAGATTTATGACAGATGCCAACATCTTCATCTTGAACATGCAGGAAGCTGGGTGATTTGTTACACAGTGGACAGGGACACAAAAATGTGCAGGGATTCCATAAGATGCTGCAAAATTAATTGTCATATACTGTAGCTTATTAAACCTAGACTCTATGCTCAATAGTCTGCCATCTAAATAAGTTCACACATGCTATGATTATGAACTTCAAACTAGCATGCTAGTCCTGCTATGCACATGATAGGAATATAAATATCAATTCTTTCATTTTATCATGAGAAGACAATAATGAAAATAGTTTTCTCCCCTCTGCATTGTTCTCCTTGTTTTTAAATGCTACAAATTTATTTATTATTATTTATTTATTTGAGGTATTAGTATATTGCCCTTCTCAACCTTGAAGGGGACTCAGGGTGGTTCACAGTGTTGGCAACAATTCAATGCCATTAATTAAAAAACCCATCAAAATTGACACCCCTCCCCCAAATAAAACATTAAACATTATTAAACACAGCACATAAAATCACATATCACACAAAGACATCGCCATTGTCCAGAAACACTCATGGGTCATTGCACTTTCAACTTTCACTTTAATTATTCCTATGATGGGCCACAGGATGTTTGTGTAGAGAAGAATGCATGGATTTTATTTTATATGCGAGAGTTTTGTTTTCTATGCATAAGAAACATCATTTTCTGCACAGGAAGTTCATTTTCTCTGCAGAAAATATAGAGTTTGTGCAAAAAGGGAAAAATGTGTTTTTTTTCCTCCATAGAATAATTCAGGACTGTGTTATATTGATTACATTGAATATTAAGAGAAAGTAGTATAGCTAACATTTGTAATGCTGCATGCTTCTGTTTGTGTGTGGGTATATAGTAAGGTTTTCCTCTGACATTCAGTCCAGTCGTGTCCAACTCTGGGGGGGTTGGTGCTCATCTCCATATCTAAGCCGAAGAGCTGGTGTTGTCCGTAGACACCTCCAAGGTCATGTGGCCGGCATGACTGCATGGAGCGCCGTTACCTGGATTCAAACCTGCAACCTTTTGGTAAGTAAGTTCAGCAGCTCAGCGGTTTAACCCACTGCGCCACCAGGGGCTCCATGTGGATATATATGTTGTTTTAAAGGAAGTGAAAAATGTGTGTGATTATAACTCCAAAGGAATTTAATTCTGCAAATGTAGTATTTTTTAAGTTAATGCAGCTTAATTTTTCATCTCAACAGTAGTGTTTAACTAGATGCTGTTTAATGCTCTGGGATTATTATGCTTTAGCTTTAATATTCCTGTGGATATGGTAGCATCTTACAGGGAAATGCATGTTTAGCTGATTGGTGCTTTCAATTCTTAGTTAGCCAATGGTAACACCCTGACAAGCTTTTTAGAGAGGATGAATGCAATGCACTATGTTTGAACATGGTTTTTTGTATGTGTGCATGCATGAAACCTAATTAGCAAACCTAAACTACTTCTATTCAAGCACTCTAAAAAGATAACACAAGTCACAAATGTTGAATATTTGTTTTCCCTTTCTTTGCTTACTCATGCATTTATTCAATACTTGCTATAGCAGTTTATCTAAAATTAGGTCCAAAGTAATTTAGGCAACCATACTCTGTGTGAGAGATTCTAGTAGAAGGCTTTAAATCATAGTGACAGCTATTAGAACTTGCTTAAAGGAAAAATATTTCTGAACAACTCAGGGGATAACAATGGGGAAACTTTCAAGCTATAACTTCCCTATATTTGAAAAATAGGCCGCTAGTCGGAATGGCAGCCATACATTCAGCATCTTTTCATATGAAGCTGCATGGCAGCAACCCATTCAGGCCATCTTGCTCCAGAATAGGATATTCTGAACTTTGTTTCACAGCTGTCTTATGCACCATAACACATGAATAGGAGCTGTGTAGATTTCCAGATGTTTCTGGGACTGCAATTCCTACCAGCACTAGATGATGATTATGATGTCTATTTATACCCCACCACCATCTCCCCGAAGGGACTCGGGGTGGCTCACAGAAGCACTTCAAAGTGCCATACATAATACAAGCGACATACACAAATAAACAACAAAATAAGTCTGAAACAACTAACACACATAAAACCTCATCTGATAAAATTATAAAATTTCATAAAATGCAGTAGAACCTGCAAATAAAACTGGCTGTCAACAATTAACTATTAACAAAGTGCCGGAGTGAAACAATTGCTGAGTTCTCAATCTGACCACAGTTTATACAAGGCCAAAGGCCTCTCTAAAAAGCCATGTTTTTAAACTAGCCTGAAAGGTTTGGAGCATGGGAGCTAACCTAATCTCTCTAGGGGGCCACCACCGAGAAGGCCCTCTCTTTCATCCCCACCAACCTGTCATCTAGCATGTTCTGCAGTTGATGGTGGTTGGTGGTATTGGGCTTGGCAGTTGGTGATGGTGGAGTTGATGTGGATCTTGGGTTGAGTAACCTGTGGGTGGGACTTCATGGGTAAAAGCAATTAGAGGTGGAGGTGTGTGGGAGATGGGTTACAGCTGGGTGTTTCTGGATGTACGGAGCTAGCCTTAGGATGGATCTTTGGGAGGAAAGTATTTGTTTTATTTTGGTGGTAGATGCTGCTGGTTTTCCCTCAGGTTTGTGGATTTTCGGTATCCTGACCTGTCTCCTGTGCTCTTGGAACCCTAGAACATTGAATCTCTGGATTGGCTTTTGACTACGGTATAGACTCTTGATCTCTGGACTTTGCTCATTGAACTCTCGGTGTTTGACCACTGGACTGGACCTTTTGACTACAGTGTTATCTTGAACCTGCAACATTGTTTGCTGTCAGTTTTGTTTTATATTCTGTGGCTGAGTGCTATCTTTATGTTTTATGTTTTGGACAATTAAAACAGCCAGAACGTTGTTTTAATTAAATTGTTTAACACAAACAGGGTGTTTGTTGACTCACCTCTGATGGAATAATGGCAGAGCCCTGACATTGTGACACAACCTTATTTGAGATGGTGGTGGGACCAAGAGAAGGATCTCCCCAGCAGATCTCAAGGCCCACGGCGGTTCATGGAAGTAGATGCAGTTTTGATGATAAGTTGGGTCTGAAGCATATAAGACTTTATAGGTGATAACCTGCACTTTGAATTGGGCCCGGAAACTTATCAGAAGCTAGTGGAGCTGCTTTAACAGGGGTGTGGTGTGCTCCCTATAGCCAGCTCTTGTTAGTACAAATGGTAAACAATTCTGGGAGGGACGGCCCAACAACATATTGAAGGCTGTTCAATTTCCACAGAGCATTGGTATCCATATTTGTTTTTTAAAAACATAACTATGCTTGACTTTGCACTAGCTTTTTCTATCAGTATTGATTATTATTAATGCTGTTCTGTTCGGGTCAAAAATGACCCATTTTGAAAATTAGAAATATTTTTCTTCATTCCTGTTTGATTTTGAAACTTGTGGTTCCTTCTATTTTCCTAAAGTATGGGGTTCATACTAAGGGTACTAAAAATTTTTGTTTCGGTGCTTTACTGTTTGTGCTACAGTTTTTTATACACTTGTTATGTTCGGGTCAAAAATGACCCGGTAGCCTTTTATACTAATCTAATACGATATTTTGAGTAAAACAAAGGATTTTTAGTTTATTTTGAGACTACTTATTGCATCTACTATTGTTTATCAAGTTATCTACTTGTGTAACTCCTCCATGCCCTCAGAATAGTACCTTTGTTATGCAAAACAGTAACACAATACTAGCCTCTCCCATTTCCTCAGTCAGAAATTGCTAAGCTGTTGAAAATAGCTGTTTTCTGAAGCAGCTGAGAGAGTTTACCTCAAAGCCTTGAATTCATTGTACTTGTGGTATGTTGTACTGATGTATTTTTGCATAAATGATAAATGATAAGCCTGTTATTATATCTGATATGTGATTGATATATGATTGCCATGTGTTTTGCTATATGACTGATATGTAATAGCCATTTGTGATCATCTATTTTGTACTGTTACCTCCCACCTGGAAGGCATTACATCTGACCTATGACTGTATACATGTAGACTGTTATTCCTTATGATATGTATTACTACTGATGTTAGATATATTGTCCCATGCTTTGTATTGGGATGTCCTTCCTTTTACTTTTGCTACATATTACAGTTTATTGATATTTTGCTACCCTTGTGAGTAGTTTCTGGTTATTCAGAGTGACTTTTTCCTCAGTGTGTTTCTACTGTTTTCATAGCCTGCCTGGCTGCATTACCAGGTGTGTGTGACTGCTCCCTGCCCTCAGAATGGTCCCTTTGTTATGCAAAAGAGTAACTGGGGAGAAGCGATATGCATGCACGGAATGTGGAACGAGATTCAGTCAGAGTGACAAACTGCGTATCCATCAAAGGACCCACACAGGGAGAAAGCACATATCATATAAACTTGAGTATATACTTTAGTATAGGCTGACACCTATATAATATAAGGCACCTAATTTTACGACAAAAAATGGGAAAACTTACTGACTTGAGTATAGGCTGAGGGTGGGAAATGAGGCAGCTATGAGGTGGAAAGGAGGTTTCTGGAGAAGAAAGACAGATTGGGGTGGGAAGGGGGAAACTGGAGAAGGGGGAAAGATTTAGATGGGAAAGGGGTGTGGAAAACTAATTTTTGGGAGAAAACTGATTTTTTAAAAAAAATTTCTGATTATTTTTTATTATTTTTTTTTCAAAATTTTTTTATACTGTTAAAATTTATTTTAGTTTTAAGTTAGTTGTACTAATAGTTACCTGACGTTGTTGTTGATGTTGTAAAAGATATAAAAGCTGATTATTCATGCACAAGTTTGTTACTTTGGTGTAACATGCAAATTAGGCTTTTACATTAATCAACACAAAATTTAAAAAAATAAAGTTTTTTATTCAATTTTTCTTTGATAATGAACAACTATGATCACACACAGTATGATAATGCAACAAGTATTCAAAAAGAACTTTTCAGTGGCTCAAAATAACATCCGGGTCAAAAATGACCCGAACATAACAAGTGTAAGTTTTTCCTGACAGAACAGCAGGGTTAAGTACTAGCTGACCCGGCCATACGTTGCTGTGGCATATTCTGGTGGTATGGGAAAGTAAGTAATGAGGAAGTGCTTGTTTTTAGTATTTTCTTTTGCTGTGGCATGGCCTGTGGCAACCTTCTTGTACCCTCATGCTTGAAAAGCACAATCAAAGCAGTCCTGAGAAATGACCAGTCAGCCCCATTACAATAATATTAATAATAATAGTAATAATTCTTTGGGTAAGAAGAAATGTGGCCTATAGTTGCTGTGGCCTATAGTAGAGATAGATATCTGGAGTATTATGGCAGAGAGGTACCTACCTATTCCTTCCCCCCTTTTCTTCCCCTTTCTCTCCTTTCTTCCTTCTGTACGTCTTTATTTCATTCATTCCTTCACTCTTTGTTCCATCCTTCCTCCTCTCTTGCCTTCCTTCCATCCTTCTGCTTCTTTTCCTTCCCTGTTTCCTTCCTTCCTTCACTTTTTATTTCCTTTTCTCCTGCCTTCCTTCTTTACCTCTGGCCTGCCTTTCCTTCCCTTCCCTCTGTCTTTCCTTCTCTCCTCTCTTTTCTTCCTTCCCCTCCCTCATTCCTTCACAGCAGCAACAATGGAGGACCTTCTCACAGCCACCCCACAGAGAGATGCACCCCCCGCTGGCCTGTTTTTGGGTCCGACGCAGGAGAGAGGGAGCCCGGCCCAAGGCAGCAATCAAGCTCCTGGCCTCGGGGAAGATGGTGGGCCTTCTTACGCCTTTTGTTTTTCTTTCCCTCTGTGGGTCCCCGCCCCTTCCATTCCCTATTCCTTGAAGGGTTTGGTGGGCATGGGCCTAGACTTTTATAGTTGAATGAAATTCCACTTACATGCAGCATCAACTGTCTAATTGTCCCAGTGAATGAAGAAGGTGGTCAAGGAAGAGGAGTGCTGCATAATGGAGTTATGCAGGGGAGGGGTGGCCGGAGGAGGAGACGGCAAGCTGTTTTTAATGCCATGCCATGCGCTTCTCCTTTGCGGAACGTGAGTGCCTCTGGATTGGGCAGGGCACGCGCGCTTAGGAATGTCTGTGTTGCTCCTGTCTGTGCTGTGGCTGAGCTGTGCGCGTGCCCCATGCTGCCCAACTGTCATTTTGAATGGTTTTTTGTTGTTCTCTTTGTTGGGGAGGGGGTAGAGGGGAGAGAAGGGTGCAGTACACGTGCGCTTGTGGGCCTTCTTACGCCTTTTGTTTTTCTTTCCCTCTGTGGGTCCCCGCCCCTTCCATTCCTTATTCCTTGAAGGGTTTGGTGGGCATGGGCCTAGACTCCTCCTCCGGCCACCCCTCCCCTGCATAACTCCATTATGCAGCACTCCTCTTCCTTGACCACCTTCTTCATTCAGGCCATGCGCTTCTCCTTTGCGGAACGTGAGTGCCTCTGGATTGGGCAGGGCACGCGCGCTTAGGAATGTCTGTGTTGCTCCTGTCTGTGCTGTGGCTGAGCTGTGCGCGTGCCCCATGCTGCCCAACTGTCGTTTTGAATGATTTTTTGTTGTTCTCTTTGTTGGGGAGGGGGTAGAGGGGAGAGAAGGGTGCAGTACACGTGCGCTGTATTTCCATGTATGTGCTGTACATCCTTGGTGTGGGGGATCCTAGGAAGTGTAGTTCCCCAGGTTTTTTGGGTTTTCTTTAATGTTTTGTCATTATTTTTTGGGATTTTTCCGAGTGCTGGACACACCTTGTACTGGGGGGGGGGGGGGGGGTGGTCTAATTGGCATTTCTGCGTTCTGTGGTTTCTTTGTTTGTAAGCCTGTCACCACGACATGAACAGATTTTTACATATAGAAGATTGCATCTTTTAATCATGACAGCTGTTTTAGGTGAATGCTCTGTACAGCCTTCCATCAGCATTTTTTCTCAGAATGAGGCTGTAATTCTATGAACTTAGAATTTGTATTCTTGAATTCAAGAAAGTATTTCAAGTAGACATGCATAAATTAGATTATAGTTTTTAAAAAGGATTATCGATCTGTTTTTGACTTTGTAAGTCAACCTATTCTTCCCTCATGCCTCAAAAATGGAAAAATGGGACTTAATGGTGAAAAGCACAGCAAGGGCCAGAGGACTGGGATAACAGACTGCTTGTTGGTCCTAATTTGAGATTATTTTAATATATTTTGAGTTCTCTTCAGAATCTGTACAGTAAAGTACAGATTGATTTGTGAGAAGTTTTCTTTGGTCTTACATATAATGGATTAAATAGTGAGCAGCCTTGTCATTTCAAAGATGATGGATTAAGGGGCAGAGCAGGAAAGCTAAAAAGAAATTATTAAATGGATCACTGGGCTGGACCTTTACTCCTTAATCAGCAATTTCTCTTTGAAGGCAGACAATGTTTTTGCTGACAGTGAGCATTATAGCCAGATGTTCATACCAGTTTTATGGGTAACAAATGTGTATTGTAGGTGGATCAAGTTAATTCCACAGAAATACAGGGCTCTCTTCATCTTTATCTTTCTTGCCACCTTAGGAGAAAAAAAATGTTTAAAATGCTGCTTTGAGTTCTTCTCTGGGAGATAAGCGGGAAATAAATAAATAAATAAATAAATAAAAGATAGTAATGATCAGTTGTTCTATGTGAATTTTTAGGCTGTACAGTGTTCCCTCATGAATCATGGGGGTTCAGTTCCAGTACCTCCCACAATAACTGAAAATCCACGAAATAGGGACACTTGGTTCCCCTTTCCTTAGTGGCCTCCTCTTCCTCCTGTTCTTCCTAAATCCATAGCACTTTTGAAGGGGCTTCAATGCAAGAATGCTGAGGAAAGGTCAGGTCTGGCCCTCAGGCAGGCAGGCAGGCAGGAAGGGAAAGAGCGCGCCTATCTGGCTTCTTTACCCAAAGGCAGCTCTCGCCCTTCCGACTCTGTCCCCTATGCCTCCAGCACCTTTGGGCTTCGGGACGGCTGCCTTCTTTTCTCCTGTCTGCACCTCCTTCCTACTCCAGCGACTCATGTGAGATCTCCCTCCCTCACCTCTTTGCAGGAGTCGCCAGAGTAGGAAGGAGGTGCAGATGGGAGAAAAGAAGGCAGCTGCAGAGGGCTCATCAAAGGCAGGAGGGAAAGCCCTTACTAGGTGTAAAGGCCTTCCCTTCCCTCGCAAGCCTCTAAAATGGGATTATCCTGCCATTTTACCCAGTCAAAGAAGCACGTGGCTGAGATAGCACAGTGCTCATCTTGAAAATGGTGCTCCCCAGACATTCCCCAGCAGCACGCGCACAAAGAAGCAGGCGCACAAGAGCGGAAATGGCACCTTGCCGGAAAAGCTTCTCCTGAGGCCTTCTGGGAATGCTACTAAGGCGGCATGCTTCTCCTATTCTCGCCCTCCCTCTGCCAGTGCCAATAAATTCATATTTATTTTTAAAATATAGCATAACAGCGAGTCCGTGTAAAGCAAACTGCGAAGTAGCAAGGGAACACTGTATATCTAGATTTTCAAATTATGCAAGGCTCTCCCGAGGAACTGGTTTAAAGAAAGAATAATCAAAGTATTGATATCAATCTCAAGAGTGATCTGGTGAATGACTCTAGAATAATTGGCCATTCACATTTGAAAAATTAATTATTCACAGAATCGATTTAAATGTTCTGTCCAATGAACTCCGGAACCAACTCCCAAAAAAGATTGGACATTGACCCTAGAATCCTGCTGGAGAAGCTAGATATTCCTAGAGGTATAGTCTCTTGGGTAAAAATAACAGCAATTTAAAAATGTGTGTTCTCCCCCCACCCTCCCACCACTTTCACGGGGTCCTGAGCCCCTCACCTAGCAAATGTGAACAGCTGACTATACTATTTATAAAGTTTAGGTCAAGAGAGCCATTGTGAAAGGGTGGGCATAAAGTGCAACCATTTCAAAACTGAATAAGACAATTAACCACCAACAGAACATTGACTTTCTTTTGGGAAAGAGATCTTCCATGTATTATATATTCCTGTTTTTAAAATTATTGTTGTCCATTATCCTGTTGGGGGCTTATGCATAAAAATGCAAATGGGGCTCCGGGAGAAGCATAAGAAAGATGAACTACTGAGCAGTCATGCTTCATCATAGTCTTTCAATGTGACTGCTTTCGGTTTCTGCCTATTTAGAGCCAGCATATTGTAGAGATTTCAGTGTTGTACAAGGACTCAGGAGACCAAGGCTCAAATTTCCGTTCAGCCATGGAAATCCTCTGGGTGATCTTGGATATGTAACTCTCTATCAGTATCAAAGGAGATAATAGCATATCTGCTCTGAACATGTTAGGGTACGTCAGAAATGACTTGAAGACATCAGCAAAGCTTTATTTGGGGTTAGGTGGAAGAATATATTTTGCTGCCTTTTCATTCACAATATTGTGTTTCTGCTCAGTGGTGAGGTACCTCTTTGTATAAGTGTAGTGATGAATGTATACTGGGTTTTAGTCCAAATTTGAAAGGAGCTATTCAGTGCACTTGTTATGTTGAGGAGATAGGATTCAGTGTCACAAATGGAGTCTTTAAAGTTGACTGAAACCCTCACTACACATGTATTGGTTTGAGTAATCCTTTCCTTTATGGATAATAAAGAATGGCATCCTTTAAATGTAATGGAGAGAGACAGTGACTGACAAATTATTTCTTGCAATTACCTCTCCCTCTTCTTCCTTCCCTTCCATCTTTCTCCCCCCCCCCCCTTTCTTGGTAGTTGAATGCAGACGTGTAATAACTATGAAACAGAAAAATCACTAGAGAGACATACTCTCATGGTCAGAAGATCTGGCTTTTAAAGCATCTGGTACTTTACCTCTCCTGGACAACTTGTACCATGTAAAGCAACAGATGTTTCTTTAAAAATAGATGAAACACACTATTGCTGCTTCTATGTAAAGAGAACAAATTTGGTTGCTGACTCCTGAGGGATAAAGCTGCAATCTGTTAAACAAAGACATTTGAGCTTATAATCTCTGTTTCATTTTTAGGACTTTTCACTGTGAAAAGGATCTTTTCCTTCTTTGCTGACATGAATACAATGTAAAATATATTAAATAATCAGTTCAATGGTTAAAATTTAATCACTATACAAACAGGAACAGACTTTCTGTTTGAGAATTTGGTTTCAAAACACTTTTTTTAAAATAAAAAAATTATTTTTATTCGAGAAAAAGACAAAATAAAACACATAAATCAACTTTTTAGAGGAATAAAATTACCCAAACTACACAACTACATTGTCCACTACAAATAAACTATAGGTAATTGAATACTAAAACAAAATGGAAAAATTGTTATTCAGCCTTGCCCTTCATCCCATGCCCTCTTCCCATGGTTATAGTTTTGCACTTTCACTAAACCACACCCAAGGTGAAAAAAAATTAAACATACACCCCCAAAATACCCTTTCACAGCGCTCCCTCCCCCCAAAAAACATACTAACCTTCACTTCCCTAGTAAAGGACTAAAATATATTAAACTAATATAATTTAATAAAATTACCAAAGTAAAACATTAGAATTGAGTCCAAAAGCAATCCTAACTAGATTTAACAGTAGTCACACACATTTTAGCTAAGCATTAGTTGTTTTTATTATAGTATCAACCTCTGTAGGGTACATGGTTAATTGAAAGAAACTTTTAAAAAGATACTGAGGATGGTAACAGAACAGAAAAGTATCTTCTTTCAAAAAGAAACTCTTCCCTGTATATTTTCAGTGTTTGCTTTACAACCTGGCACTGGTTTGGGATCAAATTGTTTATGTACATTATACGTAATGGCAGTTTTACATTGCAAGAAGGGAAAATAAAAATTATAAAATATATTTTCTTTATCGGACAGCAGAGTTAGAAATAATCTGTGGATATTGCTTAATTTGTTAGAAATTGTATCTCCCTTCCCATGGTGGCCTTGGGTGAAGCTCTTTTTCAGTTTTATCACTTCATAGATGATAGGAAAATACATTTGTAGAAGGTGGAAGCAGATATTTTGACAGGTTAAGTTTCCTGTTGAAATCCATCATTCCCTATTTCACACTAAAATCAATATCCCACTGACCTGTCTTAAATATGACCGAGAAAATGTCATGTATTATCAAGAATCTACAAGCTGCAGAGCAAAATAAATACAAAGTACATAACATCTTGCATTATCCACTTCTTATAAGCCCCAGGATATGTCTGTAATAGATTCCAGTACAAAAACATATTGTAGGGAGGTATTTAAGAAGGTTGTAAAGAGTTGAGTTTAAAACAGGACACAACTTTCAAAATGTTATGGACTAGGTTGGGTCAGGGAGCTCTTTATAGTTGTCAGTGCCCAATAACAGAATGATTAGGCCCACAGAAACAGAAACATTGCAGTTAGACATAAAGGGTATTGGAAGTGTGCTTGGCTGATGAGATGCAAAAACTATTTGCTGCATATTGAGAACTGAGGTAGTTTTAGCAGTATTGTATGAAACAGTACTTCCGATGCCAACATTAAAAATTTACTGTAATAAAGATATAACCTTAGTCTGTTTCCAACACAAGTAGCATTGCTTTAGGAGACATCTCATCCCAGAACACAGTGGGCTCTTGTGGTTTGGTTTCAAGATCCCCCATTGATACCAAAATCCCATTATATACAATGTCAAATTAAACTGGATTCTCTTATATAAAATGGCAAAACCAAGCCTCACTTGTATTTTCAAGGCAAAGATGGTTGAATCCATGGATACAGAGTTCTTAGATATGGATGACTGACCATATACACAATGTTTAGTTGTGCAAATTGTTGAAAGTTCTATGTAAGCATTCCTAATTTATTTAAAGGGTGTTAACTCATTGATTATCCAAAATCTCTTAAGTGTGCGGTTATAAGTAATATTTGTATTTCTATATAAACATTCCAGATCTAATTAAAGGGTACTAATCCATCTATTGTCTTAAATGTGCAATAAATGCAGAATGTATATATAGGGCAGTAATCATATTTTTTCAGACTTCCACAACTACAAAGTTTCATTTTAAAAAGAAGAAGGAATGGGAGGGGAATACACTCACCCATGCGATAGCGCAGAACACGGAAAATTACAGTAAGTACATTGTGTGTGATGGTGAATGTTTTGGGTTTTTCCCCTTATTTTCTTATAAACAGGTTGGAATGAAACACTAAAGTAAGATGATTGCCCCTGCTTTCTTCCCTCATGGGAAAATGTCCTAAAATGACAGCCTGCTATTGAGCAAATGTCTTGAACATGGAGAGGGAGAGGGAGGGGGGGAGAGAGAGCTTATCACGCCTCAGTCCAGAAGCCTATGAAAGCCCTTCCCTCCAACCCAACTGTCATAGCCCTGGCCTTGGAAGGATTGATCCCTTCCCACACTGCTATCTCTTTCTTTTTGCATCTGATGGAGATAAATAAATAAATATTGATAATGATTATACACAAAAATAAAAAATGTGGTTATTAAGACTTATCATTCATTATTGCAATGCCAGGACTGCTTAATGGCATGCTGAAGCCCCTGGAACCAACAGAAGAGCATAGCTTTATTTCTTGAGCTATATAATTTCTATTTCTTCTTTCAGGTTTGTGATAGCCATGCAAGCTGCATAGAGCTTCTGTTGTTAGCCCTGGTTTCTGCCAACCTAGCAGTTCAAAAACATGCAAATGGGAATAGATCAATAGGTACCGCTTCAGCTGGAAGGTAATTGTGCTCCATGCAGTCATGTTGGCTACATGACCTAGGACAGGGCTGTCCAACTGGCAGCCCTGGGGCCGTACACGGCCCCCCAGCCCCTTCCCTACGGCCCCCTATCCTTTTAAAAAAGAAATTGGCTGTTTAAAATAAAAAAATATTTTTTTAAATTTATTTTGAATTTTTTTAATATTATTTTTTAATATATTTTTTTCGCGGAAGGGAGGGGCGGGGCAGGGAGGAGGAGGAGCAGGCTCCCTCCTCCTCCATTTTTTCACCCCCCCTTCCTTCCTTCATTCACTCCAGCGATCACACTCACATCTAGTTTACTTGCAAGCCCATCTGTATATAAACCTCACTTCTTCCTAAACCTTTACAGTGATGGTGACTCAAACTGGATTATGCAAATATTGATACCTGAGCAGAGAAAGGGAAAAATCAAAACCAACTACCATGAGAAATAAAATTCCAGTTTCGTAAATTTCCAGTTTCAATCCTTTCTAAATAAGCACTGAAAGGAATGCAAATTAAGGTTCCTGTTATTGGCTGAGTCCCATCCGCCTTGGCCACGCCCCTTCCCTTTCCTCTCTGCCTAAACTAGAAGAGGAGGATGAGACGCCATACAGCCAAAAAAACTTACAACAGCCCAGCATTTTCTCCTGATGTTTTGCCCACATCTATGGCAGGCATCCTCAGAAGTTGTGAGGTCTGCTGGGGGTGGGAATATAGGGGCAGAAATATAATAATAACAGTAATGAATGTATTTAATTTGGAAATAAGGGGGAGATGGGGATGGGAATATAGGGGCAGAAATATAATAATAACAGTAATGAATGTATTTAATTTGGAAATAAGGGGGGAGATGGGGATGGGAATATAGGGGCAGAAATATAATAATAACAGTAATGAATGTATTTAATTTGGAAATAAGGGGGAGATGGGGATGGGAATATAGGGGCAGAAATATAATAATAACAGTAATGAATGTATTTAATTTGGAAATAAGGGGAGATGGGGATGGGAATATAGGGGCAGAAATATAATAATAACAGAAATGAATGTATTTAATTTGGAAATAAGGGGAGATGGGGATGGGAATATGGGGCAGAAATATAATAATAATGTATTTAATTTGGAACTGAGGGCTGTTTTGCTGAGGTGGGCTCCTTTCTTCCTTCTTCCTTGCTTTAATTCTTGCTTTTATGTTATTTATTTATATTTATTTCCCTCCCATATATATTCCCTTCTTCAATCCATCTCTCTTCTGATATTTATTTATATTTATATTTATTTCATTCAGTTCCATTTTTTAAAATTTATTTTATAATTAATAATGCAACTAGTAATTGTAAGTAAATTGGAGCCCGGGGAGGGGGCGGGGCTGGAGGGCGGGGCCAGAGTGGGGCGGAGCTGGGGAGGGGCAGGGGCGGAGCCGGGGGCGGAGGCAGACCCTAAGGCCCCCCAGGTGAACAGTGACCGGAATTTAGGCCCCCGGTCCGGTAGAAGTTGGACAGCCCTGACCTAGGAGACATCTACTGACAATGCCAACTCTTCGGTTTAGAAATGGAGATGAGCGCCACCCTCCAGAGTTGGACTCAACTAGAGTTAATATCAAAAGGAAACCTTTACTTTTACTTAGTTTTAGAGGAGGAGGAGACTCAACATTGCACCATATAAAGTAGTCATATTGTTTTGCTTTTTTTTAAAAAAAAGAAAGAAAACTTCTAGGAATAATTTGTTAAATATAATAAATGCAGTGATCTTTGAAATCATTAGTTTTCACTTTGCCAACATAAATCTGGAATAAAAACTGTTCTGAACACATGTTCCTTGCAGTTCTAGAGAGCTGACATAAATTAGTCTATGGTTTAAAGCAGTTAAATCATACCAATTTCTATTTAGTCCATATTCATTGCAATTATGCATGGCTATTGGGAAGAAAGCCATATAACATTTACTGGGATTAATAAAAACATCCTGCACATATCTATTTGGAAGTATGTTCCAATGGGAAGTAATTAGAAAATTGTCTTATTAGAACCCTGTGATTTCACTTCAATTGCTATGGCTATGTCATATGGAATCCTCGCATTTATAGCTATGTGATTCACACATGACAATATCACATTAGCATTTTAAAGTAGGGACACTCGCTTTCCGGTCCTGTGGCGACCTCCTGGAGAATTCTGAAAAATGTAGTTTAGGGAAGCCAATGACCTCGCAATTGGAAAGCGGGCACCTCTGCTAATGTGATATCAACAAAAGCTCTCTGGCTGAGATTTTTGAATATCCCTCCCTTAAATGCAAATCTCAGGAAGTTCTTTCATGGAATCATGACAATTAAAGTGTAGCCACAGGGCTATAACAATGCAGTGGAAAGTGAGGGCAGGCATCATCTGATTAAGAATAAAGCAACAATTTGCTCGATGTTGTTATTTTGTCTAGTCTATTATATGATGAAAAGTCAATTAACATGAATACGGCCACTAGCCTGAAAATTGCAGGACAATTGCCCTTTGGAGAGGTGGTCTCCACCTCAGACCACTTCCCTAACCCATTTTGAAATATAGACATGTTACTGTTTCAATGTATTTTGTAGTGCAAGTTGTTGGGGTTCCTTTTAGTTTTCCTTAGAAAAACACACAATAAAAATGTCAGACTACACACAATTCTTTCACAAATTTCATTACCAATTGTAATACTAAATTCCATTCAGTGACAAATTACAACATGAAAAGATCAAAGTGAGTTGTGAAAAAACTGTAAGTGGTGGTCATTTTGCGATTTAGAACACCAAATTTCTATGAAACCTTTATACGCTTTTATTTAAAAGCTTTGCATAGTTTTTAATTTTGCAGGCTTGTGTTATACACTGTAGGAATTTCACTTACATCTCTTATTGAATTCCCACCATGAAGCAAGAAAATAGATCTAAACGGCCATTTCCAGATCTATTTATTTATAAGAACTTTTGGAATAACTTGTGAAGATAAAAACACAAGGGGATTTAATCTGTAAGATTTATCTCATGATGTATTAGCTACCTAGTGAGAACCATCCCTGGGCCAGATGTTACTTCCTCTGACTACCTCCAAGGACATACATGCACCAAAGATCTTGAAGGCCATCTAAAATTCTTTTGCTGAACCTCTCAGCTGATTATAACTGAAAGACCATCCGGAGTCTCTTTGTCCTAAACCTCAGAGTGTTTAAAGAGTGAGAACCCTCATTCCAGCATGAAGGATAGCCCCTTTTCAGGTCCCAACCCTCAAAACCTGTAGGAACTGTTATGGGAATCAACCCTTCACCTCCTATAGGGGGGTTGCCATGGTACCTACCAGGACTATTTCACCTTTATCATGCCACCAAAAGGGACAGGCATCCATCTAATCCCCTTTTCCTCCTAGGCTGGCCACCATATAGCTTATCATTCACAAACAAAACATTCTCCTCCTCCAAGAGGTGTACTCCATTGGCCCTTGAACCTTAGGATTTGCCTACTGGGTGCAGATGAGCCCACTGCCTATAGGATGTAAAATATTAAACTTATGACAATTTGAGTGAAAAGAGGAAATGGTGGACGAAGAGAAGGAAAAAGAAGAGGAAGAGGTGGTTTTACACTCAGGGTGCATCAACCTTGTAGAATTAATGCAGTTTGATACCACTTTAACTGCCATGGCCCAAAGCTATGGAATCGTAGGTCTTGTAGTTTGGTGAAACTTGAGCACTACTTGACAGAGAAGTCTAAAGACTTTGTAAACCTAGAATTCCCATGATTCTATAGCACACCCAGACAGAAGACTGGACTCTCTACTCTAGCAATTTAAACAATGACCAGCAGACATTTGCAAGCATTTTAGACAGGATTCTTCCCTAACTCTACTTGTTGATACCAAGCTGCATATGCAACCTTCTGCATTCCAGCTATACATTCTCCCATTGATCCACATTTCCTTCTTTTGGGGAAAAGTCAATCCTATAAATACTACCCAGAGGGAAATTTCACAGATTTCAGTAGAAGGACATATTTAGGATCACAGCCTTAAACAAATTAATTGCATCAAAGGCCTCAGATTATGAATTAAAGCAGCATCCTGAGCAAGCAGGGTTTTTATTTAATTCATAATTTATCCTCTTCTGTTGAGGCAAGAAGGCAGTGCAATTTTTCTATAAAGCCCTGATCAATATTTAGATAAAGCAGTAAATACAATTTTAGCAATCTTTATAGTGCCATAAAATTGGCTTGAACAAAAAGTTGAGAAATAAAAAAAATACAAAAAGGACTGACAAAATAATTACATGGTGACTGAATCTTTGCTACTGGTACACATCTCACACTAGTAAAATTGGGGATTGCAAAGAATACCGATGAGATAAATAGGGTGTTTTCCCCCCCATCATTAATAATACTTGTGCTTCAAGAACTTATTTGCAAGCTAGGAATACACTAGTTAAAATGCTATCCTTGCAGTACTTCCACAAGATTGAATCTGAATAGATAAGAAGATTTGATGAAAAAAATGCCTTGCTCATTCATACCATTGCCTTTGTCCCTTAAGGCCCTTAGTTCTTGCCTTTCCTGAGGTCAAACTAGACTATCGTTGGCATCCTATTAATGACAAACATAGATTTACTACCCCATCACATGGCCTCCGAAAGTGTCCTACATCGCTTCACTTTGCTGTGAGGCATGAGAAAACCACCACTCCATGCCCTGCAATGAGTTAAACCCTTGTGCCAGCAGGATTGCTGACCAATAGGTCAGCAGTTCGAATCCAAGGAGAGCACGAATGAGCTCCCTCTGACAGCTTCAGCTCCCCTTGCGGGGACGTAAGAGATGCTTTCCAGAAGGATAGTAAAACATCAAAATATCTGGGTGTCCCCTGGGCAATGTCCAATTCTCTCACACCAGAAGTGACTTGCAGTTTCTCAAGTCACCCCTGACATGAAAAAAGCAGACAATCCCTAAGAGGTTTACTATGTCTCTTTTCTGTATCTGACTTTACAGAGATTTTCCCTTTTATATCCCATAGGAATGGGAGTTTGATGCACACACATATGTATACCAAGCAGAGGTGTAAGAGAAGAAAAAGTGTCTTTCTGGTGATACTTTTGTTCTAAGCAAGCAAATCTTACATTATTTTATGTATATGATCATGCCCAAGAAAGCTCTCTCTTTTAAGCACAAATATGAAAGTTATCAAAATTAATAGAGTCTTAAGTCATATTTATTAAAACATAGAGAGAAACATGATTCCTAATATTGCTATGCTACACATGTTCCTACTCTGCTTATGATGCATCATCAACGTCACCTGTCTTTTCAATCCTTCAGGACTCAAGGGGATTTAGAACAGATTTATATAAAAATTCACAAAATACAAAACTATATAAAATAAACCAATTAAAACATGACCATACAAAACCCATAGCAGAATGACAAAATAGCAAGTAAAAATATAGCACATTATACAAGGTCAGTAGAGCTTAAGCATTTGAAATTCTGTGTTTTTGAACATGTATAGCAGTGCTGTCCAACTTCTTCCAACCCAAGGGCCGGAAGAAGTGTCACTGATCACCTGGGGGCCATGGTGATCAGTGAGCAGGGGCGGGGCCATGCGTGGGGACGGGGCGGGGCAGGGCGGGCGGCGCCAAGGGCAGCGCGTCATGCCAGGCCTCTGAGGCGCGGCCCTTGGCGCCGCCTACTGCTCCTTTGCGCCGTCTCCCCTGCCCTTCCTAGGGAGGGGGAGCCGGCGAAAAGGAGCAGAAGGCGGCGCCAAGGGCAGCGCGTCAGAGGCCTGGCATGATGCGCTGCCCTTGGCGCCGCCTACTGCTCCTTTCGGCGCAGAGAGAGGGACGGAGGGGCGGTGCAGGGAGGAGGAGCTAGCTCTCTTCCTCCTCCCTGCCCCGCCTCCCTCCCCGGCTGCCATTTTTAAAAAAAATAGATTTTTAAAAAAATATATTAAAAATGGCGGCCGGGGGCATAGCGGGGGCCGTGTCCAACAGGCTGGGGGGCGTGTACGGCCCCCGGGCTGGCAGTTGAACAGTCCTGATGTATAGGAATGCTGGCAGTCCAGTTAGAAGTGCTAAGATAACAATTCCCTCTCGCAAGTTGTAAGGTACACAGTTTCTCTCCTACCTCTACCATGTTTTATAACTCTCATTCTCAAAACATCTTGAAGTTTTTGCACCTTCTAATATATAGATCATCCAATTGAATGGTTGACCTTTGAGGTTGTCTGTTGTGTCTATGTGATACTCTCCCTAAACGTGGAGTTTGTTTTAATGTTACTGTTACTGTTTTAATTCTATGATACGGTTTTAATATGATTCTGTAACTGCTGTTTTATTGTATGTAAGTCGCCCCGAGCCAGCCGGGAGTGGTGACGGATAAATTTGAATAAATAAATAAATAAATAAATAAATGGTACCGAATCCATCTGAACGAATTTTACAGGTACTGAAAAAATATGCTGAGGATATGCATTCTTTTTCCATGAAATGCAAATGTATCAAAGCAATTGGATACATTTTTGCAGTTTTGATCTGTACGTAATATTCTACTCCTAATCAACAATGTGCTGCTACCTGTAACACATTTTTTCAGTTTTGCAAAGATTTGGTACCTTTTGGAAACAAAGTCCACCAATATAATCTAAAGCTTAATATTTACCTTGATCTCTGGAAGTCCACAATCCCATGACTCTACTGCAGAAGATAATGACAGAGTGCCTACCCTATAGTTTTAGTTCTATGTAAATTCTTCAACAAAAAACCCTCAAAATGTTATCTAATTGAATAAGATTTACTGGGTCCATCCAGGCAGGGCCAAAAACCGGGAACTGGCTCGGTTTTTTACCAGACGTGTCCAAATGGTGCCACTGCTAAAAATGAATTAATTTGGAATAAACCATAGTTCCTTTTGATACCCGGGAGCTCCCAGTGGCACAGTGGATTAAACAGCTGAGCTGCTGAGCTTGTTGACTGAAAAGTCAGCAGTTCGAATCTGGGAAGCGGGGTGAGCTCTCGCTGTTAGCCCCAGTTTCTGCCAACCTAGCAGTTCAAAGTACATCCAAATGTGAGTAGATCAATAGGAACCGCTCTGGCAGGAAGGTAATGGCACTCCATGCAATCATGTCAGCCGCATGACCTTGGAGGTGTCTATGGACAGCGCCAGCTCTTTGGCTTAAAAATGAAGATGAGCGCCAGCCCCCAGAGTCGGAGATGACTAGACTTAATGTCAGGGGAAAACCTTTATTTAACCTTTACCTAATTAAATACCAATTAGATCTGGGCCTTCCTGAAAACTCTGGGTCTAATGGGGTATTGGGACTGTGAAGACTCACTTCTGGGTAGTCCTTGAACTATTTTTTGGGACTACTCACACCTTTTGGAAATGATGCACAAAGAGACTTGTGGGGGAGGGATTTTCCTCCTTGCTCCTCCCATCTTCTTAGGGTTCGAGGTAGCTTTATGAATGTAGCCACTCAACCCCCCCCCCCCCCAGCCCAAAAAAGTTTTTTCAGGCATGGTGACTGAAACCTGCACTGAAGCTGGTAGTATAAACCCACTTTGGCATGGATTGTAGTCCTTTGTGGAACCACTCACTATGGACATTATTCCAAAAGCAGAGGAAAGTGGGTCGGAACATCTTTGCATGGCCTTCTGTGCTATTAAAAGACATGGCTATCCTGTGTCACTCCCATGACACAGGATAGCCTCCCCCTGTTTCTAGCTCAATTAACTGCTTCATTTCCCATTGCACATGGAGACCAGGACACTTTTGAAATACTTATCTCAATGGGATCTATATCATCATTAAACCACTAATGATGACAAAAGGAGCATAAGCATTTCTTTATTCAGGGAGAGGAGTGGAGTCAATTCCTGCCTGTCTTTCAAATTCACCAGTTTCTACACACTGCAGTAACAGAATCTCATGGGCAACCTATGGAATGGGTCATGTGTCATTTGATGGGTCTGTGTGGTTCCATATTTGAAATTTATAGAAACGAAGGAAAATCTCCTTCTGATAAGATCTCCTGTCTTAGTTGTTATGGTTTAAAATATGGTTCTGTTAAAGAAGCAGATATTTCTTTAGTATGATTCAGTTGTGTGCTATAATTCAGTTGTCTACTATAATCCAAATAGAGCCAATTGCTTTTTATTGTTTCACCTCCACTACAGTGTATTTCATCTATAATTAGGGATAGAAAAAGTCTTTTGGACTTGACAGTTCTAATGAAAATAGCATTTTCAATCTCCTAAGAGAGAAAATGAGCACCTTGCTTCAAGCATGTACACATTTGTGAGGCCTATGGAGAATTCTAGAGAAATACAGTACACACAAAACAAAAATGATGTTCACATTTTAAAAAGATGCAGCTAGAATCACAAAAAGTGGAAGTTGTGAAGGTCTTCATTTCTTGAAGTTTCTCTAAATGTCACCTGCATTTTCTTCCTGACCTGTGTCCTATGTTTCACATTTTTAAAAACATGAACAGCGAAAACATGCTTGTTTAAAAACTGGACACAACAACCTGATTTAGTTAATGGGGAAAAGTTTAGCAAATTGTACAAACAGCAATGCAGATATTAATGATATTATAATTGCTGAACTTTCAACAAAGGAATAAAAAATAAAACCTCACATAACTCAATAAGAAGCACAGGACAGGAAGAAAATACAGGTGACATTTAGAGAAACTTAATGAAATGAAGACCTTCAAAACTTCCAGTTTGTGTGATTCTAGCTGCACCTTTTCAGTCTTTTCTCCCTTGATGTAGTCTTCCTTCTCATATTCTTTGACTGGTTGACCTAACTGACCTTTTTGATTTTCTTATGTGCTATATAAATACCTGGCTTGACTATAATATCAGCTAAAGCCTATAAGTGCTTCCTTCATGGCAATAACAGCTTTGCTAACAACAAGCAGCCCACTACTTGTCCTCCCATGCCCTTTATTACTTTTCTGCAGTGGAATGCTTGTGTAAATTCTTCTAGATTCTGCCATCATTTTGTCCTGTCTTGTTGCACTATCTGACATGATATCCTACTTGTCAGAATTTATGTTAGATATGATAATATTAAGAGAACGGAATGCAGTCTCAAAAAATTTCATCATGGCATACTGTGACTTATTTCACGAGAGGTAAGTATAAATGATCCTTAGGTCCTAAAGGAATATATACATGAAGGAGCTGAAAAAAATTACAGGTATGTGCATGTAATGAATACTCAGTGGTTCTCAACCTGTGGGTCCCCAGATGTTTTGGCCTTAAACTCCCAGAAATCCTAACAACTGGTAAACTGGCTGGGATTTCTGGGAGTTGTAGGCCAAAACACCTGGGGACCCACAGGTTGAGAACCATGGCTCTAGGAGAGGAAATTTTAAAAAATTAATTCTGAAAAACCCTTTGCCTTCTGTGGCTTCAGTACTCCAAGATATATCCATGATGCCCAAGCCACTTTTATGGAGTAAGAAATATCTATATTATTTTATTCTCTCCCCTCAGCCCAGGACTGAAATTGGCTTACAAAGAGTTAAACAGATGTGGCTTTGCAAAATACATGTTCTTGATAAATAAATAAACAAATAAATAAATAGAATTTAAAATATGACAGTCAAAATAATAATGAGACACTGATATTGTGTTTTTAACGTTAAGGGCTAATTTGTAATTGATGGAATTGTGTTGATAATTGTTGATATGTTTGTCTTGGGCAGTTCTTGCCATTTGTACGCTGCCTCGAGTCGCCTTCGGGCTGAGAAAGGCGGAATAGAAGCAAAGTAAATAAATAAAAAGCAAACAACACATGACCAGGAACGTTTCCTCTTGCTGAGGAAGAAACACAATGTCAAGGTAAATAATACAGTTAGAAAAGAGAATGGCTAAGACAGGAGGGTGGAGAAAAGTAGCGGAAAATAATATAAAAATTTTAAATAGCTTTTCTTCATATATACTGGTTATAAATTGTTCATTTTCCATCACCAGCCACTACCAAAAAGCCATAGAATATCATCACATGTGAACATGGTTTAAAAAAACATTTTAAAAGGTTGTTGTATACAAGTAACACAAAAAACAGAGAACAAATAATACAATAACTAATAAAAGCTATACATTTAGAGCATTATACCACACCCCTTCTTTCCAGCTCAACTCCTACACTCTTGAACCCACTACCTATGACTTCCATCACTACTCCTTATGAATCTTATATCTATTAAAACCTACCCTTATTTTTGTTGTTTATTCATTCAGTTGCTTCCGATTCTTTCTGACGTCTTTGTGTCAAAGTGGACCAGCCCATGCCAGAGTTCTCTGTTGGCCATCACCACCCCCCGCTCCTTCAAGGTCACGCCAGTCACTTCAAAGGATACCATCCATCCATACTTGCCCTTGGTCGGCCCCTCTTCCTTTTTCCTTCCTTTCCCCCCAGCATCATTGCATTCTCTAAGCTTTCCTGTCTTCTCTTTATGTGGCCAAAGTACTTCATATTTGCCTCTAATATCCTTCCCTCCAGTGAGCAGTCCGGCATTATTTCCTGGAGTATGGACTGGTTTGATCTTCTTGCGGTCCAAGACACTCCCAGAATTTTCCTACAAAACCACAGTTCAAAAGTGTCTATCTTCCTTTGCACAGCTTTCCTTATGATCCAGCTCTCGCATCCATAGGTTATTTTTACCCTTATATCTGCTTTAATAAATTTCCATTGTGGCCACCTCAAAATCTACATTTGTCTCTTTCCAAATATCCAAATGCTAGCCTCCATTTTTTGGTGAACTTTTTCTTATTTCTTCCCCGAATACCATTGGATAGCTTGGCCATTTGCAAATAGTCTAATAGTTTGTTTCTCTCTCCAATCCTTTATAAGTAGTTATTTTTTCCCCTTCCAAGATTTCACTATTGTTAATCTAGCTGCAACAAAGCTATATTGGCTGTATGCCCATGTTCCAGTAGCATTCTCTCCTGATGTTTTGCCTGCATCTGTGGCTGGCAACTTCAGAGATCTTTTGGAGGTGAGGCAAGTGGAGTGAATATATAACTGTGGAATGTCCTGGGTGGGAGAAAGAATCCTTCTTTAAAGCATGTGTGAATGTTGTAGTTAGCAAGCTTGAATATCATTGAATAGCAATGAAGCTGCTAAGTCAATAAGTGAGGATATCTGCATAGAGGTAGCCTGGCTTTTGTTGCCTGAAGGCACCCTCTGTTTGGAAAGTGTTAACAGGCAGTTGATTAACCTGGAAAGTGTTAACAGGCACTTGTCTGAAATTCCCCTGTTATTGAGTGATTTTCCTTATTTACTGTCTTGTTTCTGGTGTTTTTTTAAATACTGGTAACTAGATTTTATTCATTTTCATGGTTTCATCCTTTCTACTGAAATTGTTCACATAAGAATCAAGGGAACTGGGACTCAAAAAGATCTCGTCGAGGGCATCTACTACAGACCTCCAAGCCAGGATGAAGAACTTGATGAAGTCTTCTGTCAACAGTTGACCAAACAGACACAAAGAAGAGATATAGAAGTCATGGGCAATTTCAACTGTCCTGATATTGGCTGGAAAACAAACTTGGCCAAGAGTACAAAGTCCAACAAATTCCTTGCTTGCCTTGCAGACAATTTCATGATATTTTCTCCTCTTACATCTTTCAGCCATTGTCAGGGACTAAAATGAGAATGTCATTCAAATCAACATAGCCATATAGTAAGATCAGACCACCTTTGCACTTTTTTGCACTCATGCTTCTATCTAATTATAAATGTATTTACTGGTTGCTGACTGAGATTAGTTTAATCTCTTTGGTGGAATTCCAATTTGTAATGTTAAAACACAGAATAAAAAATCGACACCATTTTAATTTTAGCAACTTTGAACAGCCAAGAAATAGGTAACTTCTTCCTTTGTTTCATTTCTTATCTAATTTGTACAATACAAATTGTTATTTAATTTTTTTATTACTGTGAGAGCGAGAGTGTAAAATGGGATTTAGCATCATCTTATGTAAATTAGTCAGCCACATCAGCACTCAATGGAATAGGCTCTCAGGAAACCATTCTCCCCTAATTCCTGATGCTGTCATATTAGGTAATGCAACTGTTTATTAGTTCCATCCATAGGGCCAGTGCTCATTCACCTGGGCATCTGTTTACAATTAGGCCATACACCCTTCTTCTTATGCTGAACTATGCAAGTAAGCCATAAAAGGTGCCGAATTTCCTCATTCTGTGTTTCTTTTCTAGCACCTGTGAGCGCTCTTGTATCTCTGTATTCCTGAAGAAACAGAATTTTGACCAAACCAGATGACACTTGCCTTTCTGTATCTTCAGCCAAGGCTGTGCCTCTTTGGAGGATTGGGAGGTAACAACTAGATATTTATGAAGGGAAACAAAGCAAGAAATACTTTGAGGCCTTCTGCCTTAAGAATGAAATTCATTTAATTGACTATATACTAGGGTTTTGCACAGATCTGTTTTCAAGAACAGTCTTCAGCAGGCTTGGCTGGTTTGGCTGGTTCAGATGCCCATAACGGCATGGGCTTCTGAAACAATGGCCGCTAAAAAACGTCTGTTTTCAGTTTCTTTCAGCTTCACGTGGAGTGCAGGGAGGGAGGCAGCAGCTACGAGTAGAAGGGAAAGGATCTCCGAAAGAGTGGTTTCTTAAGCCCTTTTCTTAAACCCAGGTTTCCATGAAAGACATAAGGGAATGGATCGCAGAAAGGGTGGTTCTTAAGTCTGATGACCTATAAATGATGGAAAGGGGGGCCTTGTAAGTTCCCCATTGTCATCAATGGGCCAGACTTCCCAGATGGTTGCTGAGCTTTTTTCCATTAGCTGATTTTGGGAGGCTCTTGAAAATGGATCCAGGTACCCGCCGAAATTCAGTTACCGAAAATGGATCTTAGTCCAGCCAAATTGCACAACCCTATTATATTCTATGTGTCCCAATTTCGTCATTTGCTGGTGTTCCAGCAATATATGCCTGTGTTCCACCCACTAGCTAAATTCATTCAGTTTGATTTCAATCAGATTAATCTTATTGATTCTGGGAGGATCATTCTAGTTTACCTTTGAACAACCTAGCTGTACCTGTTTTGGATAATGATAAAGCCTAATTTGATAAAAAGAAAGAGAAAAGAAGTCTTACCAGAGTGTTGTCTGCCAAATTATTTTCTTCCACTTAATCAAGATAGGGATATGTAAATAAGATTCTTCTATTTCTCTTCTCTTTCTGTCTCTCTGTTTTCATTTATCCATTGATGATGACATTGGATTCAGAGATAAATCGGGATAAAGAATGTGGGACATGGCATGGTTTATTGTTTCTGTGTTGTTGGGTTTTTTAAAAAATAAAACCTGAAAGCATATCATTACTTGGGATTCTGATGTTTTAAATAGCTGCAAGCAGTTTTGAGAAATAGTTGAATACCTTTGAGAACAAGGTGACATTTTCATTTTTTACACCATTCAAGCTCCCAAAAAGTTAAAATGAGTTGGTAGTTCAGAAATAGCTCCTTCCTAAAATGCCAGACGAGGGAACATCCTTTTTCCTGTACACTTGCCTTATGTTTCCTCTTCTCTTTCATATTGTAAATCATTTTGCACCTCTTTGTCAATCTCTGCTGAAGTGGTTATTCCCATGTACCCTTGGATGGGCATCCATTCCATTTATATTCCAAATGATTTGTCATTTGCACATCTCCCCCAGCTGTAGTCTAAATAGATGGTTTCCAAGAGATTGGTTTATGGATATGAACTCAATATAATGAATGATATCTACTTAGCTCCCCAAAGAAGTATGTTTCGATCACTGTAGAGTGCACCACTGATAATATCTGCAAACAGAATACTAAATACTAGGCAATGCTTTCACTTTGCTTTTCAGAAATCATTAAAAAAAGTTGACAGCTACTAGATGTATAGAAAAAAATGATAGGAAACTAAAAAAAGTTATCTTGAACAATGACATTTCATAAAAATTGGTAATGGATAAATAAACCAGTAATGGATCAATTTCCTATTGTTCTATTTCTTGGTGATCCATGCTTGTTAAGCTCAACATAGAAAAACCAATTTACCAAGATAAATTCTGGATTCTTCGTATTAGTGTGTGCTGATGGTCTAAGATACATTAGCATTATCATGTTGCTTCTTAGCAGTCTAATCTGCTTGTTGCAGTAGGTGCCGCACAGTTGTAGTATTTTTGAAGACACTAGGTATTTCTTGAAGTTCATGATTATTGTCATATCTATACTTTGCAATTGTGGACGCTTTATGAATTATTACATGAAAACAAAGCCTCAGCGCGATAGTGATTTGTTGCCGAAATACAGCAATATCATGCTGAGATGGTGTTTGTAGAAGAAGCATTTATATTTGTGTGAAATAGAATGCAGTTGCAATGAATTGTGTGGTTATAACCCAGAGAGATAGATTAACTAAAAAGTAAAGCTACACTGCTGGGCATATCTTACTTGGGATTTAGCCTCCAGAACACAGTGACACTTTTTCAGGCATAAAACATGCATAAAATGATAGCCCCACATAAATCAGCTTAATGAATTGCTATGCTGTGGATTTGCATAAAAATTAAATTTCATCTTTCTGATCTGGAGCCTAAAATATGGAGAGTATGGCAGCAGACAGGAGACATTAGAAACAGAAAAAGAATACCCACCATACATTTTCACTATAAAACTGAGTAAATAATAAAAAACATGGCCTGAACACACATATACACATTTCCTATATTCTTACATTGCATTTTGGGAATAAACAAATAAGACCACGAGTTTACATTCAACTGTGTTATTATCTCCTATCTATATTGTTGCATATCTTGATTGGGCCACAACAGGAATAAAACAATGTAGGCAATTTTTTTTATCATTCAGGGGTACCTAATAGGTTTTTGCGAGAAAAAAAATGTTTCAATACTCATTACAAAATTTGGAAGGGGTGAATCGTTTTTGCGGGTGTTTTTGAAATTATGGAACTAAATTTTTTTGTAACTATAATGAAGTAACACATTTGTATTGTTTTTTGTTAAGCAATTGAGCAAGTGGGGAAACTTCAGGGGCTACTTTCTACCTTATTTTTAGAGCGGTTGTGATTAAACTTGCTATAATTGTACCACACATTTTCCACTGTTAGCCCACCAAATTTTACAATGCTACACTCATCCATTAATTTTTGGGGAACATTTGGATGGTCTGCAAACAATTTTTTTAAATCCTACAAGAGTTGTGTACTTGAATATTACATACAATGCACAAGATAACTGGGGCATCAAACCCCCCGCCCCTCCAAGTTTTGGAAAGATTCACACATCTACTAATTTTTTGGGATTTTAAAATTTTTAGACAAAAACATTTACCCCGCCCACCCAAAGGCCATGACAGCAATCCACTTGAATAGCTTTCTATTGTCAAACAGTGTATCTATATAACATCACAATTAACCATATAACTTTAACATAGCACAGATTTATACTATTACTTACTTTAGTCCTCTTTGCAGATTCAATAATTTTATTTATTTTTATTAGACTGATTCTAATTGGCTGGCTGCTGAAGGCCTCATTGGGGCTTTCTGATGTTGAGAACTGCATTCTGGGAAATGTAGTTTGAGGCAGGACCTTTCAAATTGTCTGCCACAGAAGGCCTTGCCTTCCCAAACTACATTTCACCAGGAATGTAGCACAGCTGGCTAAGTGTCAGCTGCATAAGATCTCTCTGACCAGTAGGTCATGAGTTCGAGGCCTGCCCAGGTCAAGGTGGGTGCTCGACCTTAAGTGTAGCCTGCTGTCGACCTTTGCAGCCCAAAAGCCAGTTGCATCTGTCAAGTAGGAGATTAAGGTACCACATCAAGCGAGGAGGCAAATTTTGACTGAATTATGAGGCCATTAAAAGAACTCCAGAAACTCTGAGGAATGCGGAAAGGAACAACAAGGGATGCTGAGAGATGAGGGGTGCATCAGCTCCCCCTGGTGGCCAGAGTTTGCCTCTGTTCATTTATATGTTGTGTATGTGAAAAAAACCAGCAGGAATTGTCTGCTAGTATGTGTACTGTAATCCGCTCTGAGTCCCCTTCGGGGTGAGAAGAGCGGAATATAAATAAAGTAAATAAATAAAATAATAAATAATTTCCCAGAATGCTGTGTTCTTACTCTCCTGCCCAGCTCAGCTAGTACCACCCCAGTTGTCCTTCCTTATGGTGACCAGCAAGCAGCCTGGCTCTTAATGTAACTGGCTGGATCCATTTTGAATTTTATTTTACAACGGGATTTCCACTGAACTGAGTCTACATATATAACAGCCTATATTGTCATGAACTCCTTATGGGGAGCGGTAGGAACACTTGTGTTTATTGTAAATGCATAAATATGTATTATGCTATGTGATGAAAATATAAATAGATCATGTTTTTGACTATTTGAATATATTTTGTATCTTTGACACTTTTGGTTTGTTTCTTAATGTAAACAAACACTAACAATGGCCTCTTTGGCTTTGACAAAGTTGCTTAATGCTTATACTGAAAATTAAACTGACTTTGGGAGGGTTCAGAATGTTACAGAATCTTAACAAAAATTATTGGTGAGTGTTTTGATTCTTAAATTTTTTTTCTTCCCCTTTCTTTTCTTTAAGTAGTTTTTATTAAGTTTCAAAGTAAAATACAATCACATGTTGATAGACATAGAAAAAGGATGGCATGTTTCTTAATAGTGAGTCGTTTGCAGAAATCAACAAATTACTAATGACTTATGATGAGTAATGATAGTTTTGCACAGTCCTAGTACCCAATATTAAAATTTACTCTTGACTCTTATCCCCACAGCCTCTTTAAAATAAACATAGTTTTCTTCTCTTCTTGTAAGTCAGTATCAACTTAGCACTTACTGAATGGTATTTGGCAATCTTCCCATGTTAAATTCTTATGAAGTACAGTGTCACTTGCTTCTTTTGTGTCCCTCTGATTAGTATTCTTGAAGCTACCAAGGCCATTAAATTTTATTTATCATATCCCATTACATTTGATCTCACTTTTTGACAACTGGTTTTCTTCAGTATTTGATAATTGACATTGTGGAGGTGTCATTCCCACTAGCTCTTGAAGGGACAGTTGGAGGCAACATGATGGAAGAAGAATTCACAAAGTCAAAAGTACTTTCACAGTTCTTTTACCTGAGAGATTGCTGGCAGAAATCAGCAACCTGATCAAAGTGAGTCTTTCCCCTCTTATATTTTTCCTTCATAAACATCTAGCAGATCTATCACTGCCAATCACAAGCTGCAAGTAATTCTCAGATGCACACAGGAGGGAAGAGGTGGGCGTATAAAAGAATGAGAAAACGAAGCTGAAAGAAGGTACCTGAAAGTAAACAAGGCAAGATAAAGGGGAGGTTCCTTGTGGTCATTTAGCTTTTGGCAAACATCATAGATGAGTATTTCAGGCAGACTTAAATTTGCTATGTCTGTGCAGGCCCTAAAACTCTCACGGTAATGCATTTGCACAGTGCAAAAAGCTACTGTAGTGAAAAGCTGTTGTACTAGCCGCTATCACAGTTGTTTTTACACTCTATGCCAGAGCTCTCCAAACATTTCCTGTTGGTGACACACTTTTTAGACATACATCATTTTATGACACATGAATTCAGCTTTACTAACTAACAACTGCAAGTTAAACCAGCATCTTATTTAGAGATGTAAACATATACATAAACAGTAATAATGAAATGTGTAAGGACAAAACTTATCTCATGACAACCTTGCACACACACACACCTTTCATATATATATATATATATATATATATATATATATATATATATATATATAAATAGAGAGAGAGAGAGAGAGAGAGAGAGAGAGAGAGAGAGAGAGTCAGATAACATATTTTTCAAAAATTTTGTCATTTATACCCTGCCCAGCTTACCAGACAGGATATGGCAGCAGCGGGTGCTCTCCTGCACTCAACATTTTGAAGGGGTCCTCCTTTCCAGGAAGCCCTACACCATGTGTACTCCTGGGACACCCTGGGCCAGCAGCCAATCAGGTGCAGGCTCCTTTTCTGTGCCCTGATTGCTTGCAGCAGGCAGACTTGAAGGAGGACCTCTTCTCTCTAGTCCACTTGCTGTGGATGAAAGATGACCTGGGCTCTCCCTCTCAATTTCCACCAAGCTCTTTCCATCCTCCTTCCCTCTAATCTGTGGTCTATTGTTATTTCACATTGCTTTGTCATTGGTATTTTCATCACAACTTGAGGCTGGATCTGGTACATTGGTGTTTCCCCCTTTCTCAGGAGGGGGGTCTGCAGTATAGCTGCTAGGGGGGTTGGCGATGCAGGGCTTATAGAGAGAACAGGAACCTGCAAAACACCTGCTATTGTTTCTTGTGGTTCAATGGTGAGCAGTGGTTGTGCGATACCTTGATCCAGGACTCATATATGGCTGCCAACCCTGTTTTTCAATTATAACCAATAAACAAGGTGGCCTTTGGATAGCCCAACTTCTTATGTGTGGCTGTTTTCTTCTGGCTGCTTTGGGGGAAAGTGTTGTTGCTCTTGCCCATGTAACTCATGTTCTTGCAATACTCTACAGATGGCATGCTAACCTGTCACAACACACAGTTTGGAAAAGTGCTGCTCTATACCTTCAAGAAACATTTTCCACAGCAATTTCACTGCAGATCAAAGATGTATTCAAGCTGTACAATTATAGCAGATTCATACCACTTTAACAACCAGGAGCTCATCCTATGGGAGACTTGATGTTTTATGACAAATAACTCGATATTGTAATGGCAATGTACCCTGCTGAAGAATACCTGAAGTTACAAATTCCAGGATTCTAAAGGAAAGAGATATGGTGGTTGAAGTGGCCCTAAAGTGCTGTTGTGATTGAGCCTCCAGCTACTACTGATAGTAGTGATTCAGAAGACTCTGATGGTTCAGCATCTGGGGAGAGTATGGAACTGGGTGGGGCTGTTTGTAACAGGAGTACTGGTGTTTGCAGAAAGAGGCTTACTCATGAGTCAAGTGAGTCAAGTGAAGAGGATCACTTGCAACTCAAGAGAGTCAAGCAAATAATTACAGCACCTACAGACTCTGAGACATTTGAGGGATGCTCTGGGAATGATGGGAGTCAGAGTACAGAGGACATTTCTACTGAAATGGATTGGACTCAAGTAAGAGAAATTCAGAGGGCTTGTGAGGAGCCCACAAGTTCAGACACCTGGGTAGGATACACTAATGATCAGGGTTGGCCCTCAGAGTCCCCGACAATGGGGGGGGGGGGTGTTCTAAGTCTTAACCACATGTGGAAATCTTGGAGGGTCAGTCAAAGGTCAGCAGCTGCTGGGAGAGTAACACCTGAGGATAAGGATAGGGCGTCGACCTCATCAAGTGGATCTGACTTGTAGTGAGCTTAAAAGGTGGACATTTTGGGACTAACCTCTGTGGCTTGCAAGGAGTTGCCTTTGGATCCTAGGACTCTTGCATCCTGTCATCTTGCAGCCTTGTTTCCAGACTGATTCTGTTGCTTCCTGTGGTGGGGTTTGAACTCCACTGGATTGCTCCCCAGTTGGACTGTGAGTTGTGCCTTCGCTTCTACGTCTATCTCCTCCTTGACCTTGGCCTGGCTCCTGGATTACGTCTCTCCTACACCCCTTTGGATACCTTCTTGGATAACCCTTTGATGACTGTAGCACAGCAGTTCTTGTTTGTGCCTGGAGGGCAGGGGTCAGGACCTGGGGTCCCATTAGCATTAGAACCAGCAGTGCCAGAACATGATTCAGAGGATGAGCTAGATGACTAGGGCGAAGGGCAGCTTTCCCCTGATGGGCCTCCTTCGCCCACAGAGAGCTTGGCATGGGAAGAAATGTTGTTTGGCCCTAGCGAAGACATAGATAACCAGGTGCAGATGGACAGCGATTCTGGCAGCTATGAACACCCGGGAGGGAGAAATTCTCAGGAGCCTCCAGGGGAAAACATGGAAGAAAGCGCATGGGAAATGGCTAGGGAGGAGAGCTCTCAGGGAGATAGAAACACAGCTGCGGAGAGACAAGGTCGAACCTTTGATAGGAGACGGAACATCGAGTCTAGCAGAAGGGAATGGTCTAAGAGCATAGACCGGCCGAGGTCCGTGAGCAGCGATTGGAGACGAAGAAGCCTAGAGCGTCGGGGACCTCGGCCGAAGGATTAAGTATAGGATCCGTGGGAACGAATCCTCAGTGCTCCGGCCACGTCTTTCCTGAATAGGCGTGAAGCGGAGTGGGACCACGAAGCTAAGCTAGCCCGTGGTCATCAAGCCTTGCCTTGCCTTGCCTTGCCTTGCCTTGTTCCTGATCCGCCTGGTTGTGCGGAGCCTTGCCTTGTTTCCTTCCGCCTGGTTGTGCGGAGCCTTGCCTTGTTTCCTTCCGCACGGTTGTGTGGAGCCTTGCTGAACTTTGAGTCTTGCTGAACTTTTAGCCTATTTGCCACGGTTTTTGGACATTGTTACTTCAAGCCTTTTTGGATTGTTTTACTATTCTAATGGACAATATCTTTGAACTGTTTTTATATTCAATAAAGTAGTTAGCCTTCAGCCCGTCTCTGTGTGTGTGATTAAGGGGCCGGTCAGTCCGTGCATCGTGACAATGACTTCAATGCTGATGACCTTGGATTGATTCTGACGGCGACAACTTCTCTGCTACTCTCAGCGTGCCTTTCTCTGTTTGTTTTGCTTTGATTTTGCTAAAGAGTTTTGGTGTTTTGAATGCAGGCTTTTTCTCCCTGTTTGTTTTCATGCCGGTTAAGGCTTCTTTTTGTTAGCATTTTCACTGACCATTAAGTGCTTTTGTTTTGCAAATACTTATCTCCTGAGACTCTGTGAATATTAAAACAAACTATTTACACTTCAATTGTGTTTGGCTCTCTGAACTGGCGTCTGCTGCGACAAGTGCTGTAGCCCTGCAGTGTGGGTGCAACAAAGATATATGCCATTGGTTCTTCTCACTGAAAAACCTGTAATAATATTTTGCAGAACATGAGATTTCCAGAATATAGTCTGAATTTTATTGGCATGTCATATTTGAAAGCATTTGGTGAGTTGGTAGCAAGTACTTCTCATATATATCTGATAACAAATATGCAAGTATAACAAAATCTGCTGGCATAGTATAATGTAATCAATAGTGATTAATACTTCATAGCTTAATGTTCGTGAAAGTTCATATTTGAAATCAATGATCAAACAAGAAGCCATAAGCAAAACCATTAATAAATACCATGTACTCCTTGGATATTTTCATCTTGAGTTACATGTGCATGATGGAAATTGAAATATAGTTTGCAGTTCAGAATTTAATGCTGAAACTTGAACAAGTTCCAATTATTTATATATGCTCCTCCTAAATTTCAAACATTGTGATTTCAGTGTCTGTTTTCCTGCTTTGCCACTAGATTCCTTTTTCATTGGCTCTGTTTTGTGACATGTACAAGTATTTTACTGGAAGAACTATCACATATGATTCAAACCTTAGGGCCCTTCCACACAGCCCTATATCCCAGAATATCAAAGCGGAAAATCCCACAATATCTGCTTTGAACTGGGTTATCTGAGTCCACACTCAGATAATGTGGGATTTTCTGCCTTGATATTCTGGAATGTAGGGCTGTGTGGAAAGGGCCCTTAGAAGTGAATGACGGGGGAATAAAAGCACATCAAAATTACATTTCAGAAGTAATGTAATACATGAAAACAAGGTCACTTTATTGGTGCAATGGCTAAGGACCTCATTGAACTCATTAGCCTTGGGCTCCATCCTAGGATGGAACCCACTAGAGCGCATCAAATGACACAGGGCAATTCTGATAAGGCTCCATCCTGGAAGTCTCCTGGGATGGAGCCCAGGGAACATGAAACAAATTAGTAAGAATGAGGTCGGCGCAGTTGGATGCTGGGTGGTGACACTTTCCCTTGTGTGATGGGGAAAGCAGCAGTGTAGTCAATTAGAGTGTGGGGTGATGGTTTCCCCCACTGCCTCAGAGATTTGGCAGGTTGCCGGCAAATCCCCTTGCTGTTACCTGGCTTAAGTATCTCAATGTGCTGAGACAAGATCTTAAAAACCTTCTTTTTTACTAGCCTGACTGACTAAAAAAGATTTTAGCCGGCTGCTGAAAGGACAGCAGGTAGGGGGCCATTCTGGCTTTCTTTGGCAGGGAGTTCCAGAGCTGTGGGGCAGCCAACTGAGTTTGAAATGACGGTGCAACTGAGAGAAGGGTGTCTCCTGAAGATCTCGGGGCCTGAGCAAGTTTGCACAAGGGGATGCAGTCAGCCAAATAGCCTGGGCCTGGACCATCTAGGGCAGTGGTTCTCAACCTGTGAGTCCCCAGGTGTTTTGGCCTATAACTCCCAGAAATTCCAGCCAGTTTACCAGCTGTTAGGATTTCTGGGAGTTGAAGGCCAGAACATCTGGGAACCCACAGGTTGAGAATCACTGATCCAGGGCTTTAAAGGTCATAAACAGACATTTGAATTGTGGCCAGAAACAGACTAGCAGCCAGTGGGGTTGTGTGTTCACTGTAGCCTGACCCAGTTAGCAATCTGGCTGCAGCTCTTTGGACCAGCGGAAGTTTCTGAGCACTCTTCAGAGGCAGCCCCATATAGATCGTGTTACAGTAATCTAGACACGATGTAACTAAAGCATGTACCACCATGGCCAGATCTGTTTTCTCAAGGAACGGGCACAGTTAGTGCACAAGTTTTAATTGTGCAAAGGCCCTCCTGGCCACCACTCAAACGTGGGCCTCCAGATTCAGTGCCAGTTCCAGGAGGACCCCCAAACTGCAGACCTGTGTATTCAGGGGGAGTGTTACCCCATCCAGCACTGACTGAATCCCTGTTTCCTGATCTACCTTTTGACTTTGTCTGGATTAAGTTGATTGATTGTTTTTGTACATTTGTACCCAGTCCTTCTAAGCGCCCCCCCCCCCCCCGGAATTCAGGGCGGCTTCACAACAAGTACTCATTCAAGTGCTAATCCCAGTCATAGACACATTTAAAACAGATCATTAAAATACATTACATTAAAAACATTTCATTAAAATCACACCAGTTTAAAAATTGGAATATTCTTTATCCTTTATTCTAAATAAAAGAACATTTATTGCATCTGCCTGTGTGTGTGTGTGATCTGGGGGGGGGGGGGGGCTGTCCATTGTCATACACACCACACTGAGTATTATCCCAATTTGTTTTCCCTCATCCAGTTCATTACTGAAGACGGGTACTGGTTTAGTGCCAGGACAGCTTCCTTGGCTTTTGGTGGAAAGGAGTAGTAGAGTTGGGTGCCATTTGTGTATAGGCTCTGTACTCCAAAACTTAATATCCTGTTGCATTTAGTTTTAATAGCACAGTTAAATTTTAATGTTTGTTGTGGGGATTTTCTTAGTTTATGGTTCTTTGAGTATGATGACAGTGAAAATTTAATTATTTTATATAGCTTAGGTGCCTGATATGTAAAGTGAGATCTGTAACTTGTGAATATGTTAATGGAAACTTTTTCTATATAGTATGCATTGTGGCATAAAAAAGAACCTCCTTCTTTCTCTAGTTTTAGTCAAAATTTATAACCAACACTGATTGTGTTCTACCGAGCACAATTCTAAGTGCTGGCTTTAGCCTATAAAGTGCTAAACAGTTCTGGCCCAGCTTACCTATGAACCAACTTGGAGGTTAAGATCATCTGGGGAGGCCCTGCTCTTGGTCCCACCTCCTTCACAGGTGCAGTTGGTGGAGATGAGGGACAGGGCCTTCTCAGTGGTACCTCTCGGCTATGAAACTCCTTCCCCAGCGAAATCAGATCAACTCCTTCCCTCCTGACCTTCAGAAAGCAAGTAAAAACATGGTTTTGGGACCAAGCCTTTGGCCAATAATGCAGTTCAATAAGTGTGATGGATGTTGTTAGAATGTGTGTTGTGAAAATGCAATAAAAACTATATTTTTAAAAATTAAAAAAAAAAAGTGATGATGGAGAATGTCCAGTGACAACTGGAATGATTTTTTGACTATAATCTCAAATTGCGTGGTTTTAATAATGCGCTTTAATCTTTATGGCTTTTAAATTTATGTTTTAATGTATAGGTTTATTTTATATTTGTTGTTGATATGGCATAAAATTATTGCCTTTGGGATTGATAGTTGTGGGGTATAAATACTGTAAATAAATAATAAAATCAGTATTTTTTCAAGGTCTGATGCTCTTAGAAGCAATCTTCCTGGAAGCTAGTAAACTGAATAGAACACTCTAAAGCTATGTTTTAATTTGCACTTGAAAATTATAATACACGTCCCTCTGGATGTCTTTGCTTTTTTGCTTTTTTAACTGTTGTTTGGTAGTTATTTTCTTTTCCTTTTTTTTAGAGAGAGAAGCAGGTTGTGATTTTAGAAATATCAAAACTGGCAGTCATCCAAATTATAGTTACCTCTTTGTTTTCAACAATAAATATACTCCTAACCTCTCACATGTTTACAATTTTACATAGCCAGAGTGAAACAAATGGCCCATATAGTAGCCATGTATACCGTACTGCTAGAATTGCTTGTCAACATCACTTATAATACAATAGCTCTATACTATACCACTGTAATTTTAAAAACCCTTTTCATTTTTGTCCTGAAAATAGCTTTGTAATTTCTTGTTTCCCTCAGCCTAGACTCACATACCATTCATAAGTGTGCCACAGTTTCCAATATTATCAGCAGATGGACTAGCTAACTCCACAAATTGATTTTCATAGATATTTGTTCTTATTTGATTTTCGTTATGGTTTTCATGCTTGTAATTTCAAGAACTGAAGATGGAGGGAAAAAAATGTTTGAGTTGCACATTACTATACCAGTGTTAGGTTCATGCATCTTTTGATGTCTCCCAATGTTCCTGTTTTTGCACAGAGAAATGACAGAGGTTTTTAATGCAGTATTAAGACAATCACAGCTCTTAAACCTAATGTTAACACTAGGCTATGGACATTGGCTAACACTTTTCATTAAATATACTATTAAATGAGAATACCTTAGCCATCTATCACTTCATACAATGAAGATTCTTAGTCAATGGGTTTTTTTAAATGGAGCTTACTAAAGCTGAAAAATAATGGGAGGATGCTTCTTTTCAGTGCTCCTTCTTATAAGGCTCAGTATATAGTGGATAAAGTATTACCCCTTCAGAATTAAAGTGGAAAGAACAAAAGCATGTTGTTACTGTTAATTTGACTGATTAGCTTGAAAAAGAATACCGGAATATGCATATATCACGTTTTCCTTTGCATCCTAATAGGAAAATCATTTTTATAGTTCCGCAATGGACACAGAATACTGTAGGCATGAGAGGCAATGTAATTACTTGATTCACTCTATTAAATACTAATGTGTAGCTATTATTGTCATAGCATTCATAACTTTGTGTGTCTGATCTGGGCCCTAGAACATTGAGTTCTTTTTTGCACACAATACTTGGAAGAGGTATCTGGATTTCAGCACAATCACAACCACACAACAAAACACAATGTATTACAAACTATACACAAACCCAAAACCTAACTCTCACAAAATAAAACGACTTTCAGTAAATAGAATAATAGCATTACTGTGTACAGTCAGCCCTCTGCATTCTCTAGGGTTAAGGACACAACTTTTGGGAAATGGCATTCAGAAACTTTTAGGAAAACCAGGAATCTCCACAGGCTTTTGGAAGTGTGATGCTTTTAGAGATTTATTGGCATTCACACTATTGGAATAATCATAACCTTTTGGAAAGGCATGACCTTGTTAGAGGTTGTAACCTATTGTAAAGGGTAATCTTCCTGAGAAGAGTTAATAACTAATTTGAGTCAACCTTCTCCTTAGTGGTAAATATCCACTAGCATCCACTATCTATACCTAGATATCTCTTTGAACTGTTAGATATGTCAATGCACAAAAAAGCAATAAGATTTCAGACGTGTTATTTCAGTTGCCCAAAAATATCTACTGTCCCTTTACATAGTTTAATTTTTAACCATGCTCTCAAGAGACAGCATAAGTATTTTTTGATAAAAAAATAACAGTTGGTTTATTTACAAACTTCATGTATTCAACATACAGGTATATTGCTTATCAATCCAGTTAAAGATAGGATTTGAAATAGTTTCTCTGTGCAGGTAGCACAGGGCATCTATCTTACAATCTTAACAGCCCAAAGCCTAAAGCATTTCTGTGTTCAGAGAGTCTAATGGAGTTTTACTTTCTAAAATGGAGTCTGAGATCTGAACAGTCCCAGATTTCATCGTGTGGTCTGCTGCCCCTCCCACAATCTAGAGTTCAGGAATACTGCATATTAATGCACACATATACAATACAGTAAGCAATCTGAATTATATACATAACAAATAACTAATGGAGGCTTGAAGAAAGTTGTTATTTCCAACACCAACACCCCCATGAAAATGAAGAACCACAAATATTTCCTTTCCCCTTTCTACAAGCTTGGGCGGGGAGGGCAATTTGCCACACCAATGAAGTGAGACAAGCCTCTTACAAGAAGTGGTGGGGGGAGCCTGTTGAGCAGATTGGCACTCCCCATTTCAGCTCCTGCATTCCAGTTGGATGTTGGCTGGAGAGGTGGCTGCTGCCCAGAGGTTCCTGACTAAGGAACAGCGGTCTCCTTCCTTCTACTGGACTGTAAGTAACGGGTGGCAGAGGGAGAGGAAAGGGTGGCAACAGCAGAAGCATCTAGCAGCAGCGTCCAACATCAGGGCATATAGCCCACTAACACCCGCAAGGAAAGCCTGGAGTGTGGGGTGGGTGTTGGATCGAGATCCTGGAAAGAACTGATTTTTGAACTTTTTTGTAATGTAAACATTTTTTTCTTTCTTTTTGCTGCCACTTCTGCCTTCTTAGCCTTTCATAAAGAATTCCCATATGTCAGATTATTTAGTCCTCTTAGATGTTTCATATGTCTCTTTCACAGTATTTCATGTATATTTTCTATTATTGTTTTCCTTCTTTACTTATAAGCTTTCTTTAACTTTAAGAGCAACCAAAGGTTAGACATACTGTAACTCAATGCGAAATTGAAAACTTTGGATTCCACTCAGTATCATCTTAGGAAACATCTGGTGAATGGTGTCATTGAACACTCTGATTAAATTTGATACTACTTAGACTGAGCATGATATCACAAATAGTTATTCAATGTCTCTTGCTTGGTTATTGTAGGTTTTTCGGGCTGTATGGCCATGTTCTAGAAGCATTCTCTCCTGACCTCACAACCTCTGAGGATGCCTGCCACAGATGCAGGTGAGAATGTTTCTAGAACATGGCACACAGCCCGAAAAACCTACAACAACCCAGTGATTCTGGCCATGAAAGCCTTCAACAATCTCTTGCTTGGATTTTGTGAATAGCTCTTCTACTCTCAAAGACTTGTTGGGTTGGGCAAAATTCATCAAGTGTGGTATATGAATATTCATCTATTGATTATCCTAAGCCATAATTCAGCTTTATGGATAATAACATTTATGCACTCAAATAATATTTTTGTACAGAAGGAACTATTTCCTACATAGAAAAATGCTGGATTCTGTGCAAAAAGCAGAAATCTTCAACTAGAGCATTTTCGATGAAAGAAATAGCAATTTCTGTGCAGAAGTGGAAAATACTGTTTTTTTCCCTGCAGTAACTGAAGTTTTATGTGCAGGATCAAAAAACCATGTGTACATTTTGCACTGTATCAGTTGAAAATTTTAATTGCCTTTAAAAAAAACTTTAATTTATTTTCTCGTAGGAGGAGATTACTTGTTCCTTCAAGAATGAAATTAGCAAAAAGTCACATTACTATAAAAGAGAAACTCAGATGTAATGAAGAATAAACTTTCTGGGCGATAGACACAAAATACTAAGTGCCAATGTCTTTGATCCAACAATGAAAAATAGACTTTATGTAACAATAACTAAGTCAGCAAAAAAAGTCCTTGGACAAAAAAAATAGTTTACTGTTAAGAGTGTTGTTAAGAGTGTTGTGACACAAGCTAAAATATGTCTCCTCTTGAAAAAGGCAGAAAAAAACTCAAATGCATTAGGAAATTCCACTTTCAGACAGTATCAAAATGCTAGAGACCAGACCCTACACAGCTGCTGATATCTGGACACACCATAAAGAGAGTAAAAATGAAGAAAGAACCTGTTCAATGCCACAATCAAATCCCATTATCCAGACTAGAATGGCATATAACAGCTATGCCAAGGCTTTAGCTTTAAACACTCGAAGAGCATCGGATATAAATTCCCCTCCCTTGGCTAAGGAAAAGTGTGTTAAAGCTTTAACAGCACTGAAACAGATTGGACAGCAAAGGATTTACAGGGTGTCTATGATTAGGAAGAGTGAAAGAGAGACTCTGAAAATGTCGGACAGTCTGAATATTCTGGTCCCTGATAACACTTCTATTCAGAGATGAATGGGAAAACAAGAGAAGAACCTTTGCTTTAGCAAAACTTGTTTACACTTCCCGTAAATATTACAAAATCTACCTTGTTAAGAGAAGAAAACTGCACTGTTGGCAGGGGACAGTATCTAGGCTTGACAAGAGGAAATAGCTTAATTAAACCTGGTTACATTTTATTGTGTGGTGCCTCACCATCTTTATTTATATCTTGTCCTATAATGATGATGATAGTTACCTGCCTCTCCTAATGGCTCAAGATGGGTAACAACAGAGTCCAAACATATGAACATAAAATACGTACAATAAAAAACAATATGAAAATATACACCAAATCTACATAGAGCTGTAATAGAATTAAAAACTCATGATTCATAGTTGATTGAGTAGGCCTGCCAGAAAAGATAGGACTCTTTGAGCCTCCTTGTGGAGAGAAACATGTGGTATAAATAATAATAATAATTCTGTTTTAAATTCCAACAGTGCGTTTAGCTGTTGGATCTCTTCTGACAGGCCGTTTCACAGTCATGGGACAGTTGATGAAAAGATCCTCTGGGTGACAGTCACCAGTTGGGTTCTGATTGGTTAGAGTAAAGGAGGATCTCTGTGTCCTAAGGGGCCATGGATTGTGCATGATCTCTACAGCAGAGTTTCCCAACCTTTTTTGAGCTGCGGCACACTTTTTACATTTACAAAATCCTGGGGCACACCACCAACCAAAATGACACCAAATGACACTCTAACACAGTAATACATATAGTTAATATGTTTTTTAATGTATTTATACACTCAGTGTGAAACCTGGCCCTGTTTTGATGAACATAACACAGATATCCTGGCAGGAATGGCAGAAAGACATACACGAAGGTCTTGCTTAACAGCTGTCAGTCTTGGGAAAACTTTGGCCCTCTGGGTGCTTTGGACTTCAACTCCCACCATTTCTAACAGCCTGAGGCCCTTTCCTGCTTAAGTGGCTGAGGGGAAAAAAGGAAAAGATCCAAGTTTGCCCATCCCAGCTTTCGATTCCATCGCCACATTTATCTTCAGCCTCTGGCGCTTTGAATATATGTGATTATCTATGTGATTTTCTACCTTGTCGCTATGATTATGGTGCTGCTTCTTTAAATTGTCCGCAAACTGACTGTGTTGTTGTGCGGATCCCGGAGCTGACATTGGATAACATCGTGAGGATACACTTTGTTTTCTGCACTCACTTCCGTGATTTCATCAAATATCGCAAGTTTTCCGTAGAGGAGCGCTCCGTGAACTCACTACTTCCTGGTTCGCAACTTCTCCGCTCTCTGTGGTGATCACGCCGAACTACCTTATGTAAGACTTTTGATTTTCTCCAGCAGGATTGGGTACTTTGAATGTGTTTTTTGCGTATGATTATGTATGATTAATTGTGCATTTTGTACTGTGACGTAGCGGCGCTCCTTTAATAAGTAAGGGTATTGGAGGTTCCAATTTCCCACGGCACACCTGATGATCGCTCATGGCACACTAGTGTGCCCTGGCACACTGGTTGGGAAACACTGCTCTACAGAATCATCTTTTTGATCCTGTAGAGAACCTGGACCCAAACCATGTTTTCCTTCCCGATTTACAATTTAAAATAAGTATCATCCAGCTGAAAACATACAAAAAGTGAATATTAAAATATAGCCAAACTATTTACAATATTAAAATGTGTAAGATACAAATCAATTAAAAACAATTAATTTTTTTAAACAATGACATAGACCTTCTTAATAGTCTGTACTTTTAAAAATACCTCTGTTTTAAAAGACTCCCTCTATAAATGTTTTAAAAGATCTTCACTTGCCAATGGAAGGACAACAAGGTCATTCTGGTCTACTTGAGAAGTGAATTTCAGGGTCTAGGGGCAGCCACCAAGAAGGCCCTCTCTCATGTTTCTTCTAGTTGTGTGTATAAAGATGGTGAAATGAGACAAGGGTCTGTCATAAGCATCTCAATGTCTCAGAAATCTGTGTCTGAACTGAAGCCACTTAAATTTGATTGATTGCCTTGAAGAGGACTGTTCTGATGAAGATATATAATACTATCAGCTTTTTATCAGTAGAAGCAGCATGTAAATGCTCCTTAATGTGGACAAGTACATTCTATGGTCTATCCTGAATGTAAAAAAAATGTGCAACTCGGCAGGATCTGAGTTCTCAAATTGTTAAAATAATCAATGAGGGTAATTTGGTTGAAAAGACAAGGAAAATAAGAAAAATACCACTAGCATTGTTGTGTGTGCATGGGTGATACACCTCCCGCCTGATAACCAATAAGACACAGACACAATTTGTTGGGATAAAATTGGCCGCAACTTATGTATTGAAAACAGGAACAAGGGTTGGCAGCCATGCATGGGTCCTGGATCCGTGGTCGGACAACCCACTGTTGTTCGAAGACACTTGCATGCCTGGGTGCCACCGGCCCACTACCGGTCCATGAAAACTCACCACTCTAGGGGCCAGGGCGTTATCCCCCCTTCCACCAAGGGGCGATAAGCCAGCCAGATCCAGGGCCCATGCCACATGCCAAACACAGAGTTGTGACAATGAATACGCCAAATACAGAGTTGTGACAATAAACACAAGTAACAGAAAGAAAAGTTAACAAGATACAAACAATGAATACACAGCATGAAAAGTAAAAAGATACAAACAATGAATACAAGCAGGGTGGGTGGGATGGAAAAAAAACAGGAACAGGTCCAGTGCCTGTTGAGGAGCTTCGGGCAGCCTTAAGTAGGCTCCCCGGAAGGAAGGGAGGGCGAGCCTGCAGACGGGGCAAGAGAGGTGGTGCTAGCCCCACCATTGGCCAGCCGGCACTGGTGGCGGGAAACTCTCCTGCCACCCAGGGGGCTTCTGGGAAGACCCCCCCCCCCCCGACCAAGATGGCAGTGAGGACACCCTGCACCACAACGTGCTTGCTCTGGAGTTGAATAAATATAGTAGTCCATTGATATCCACTGGAATTTGTTCCCAGGACCTTCAAACCCTAACCCCACATACCAAAAACAACATATGCTCAAATTTCATTAAATACAATGGCATATAAAATTGTGTTCAAATCATTATATAAAACTGAGATATTTTCCCTGCTGTAGAGAGCTGATCCATGGATGCAGAATCCATGGTCATGGAGAGCTAAATGTGCTAGCATATTGATTGATTGATTGATTTTATTATTTATGAGTCGCCCTCCACGTCAGTGCTCCGGGCGACTTACACATAAAACACATAAAAAGAGTTCAATAGTTAAAAGCTAAAAGAATTGGAAAATTAATTAAAATAGTTCCAGTAACTCAGGCTAAGTCTGGAGGGTGTCCTTAGCCGTAAGCCTTTCGGAAGAGCCAGGTCTTCAATGTGGTCAGGAACTGGGGCATGTCCCGGATAGCTCTCTGATCCGCCGGCATCAAGTTCCAAAGAACAGGGGCCGCGATGGAAAAGGCTCTCCGTCTCGTGGTGTCGAGGCGGGCCTCACTCACACCTGGGATGCGGAGAAGGTCCCTGTTTCCTGAATGCGCGACGTTAAATGAGCTGGTTCGACAAGCGGTCTTTTAAATAAGCTGGGCCGGCGCCATGGAGGGCCTTAAAGGTAAGCGACAAGATCTTGTGGATGGCTCTGAGCTCGACTGGCAGCCAGTGCAGGCGCTGTAGAGATGGCGCAATATGGCATCTCAGTGGTGTCCCGGTGAGGAGTCTGGCAGCTGCATTCTGCACTAGCTGGATTTTACGAGTGGTTGACTGCGGTAACCCCACGTACAAGGCATTACAGTAGTCCAGCCGTGATGTCACTGTGGCATGGACCACCGTAGCCAGCGCATCTGATGGAAGGTAAGGTGCCAGTTGACGTGCCTGGCGTAGGTGGAAGAAAGCTCCCTTACTTGTCGCAGCAACCTGTGCCTCCAGTGAGAGTCTCGAGTCTAGTATCACACCGAGACACTACACCGACGCGGCCGGATCAGCGGCTCTCCCTCAAAGAGAGGCAGCGGAATGGGTGGCTCTGGGCATCCCGGCCATAGAATCTCAGTCTTTGATGGATTGATCTTGAGTTTGTATGAGCGGAGCCATCTGGTCACTGCCTCTAGTCCTTGTCTGAAATTCTCAGGCACCGATGTTACGCCTGGCTCAAGCTTCAGCAAAAGCTGGGTGTCATCTGCATATTGGTAGCACCCAAATCCAAAACTTCTGGCTATGCTTGCCAAGGGTTGGACGTAGATGTTAAAAAGCGTTGGTGACAAAATGGCGCCTTGGGGGACTCCACAGTCCAGGATGGATTTCTTGGACACTTGGCCTCGCCACTCAACACGCTGCGAGCGGCCCCGCAGGAAGGAATCGAACCAGGCCAAAGCTGTGCCTTGAATCCCAATGGCTGATAGTCGCCGCAACAGCAAGTCATGGTCCACCGTGTCAAACGCCGCGGTGAGGTCAAGCAGCACCAGGATAGCTGAACCTCCCTTCTCCAATTCGCGGCGGATGTCGCCCGTACTGGCCACCAGAACGGTCTCGGTCCCGTGTCCGGCGTGGACACCCGATGGGCCGGAGTCAAGGCTTCTTGAGGTTTCCAGGAATTCCTGTAATTGATCGCTGCTGCCCGCTCAATCAGTTTCCCGAGGAAGGGTAGATTTGAGACCGACGGTAGTTCGCCGGCGCCGCTGGATCCAGATTCGCCTTCTTCAGCAGCGGGCGGACTCTAGCCTCCTTCAGCGCATCGGGAAAAACTCCCAGCTCCAATGAGTGATTTATCAACCCTGTCAGAGTGGCCGAGAGGCTCCCCGCGCAGGACTTAATCAGATGGGACGGGCACGGGTCTGTAGAGCAGGTGGTTGCCCTTGCCGCGGCCAGGATTTGATTAATCTCCTCTGAATTCAGGGCCTTGAACTGGTCGAGTTTCAGGCTAGGCGATGGAGCTGGGTTCTTACCCATCCCGCTCCTCTCCTCAGGTATAGAGGGTAAATCACGCCTAAGGGCAATTATTTTCTCAGTGAAGAAAACTTGAAATTCTTCCGCTGAGATAGCTGAATTTTCATTGTCTCTCGGGAGTGAGTTGGGCATAGCTAGGTCTCGAACGATCTTAAAGATCTGTGCTGGGCGCGATCTTGCCGCCGCTATTAAGGAGGAGTTATAGGTCTTCTTGGCCTCTTTGACCGCCCGCTCATATGACCTGCGCATATCTCTGAAGGCTGATCTCGACGCCTGAGTTGGTTTCCGACGCCACGCTCTCCAGCTGCTTCCGCCTTCGCTCAGCAGCCGCAGGTCGTCCGTGAATCATGGAGAATGGACTCTTCGTGGCCGGATCAGGCATCTGGGGGCTATTTGGTCGATGGCTTTCGACAAGACTGTGTTCCATCTGTCCACCCGTTGATTCAAGGTCCCACCGGGAACTTCCATCGGCTTAATGGCTGCTGCGAAGCAGCTGGGGTCCATATGCCTCTTCTGGCGTGCCAGTATGGGTTTTGGCTCTGGCCTTGCTGGTAGGGGGATTCTGATGTCGACCTTCAGAGTGAAATGATCCGACCAGGAGCTTCGTTGTTACTTGCTGCGTAACCCTCAACCCGTACCCAAAGATTAGGTCTAAGGTATGTCCGGCCTGGTGTGTGGGGCCGGACTCCATCAAAATGAGACCTAATGTGTCCATGGATCGGATGAACTCCTTCGCTAGGGGGGATGGCATATTAGCGTCTGCATGGATGTTAAAATCTCCCAAAACAATGAGTCTTGGGAATCTAAGTGTCCAATCCACGGCAAGATCGAGCAGATTGAGTAAGCTCTCCTTCGGGGTCCCGGGGAGCGTTAGAGTAGAAGACTCGCTAAGCACTCCTTAGTTTTTAGGGTGATTCCCAAACACTCCATGCCCGTGATATTCGGGGCCTGGATAACTGTCACCGGGATGTCATATAACAAGAGTAGGTGCAATTGGTTTAAAGTTCTTTTTGACAAAGGTTTTATTATAAGGGCAGTTATTGCCATATCTGTAGCCATGTGTCTGAAGATCATAAGCCAAACCATTTTGTTTGCCATGAAACAGATCTTTGGATAGACAGTTTTATTTCACAGTCAATTTGCAGATTGGCCAGTGATTATAATGGAAAGAAATCTCTGGCTTCAAACCATGGTTTAGGCCAGAAAATACAATTAAGTTGGATATGTTCTGGTGACCAAAACACAATTTTAATACAGTGATACAAAACAAAAATAACATTTTGGTCCTCAACAGTTTAGTACCAAACATGTTAGTCCTCTCCTCTTTGGTGTGTCTGTGCACTGCATGTCTCAAGATGACTTTATCAAAATTGTTTAGCCAAAGAGCTGTTCATCTTTTTGGTCTAATCAATAGGTACATTTTTAAGGTTGGGCTTATAACTTGTAAGGTGAACTGGAAACTGGGAAGACCAACAACTATGTTGCCAAAATCTTGCTACTTGCAGTAGTTTCCAGAATCTTTTACCATTTGTAGAAGCCAACTACTGCAACTTGCTACTTGCAGTAGTTTCCAGAATCTTTTACCATTTGTAGAAGCCAGTCTGCATAAATGAGAAAGAAGCACCAACATATTAGCACCTTTCTTCTAGTAATCAATTTAGCCGGCATGCTTTCTCTCATCAAGTCGAAAACTACAGAGGAGTTGAAAAGCAAACAAAAAGCAGACCTATAGAAATCATGGTTGCTCTTTCCCAGCCATATATTACAGAAATAAATTCATTTTTGCAACCAAACCGAGAGTAGGCAATTTAACTGCTATCACACATAGCTATGGCAAGGGACATCAGCTTCACTCAAGAACTTTAAGGGCTGTCATTTATTTACTTTTCCTAAGAATGCCAAATCAGATAATCTGCAAAAGGACTCTGGATTTTTGTTTGGTTTCATTCTGTTTACTCTGATTACTAGTTTTCAAATTCATCAAAGGACAGATCTCTTTGTTTGGCCATGCAACGTTTAAATATTTGACCTATCATTCTCATTTTTCTATATTTAAAAACAAATCCTCTAAAAGTATATTCAATTCTCAGATATTTTACCCATCTCATGTCCACATTAATATGTGATTTAAAAACAAATCCTCTCAAAATAATATGTACAACAGTAATATTATTTTGCATGTGCATTTTTGTTAATACAACACTTAAACCATATTCTCTCAAAATATTTTAATCCCTGTGTTGATCTTTTTAAAACTGCTCAAAGCTATCTGGCAACATTGAAGAAGGGTGAAATGAGGTGCATAGCTAAATTTGTTTTGTACATTCATCTGAGCATCATGGGAACATATGTATAGGGGTCCATCCAGACAGGTCCTTTATTATGGAAACTTTCACAATAAAAAGGGGGCTGTCCAGACAACATTCTGGGCAGTCCTGCATTAATTTGCCAAAACCCAGGAAAACCCTGGTTTGTAGCGAATTAATTTCTTACTGCATTTCTTCTGTGCCTTCCTGGAAGGCGCAGGATAAATACACGATTTCCACTCTCTTGACTACAGTCCAGACACAATTCTCACAGTTTACCAGGCTAAATAAGCCCAGACACAATTCTCACAGTTTACCAGGCTAAATAAGCCCACCCCCTCTCCCTAAGCTGCCAGACCCTTTAGAAAAGTAAAAAAATAAAAATAAACCACTTGCCAGCCTGCAGTATTCCCTCTGTGCAGCCCTCCTGGTGCATGCAAATAATGCAAAAAATCAATGTGGGAGATCACTTTCACAATATCATTTCAAATTTATTTCATCTTCATTCTTTTCAAAATATAAGTGGATGGTGGATTGTAGATCCATATGACAACAAAACACTGGTGTTTTCCTTCACAAAATTATAATCCATAAGGCAATATATCATCAAATTATAATCCGGATTAACACTCAATGTCGGGTCGACGGTATTAGGCCTTCCGTTTCGCCGTTTCCGGCTTCTTCGGGACCTGCCACACAATATCTACTGTCCAATCCACTGGTCCAATATCTATTAGATTAAACATAAACGGTTTTTATAATATGTAATCCAGTATCACTTTTTATATACATTTATATAACCTATAAGTATAGGTGTGATCCCACATAAGAAAACACAGTCCCCAAAACAGCAGGAAAGAGGCAATCAATACATCAATACATTGCAAGAGGCAATCAATACATATAGCAGGCAAGAGACAATCAATACATACCCAAAGTATTCAATCATAGCATATATGTATGTGGACGCAGCCACTTTCCCATGCGGTCGGACAATGCTACTTGTCCGATTGGACAGTAGATATTGTGTGGCAGGTCCCGAAGAAGCCGGAAACGGCGAAACGGAAGGCCTAATACTGTCGACCCGACATTGAGTGTTAATCCGGATTATAATTTGATGATATATTGCCTTATGGATTATAATTTTGTGAAGGAAAACACCAGTGTTTTGTTGTCATATGGATCTACAATCCACCATCCACTTATATTTTGAAAAGAATGAAGATGAAATAAATTTGAAATGATATTGTGAAAGTGATCTCCCACATTGATTTTTTTGCTGTCTGGAACAGAAACACACCCTACCGTATTGTGCATGCAAATAATGCGCCAGGAGAGCAGGGGGTGGGAGGAAAATCACTCCCCTCCCAGTCTCCTTCCACTGCATGGAAGGAATACTGCAGGCTGGTAAGGGATTTTTAAAAAACTTTTCTAAGGGGTCTGGGAACTTGGAGGGAGGGGGCAGGGCCTCCCCACGTTCTCTCGGGCTATTTCCAAGACAATGTGTGGACAACCCACCCCAGAAAGCGCATGCTTTCCAGGGTGGTTGCGGACAGCACCCCCCCCCCCTTAAATCTGTGTTTTTTAAATGCGGTTGCTTTTGTGATAAAGGGCTGTCTAGATCTGCCCTAGGACAGCATTTCATAAGCTTTCTAAAAATTATATACTTGAAAAAAATATTTCCATGGCATTGTATTTTCAAATAAATTTGCTTGTGCCTCATGTTAGCCAGGGGCATCTTCAATCCTAGTGTAGATATGAAAAATATGTTTTCAAATAAAATTCCAATTATTTGAATGTGAATGTATGGGATACATCCACTGAAAACTATGACTGTATGTAACATATACAGAAGGAGACTAAGGGTGTATCTATAGAGCTATATCACCCAGTGCAGATGAGAATTGGCTTGTAGCATTCACATGATACATGGGCCCTTCTTTCCCAAATGCATTTTTGCATGTGTTAGCCACACAAAATCAATGAACTGAAAATATTGACTATAAACTGCAGTGGAAATCCATTGTATAATCTAGAATGAGATTCTGTGAATGACTTGAATCATCATGATAAAACCATAAGTGAAGCTAATCAAGTATGGGTAGTGTAGCATTTGAGGGTTATGTGCCAGAAAACAGGTAGTATCTAAATCAGTGTTTCTCAACCTTCCTAATGCTGCGACCCCTTAATACAGTTCCTCATGTTGTGGTGACCCCTAACCATTATTTCATTGCTAATTCATAACTGTATTTTTGAGGGAGGGGTGGTGGTGGTTGATTTTGTCATTTGGAAGTTGTATTTGCTGGGATTTATAGTTCACCCACAATCAAAGAAAAAAACTCCCATGACCAATGACAAACAGCAAATACTAAAAGGGTTTGGTGGGCATTGACCTTGAGTTTGGGAGTTGTAGTTCACCTACATCGAAGGAGCACTATAGTCTCAACAATGATGGATCTGGGCCACACTTGACACTAATCCTCAATATGCCCAAATGTGCACACTGGTGGAGTTTGGGGAAAATAGATCTTGACATTTGGGAGTTGTAGTTGCTGGGATGTATAGTTCACCTACAATACAAGAGCCCCTTGCACCCCACCAATGATAGAATTGGGTCAAACTTCCTACACAGAACCCTCATGCCTTGAAGGGACTAGCTGGCATGACCCTCCATCCCACCTCACACACTCTCCCTCACCCACACATGCACATCATATTGCCATGCGCCAAGCACGCCTGCTCTCCCCTCCCCGCTCGGAGTCTCAGAAACAGCCCTCCCCTTGGCTGGGATGCCTACCAATCACAGCAGAGTACAGCTTTAGGTGGGAGAATTCACAGTCTGTTTCCAAAAAGAAAGAGAAGGACAAGCGGAGAGATCTTCAATCTTCTCTTCCAAAGGGCTTCCGAAAACCATCATAAATATATGTTTTCTGATGGTCTTTGGCGACCCCTCTGAAACCCTCTCACGACCCCCCTGGGGGTCCCGACCCCCCTGGGGGTCCCGACCCCCAGGTTGAGAAACACTGATCTAAATGCTTTAAGTAGATCATTAGTATACATTCATTTTGAATATCTAGTGATGCCTTCCTTAATTTGGAGCATGTAGGTGTTGATGTTGAGCTATTAGAAGTCTCACATATTCTTTTCCAGAAAGCATAAAGCAGATAGCAATGACTGCCACCTCCCTTTTCATAAGATCTGGGGAGATATTTCTGGTTTATTTCAAATTCAAAAAGAAGGAACTCCCATATTCATGAACTCTGAAGAACCTAAAATGGAGGAGGATGAATAATTTCTTTATCAATTAATGTTCAAATATAGAGGAACTTCATCAACAGATCAACAGATTAAATAATGAACATGGACAGTTTGTCAAGAGCCATGTCACAGAGGATGGAAACCATGGACTGGTCCCCAATTAGAAACTATCTGATGGAAGATAAATATCTTAAAGACTGTATATACATAAATAAGTGGTAATATTACACTTGGATACATAAATAAGAGCTTGCAGGATTTTTGTATATTATTTACGAATCATTAGATAAGGATGGGAGATGAATTAGGACGTCTATATACACACTCTGTGTTTGTGCTGTTGGGGGGGGTAGTGTATGTTATGTCTCGAGGGATGTTGTGTCAATTTTTGATGTTTGTTTTATTTCTGGAAAATTTAATAAAAAGTATTTTTTTTAAAAAAAAAGATTAACAAGGCAGATTTGATAGGCTTTTGATTATTTGGCATCCATAAAATTACTGGGAATCCAGGTCCAGCAGTGATTCTATTATAAAAGCTAAGGGCGGATCCAGACAGCCCTTTATCCCACAAAATATGGATGTTTGTGGGAGGCTGTCTACACTTTCTGGGGTGGGGGACCTGGCAGAACATCTGTAGATTGTACCCCTCTCCCCCAAAGCCCACCAACTGATTTTAAAAGTGAAATAAACTTACCCAGCCTCCTTTATAGTCTTGCTGGAACTCTCCCAGAGTGTGATTTTTATGCGCTAGGAGAGCTCCAGCGATAGTCTAATGAAGGCTGGCTAAGTTTATATCACTTTTTAAAGTGGTTTGGTTGATTTGGGGGAGGGGGTGGGATTCCCACAGTTTACGGTGCTTATTTAGTAAACTGTGGGAATGGTGTCTGGAATGTAGTCCAGACACCGGAAATAGTGGATTTATCCCGCGCTTTCCAAGAAGGCGCGGAATAAATCCATAATCTAATTAATTTACTGCAAACAAGGGTTTTCCTCATTTGTGCTAAATTAATTGCAGGTTGGCCAGAATGTCATCTGGACAGCCCCCTTTTTATTGTGGAAGTTTCTGCAATAAAGGGGTTGTCTGGATGGGCCCAAGGTTTACGACAACATGCAATGCTGGTCTCTCCGTTCACATTCATGTCTGACTACTCAAAAGCAAATGCCACTGAAGTAGGATTAAGTTCCAGAAAAATTGTGAGAAGATTCCATCCTTACACTGCTTAACTGGAACACCTAATCCATAAATACCAATTCAGATATGTTGAAAGTGGTCATCCGCTGCGTCAGAACATATTCAAATAATCACATTGGCTCATTCTTTTTCTTATTCACAGTGTACTATGAGAAGCTTCTCCACACACACTTCTTTGCTTGTCTCAGAGGATATATTTGTCATTTGCATTAATAACTCATTCATGGGGAATGTGCATTCATTATTTGGTATTCAAACTTTTGCTCTTTTAAAAAGGTTGTTTTTGACAGAGATGTGAGGGAAAGACTAGTCGGAAGCTTGTCAAACAAAACAGGTCTGATTCATACCTTTCCCCCTATTTTAATTCGTTCTTAGGTTGACTATAAATGTCTTAAGTACTCCTTTCCACCCAAATCAGTCTTGATTTCCCAAAAGCAAGATAAGAGGCAAATTTAAGAGCACCTGTTAGTCAGATAATTTGTCCAGATGTGATTTATTTGATAGTCATAAACTTCGATATAAACATGTGAAACAAAAGACAAATTTTCAGTGGCACAGCCTCTCTTCCTATGATATATCTTGACAGTGTGTGATAAGCTGGGAAAAAAGAACAATGATTTAAATGTGATTATCTTCTTACACTCCTTGCAGGCCAACGTTGTTGCTGTATAAATGGAAAAACCAGCAGCGTTTAGAAGTGTGAGATGTTAATGGATTCACATGGTTGGTGTGTGATGATAACCCTTGCAACGCTTGATAATTATGGAGGCGTCAGCACCATTTGGAACCACTCACTTAAATAATATTGCCAGTGCTTCATTTATTTCACAGCATGGGCTGAACATACAGCTCTAAAACAAGCAAGCCAGTGCTATGTTTTCTTTAATGTACTCCAGTCAAGGCTCCAACAAAAAGAACAATACAGAAGGTTGTTTAAAATATATACAGAATATATACCAAAAGAATAAAAAATGGTCTTGACTAAAGAAAATAACATTTTTTTGGAGTGGGCAGAGCCTTAGGGGGCTGAATATGAACAACTGGTCACCTTTGGCCCAATCCTCATTTATACAGTGCAGAAATACCCTTCCTCTGTGTTCTAAACTTCCCCAGAAGATTCAGTTACCATGTGAAATAAGAGAAGAGTGTCCAGTTTGCACCATTCTCTGTATGAGAAGATCTGTATAGTTCCATTCTCCATTTAAGATGTTTACTAATGATTTTTCTGGTTCGATGAATCTGTGACTTGGCTAGTGTCTGCTTTGGTAGTACTTTGATTTGCTTTCTTGTTTTGTTTTGAGCTGCTGTTTTAAAAAGCTTTTGAAGAGGTGTCTTTATACAAGGAGGAAATTGGGATACAAATGGTTTTGCTGCTTTTAAAACTTGTTGTTGTTTGCTTTCAAGCTGACTATGACTTATGGTAACCCTATCATAGGGCTTACTTGGGAATAATTTTCAGAGGACGTTTGCCATTGCCTACCTCTTAGGCTAAGAGGGATTGACTTGCTCAACATTACCCATGTGTTCCCATGAACTGTATGCATGGGAATATGAACCTCAGTCTCTGGGACTCCTAGTTGAACATTCAAATTGGTATACCGTTTTGATCCTGAAAACCTTACATGTGTGCATAACTACATTCAAGTCATCTGTTGACTTACAGCAACTTTGTGCATTTCATAGAGTTTTCTTATGCAAGGAATACTACCGTGTTTCCCCGAAAGTAAGACAGCGTCTTACTTTCTTTTCCCCAAAAAAGTCCCCTCGTCTTACTTTCGGGTACGTCTTATATAAACTAAGACGTACCCCGTCGCCACGCCCACGCCACCGCCGCTGCCATCACGCTGCCGCCGCCGCAACCGGCCCCATCGGCCGCGGCACACCTCCGCGGCGCAGCTTTTCCTTGGACGAAAGAAGGGAGAAAAGAGCCAGAGCCGTGGCGAAGCGGCGGCGCGTCACTCTGACACGGTGCTGCTTCGCCACGCCTCTTGCTCTCTTCCCCCTCCCTTCCTTGGATGAAAGAAGGGAGGGAGAAAAGAGCCAGAGGCGTGGCGAAGCGGCAGCGCATCACTCTGACATGGCGCTGCTTCGCCACGCCTCTTGCTCTCTTCCCCCTCCCTTCCTTGGACAAAAGAAGGGAGGGGGAAAAGAGCCAGAGGCGTGGCGAAGTGGCGACGCGTCACTCTGACGCGGCGCTGCTTCACCACGCCTCTTGCTCTCTTCCCCCTCCCTTCCTTGGAGGCCTGGCAGAAAGGTGCGCCGCAGAGGTGTGCCGTGACTGATGGTCCGGTTGCGGCGGCGACGCGGCGACGAGGTACGGCTTACTTTCGGGGTACGGCTTATATTAGCCGACCCCCCTGACACCCCCGATACGTCTTACAATCGGGGGTGCCTTACTATCGGGGAAACACGGTAATAGACAAGGAATATGTAGTGGTAGTTTACCATTGCATTACGCAGAAATATAGCCTACAGCACCTGGTATTATTCAGCAATCTTTTATCCAAATACCAGCACTACTTAGTTTCTAAGATCAGATGAGATCTGGTGCCTACAGGCTATTTAAGGTCCCTTAGCTGAGTTTAAAAACTAACTATCCAACTTGATCAGTTATGTTTCTTCAGCAACCTATATTCATATGAGCTATACACCCTAAGGGGAACAACACTTTTTCTTCTTAATTGGCATCCTTGCTAATATGCTAATTGTTTCTTTTCTCCTAGAAACATTCTGCCAACTATTCTTTCTAAAAGTACCCACCAATTACAATTAAATACACCATTTGACTCAAGTTTTGGATAAAAACAAAGTAACTGGATGTAATCAGGAAATTAGAGCGAAATTCTTAGCTACTGAAACTATAGCTGATAATTAATTACAACGTATTGATTAAAAAGAATAAAAAGGGCTTATATACCTTTGATGCATGCAGATATCTTGCCTGAATGATAGCTTTATAAGACTAAATACATAGTTTAAATTAAAACACACACACACACAAAAGATTCATGTAGCACATTAAAGATTTTAGTTTTAATTAGGATAGACTCATTGAAATGAATGGGACTGGTTAAACAGTACTAACAATTATTTTGATGCACCTCCTCGTGTTTGGGAGTGAAATTGGTGACAGCACTAAAAAGTTGTTTACAGTAGAATGTATTTTTGTGGGCAAGAATTCTCTGACAAAATTCACTGTAGTGGTATTTGTGGGCTCTCATTCTAAAATGTTGGAAGCAATTTTTGCTATTTGTTTTGACTATGCATATCAGTTAGTATTATCCACATCTTTCCTGACCCATCAACCCTGCCATTTTTTTTCATTCCTTACAGCAGCAGTTCTCAACCTGGAGATCGCGATCCCTGGAGGGTTGATTGCCAATTTCCAAGGGGTCGTGGGGTGCCTCCTTAGGCTCCGCCTCCTCTGCCTCCCCAGAATCACTGTCAGTATAAAAGGCCAAGCCCCATGTCCAATCCACAGGGTGCCAAAAAAACGCCTTGAGAGGCCTAGGACTATGGAGAGGGTGGGATTGGAGGCCGCAGGCTGCCCCTTGAGGTAGGGAACACCCCGGTGCCGGCCCCTGGGTGTGCACTCTCAAGCGCTGCGACAGCGGCCCTCCCCCCCCCCCGCACTTGCCGGCACCGGGAGAGGGACATACTCTGGCATGGGCTCTTTCCCACTGCGCATAGGGCCAGTGCCGCAGAGCCAATTGAGCAGCTTGGTACCTCCCTCTACCTCCCCTGAGAGCAAGGCTGCAGTGTGAAGGCCTGCTAACTGCCCCTGTGCAAGCAACTCCTGGAGGGCCTTCCAATTCCCTCTCTGCCAATGGCCATGGTGCAAATGCCTGGGTGTGCTTGCACAGCGATGGTTTCAGGCCTTTGCACTGCGGCCTTTCACCTAATGGAGGCAGAGGTGTGAAAAGGCAGCATGTGGGGGGAGGGAGAGTGGCAGAGGGCCCTTTGCTCCCCCCCCCCCCACACATGTTGCTTTGTACGCTGCTTTTGATGTTTCACTGGCCCTGCAGCTTACAGGGGAGGGGAGGTGGCGGACCTTTTGTTCCCTCCCCGCTGCCTTTTTTGTGCCGTTTTCAGCACTCCATCAGCCCTGGGCAGTGGGGAGGGTGGGGGAGAGAGAATGAAGGGCTCATTTACTCCCCCTCCCTCCCCACTGGCCACAGGGCTGATGCAGCGCTGAAAATGGTGCAAAAAAAGGTAGCAGGGAGAGAATGGAGGACCCCTCACCTCCTGTCACACCTCAAAGGCCTCAGGCATCACTTTTGCTTGGGTACAGTTTTAACCAAGGACCTCAGGCATTGCTTTTGCTTGAGCTGTGTTTCAGTCAAGGAAACCAGAGTGCATTTCCCAAATCAACTTGCTTAGCTGTCAACCCTTGTTTGGGCCTCTCATGCCTTTCCCGTGAGAAAGACCAGGGATGTAAGAACAACATAGGTTACAAGGCCATACCATCACTGCCTCCCCTGATAATGGAAGCGGGCCGCGGGAGTATCAAGCCTGACTCCCCGGTCCAGCTAACGAGCTCCGCATTCTTGGAGGACTGAGTTCACAAAACATACTAGGGATCATCAATCTTAGCTTTTGACGTGCGACGCAACTTTGAAAGGGTATAATTGCTATGGGCAGAGACCAAGTCTTCGTCTTGTACCAACATCACGCTTGAGTGAAGATCCGGCGAGGAAGGCCTTTTTACAAGCTGTGCCAGCCAGCCTGCTTCGGGCTGGCTTGACCCTGCTTTCATCCTTGTTCCAGTTCGTCGTCGAGGTCCTGAGTTTGATTCCTGGAAGACCTTGCCAGCTACTGGCAACTCTTTGGTTTGAATCCTGAAAGTTATTTCTAGCTTTTGACTGCTTTGCTTTTGGATCCTGAAGGATCAGTGCAGTTATTAGACTCTTTGCTTTTAAATCAAACATCCCTGCCTCATTGCTGTGGCAGGGTTCCCTTTAAAGACTCTGTGCCTTTTCGAACCAACCCTCCCTGCCTAATTGCTACGGCAGGAGTTCCTGTTGAAAGACTCTTTTACCTTTTGAACTTTTGCATTTTTAAACCACACATCCCAGCCTCTTTGCTTCGGTTGGTATTCATAGAGACTTTGCATCCGGCTTGATTTCCCATTTGCCGCTTGTGCTCCTTTATACTGTGGAGCACCCACGCCTTGCTGATTCCTGTTTGCTGCTAGTTGGGGCACCGCAAGGATTGCCTCCAACTCTTTTCCTATACTTACCTATAATCAATAAAACTTGTTGTACCTTTGTTACTGTGTGGTTTATCCAGGGAGGTCAAGTGGCCAAGACCCCAAGGGGGTGATACCTCCCCTCCACTTCCGTGCAAACTGTGAGGCCAACAAAAAGCAATGTATGGGGGGGGGAAGCGAAGGGCCCCTCCGCTGTCCCCTGTGCTCCATCCCCATAGTCTCCTAAGTGACTTGAATAAAAATGCACAGGGGGTGTGTGAATGGCCCTTTGCCACTTCCCCATGCCATACATGCAGGCCCAGGGGGGGGGGGGCACAGAGCATCATCAAAGCTATTTCAACTTTAAAGTAAGTGCTGAAAACTACTATATATCAATAGTTAAGTATAACAGATGATTGCATTTGAAATACCTTCAACAGCATAATCTGTTGTCCATACACTCCCAAAACCCTCCAATATTTTCTGTTAGACATGGGAGTTTGATAAAATTCCATTGTTGGTGGAGTTCAGAATGCTCTTTGATTGTAGGCTAGCCATAAATCCTGCATATCGGATATTTATGTGACAATTCATAGCAGTAGCAAAATTACAGTTATGAAGTAGCAACAAAAATAATGTTATCGTTGGGGGTCACCAAAACAAGAAGAACTGTATTTAGGGGTCACGGCATTAGAAAGGTTGAGAACCACTCCCTTACAGTGTGGTAGGTATATCTGCAAGATTCAACTATTATATTCATTTTATATCAAACAACAGAGTAAGGGCTCATGACTTGCGTTGAATCTGGGATTCCCCCCCCCCCTCTCCCTCCCAGTTTTAGTAATTGAGGAATCCTAAAACAAATCTCCCATAGCCTATTTCATATCCTTCAAGACATAATGTCTTCTATGTAAAGTTCATTAAAATTTGAAAAAACCCTAAACAGAGTTCAATCACCAGGTGAAGTAAACTATCACCTTGTTTGCCTAATGCTTCATTACTAACTGTACAACAAACATTTTTACTCCCAAATTTTACTGGCACCAATAGTGTCACCTGAGAGGATCGCTTTTTGCACCACTTGAATGATGGCTCATTTCAAACAAATGAGGCAGCCCTAGCTGTTCTACAATAAAATACAAATAAAGCAATTGGGTTTTCCGCCAAAAGAAGAGAATATATGGAGTTGAAAAGAAGTTAAATCAATCCCCATAATCTACAACCAGTAACAGAGTTGTTAGACAAGCTCTGTGGTGCTCTCCTTTTCTGCCTGAAGTAGTACTATATCAAGCTTGAAAGACAGATCACCAAGAGAAGTATCTTATTGCCTATATTTGTTTCACACTCCTATTATTTCCGCTTATTGGTACCATAGCTCCTTTGGAACAAGTGTATAGCATGTCAAGAGTGTTCGATGTGTAGAAACACATGAGCTAAAGACTCTCTATCACAAAGGCACAACATAAACTCCAGTCACATGTGACATGGATGGGTACTCAGATATATGGATGGGTACTCAGATGCTATGGAGTGATGATAAATGGACAGTGCCATCTGAACACAAATAATGTGTGCATGCACTATTTTAGTTAATCATTTTCCCCTACATATAATGTGATTCTGATCCCCCTTTTGTCTTTTAGGAATTGGCAGCTATATATCATCACTAGCTGGTCATGTCAGGCTTTGGGATGTTGTCTACTTGGAAATACCTGATTCAACCCCAGGTTCTTAACAACACATAGCCCCCCCCCCCCCCACCACCACCACCACACACACAAAGTAGTGTTTATTTATTAGACTCCTTCTTTGAATGTTTTTAGACTGGTGGATTGAATTTGTTAGGAGTGCTTTGATGGTGTATTCCTCCATAGCAAGGGGTTGGATTGGACAGCCCTTATGGTTTCTTTTAATTCTATAATTCCATAATTTATATCCCAGGAGTCAGGATGGCTTATAACAATGTGAAGAACAGATGTAGATTAAAAAACTGACAACAATTGTAAAGCTTGTACACAAACATATTGCAGTGTTACTAAAATACTGTATTAAGGAGCAATTTTAAAACACATCAATAAAATATTATAGCGCTATTTTGTTAAAAGCTCCATTTTAATTTGCTTTTAACCATCATTTTGCTAGTGTTTCCATATAAACTACCATTAGTGTCCAATCTCCTCTTTTCCAAAAACTGGTGATGTACAAAACAATCTATGGAATGATTATGCTATATCTATTCCCAGTTGTTCATTTTACAAAACCGCTATGTATTTACTGCTGCAAAAGCTGTTGTAAACCAATTTAACATTTTTAAAAGTCAAGAAAATCCATTGCCTACAAAATCCATAGAACTTGACATAAAAAAGGAACTACATGGTTCCTGTGATACCCCATTGGTTTGCATGGAAAAACATAACATAAAATATAAGGTGAAGTCTATTAAAGGAAATTAGCTATTGGAAGTAAATATAATCTATATGTTTAGAGATTCTCTTCCTTGTACACATATTTCAAGGAAGGTCTCCAAGCTACTTAGTACTTAGGCTTCATCCACACTGACCACTTAATGCAGTTTCAAACATGTTTTGAAGACAGTGGTTTAACTATGCAAATGAGTACCTAGGAAATCCTGGATCCAGTTTGGGGCTGGATGGTGATTACACCCAGTATTAAGAGCTGTCTGTTGCACACTTTTGTGGGAGTCTGTTGTCTGCATTAAATGATCAGTGTAGATGGGGCCTCGTTCTGGAGCTACTGTTTATAAATACCCAAATTCATTAAAATAGAGCAGAATTAACAAGCCTGAGGCATGATATCCAACTTCCACCCTGGGCTGCATGAGACAGATGCAGGAAGATGCAATAGATGTGTCACCACTCCTTGCGAACGTTTTGTATAATTGCATTACATATGCCTAAGGCTGCATTCCCACACATTGTCCCAGGGGTGAGCTCCATTGAATGTAGTAGGATTACCATCTGTGAAAATTTATACAGTAGAATCTCTGCTTATGAGTGTCTCTACATTCAAACAGTTTGACTTATGAGCCATTGCTTGGCTCAGTTTTTGTTTCAAGATACAAACTGAGATCTGAGTTATGATGCTTCCTCCTCTACCACCATCTACCTTCCACAAGTCCCTCTCAAACCTACTCTCTTTCCCTCACTTTTTTTCCCCACCACCTCATGACTGCGGGCAGTAGCATTTGGGGAACTAAGGAGGGAGTGTGGAGGGGAGTGTGCATGTGACTGTGAGAGGGGCAGACACCTGTACACAAGACTGAAGTGGGAATATGCACATAAGGTGGCAGCAGGAGCATGTGTGCGAGGTAGTAGGAGCATGTGCATGAGGTGGTGGTGTCACAAGTGTCCCCTTCATCAACTGTCTTGTTGGTTTGCTCTGAACAGAGATAGTTGATGAAGGGGATGCTTCCACTGTCACTTCCCTATGCAAATGTTCCTACCGCCACTTCATGCACATGCTCCCACCACAGCCTTGTGCACATGCTCCTGCTGCCACCTCGTAAATATGTTGTTGATGTAAAAGTGACCGAGCAGATTATTGGTTGCCATAGTAGACGACCTCCACAGAGAACTATAAAGGGAGAGTGTGTCCTTGTTGGTTCTCTTGGACATCACAGTGGCTTTTGATACCATCAACCACGGTATCCTTCTGGTACAGCTCTCTGAAATGGGTCTTGGGGGCACTCATTTCGGATCTAGTCTAGTTTTGGATTATTTAGACTTCCAAAAAAATTTCGATAAATTTCGAAATTGATTTGGAAGTATTTCTGAAATTCAGAAGTCTTCAGAAGTCTTAAAAAATGGCTTCTGCTTTCAAAAAATGTGCAAAATATCAGCAGAAGGGAGAGTCAGCTGTTAGCCATCAGCTAATGAGCAATCAGCAAGAAAATTCGGAAATGACATCTGAAATTCGGAATTCCTAAATTTGGAATTCAGATTTCAGAATTCCTTTTGGAAGGGCTGCTCTCAAAATTGCTTTAAAAAGTCAGAAGTATCCGAAAAACTTCCAAAATTTGGGAGTACCCAAAATTTTAAAACAGCCCTAGTTGTTTTTATTATTATTGGCTGAGGAGTGCCGCATGCATGAGGAGGAGGATAAGGATGGTAAAGGCAAAGGCGAATGTGGCAGGGCCTCCATTGAGGTGGCCAGGTTTCTCTCTGGCCATGGGGGAAAGGTGTCACAGGGTCTTCCCCACTGTGACATATGGCTGAAAGGCGAGGGTGGAGGTACCAGGTTTATGCTCAGGGAGGGCTGAGAAGGCACCAAGGGGGCTGCTGGGGTGTGTGAGGGGAAGGAGACAATGGTTTTTATGGAACTGGAATAGATTAATAGTATTTCAATGCATTTCAATGGAGAAATTTGCTTTGACATACACATTTGTGACTTAAGAACATGGTTACAGAATGAATTAAATCTGTATGTCAAGGCATCACTGTATGCCATTTGCTGTAAATGTTTTATAGACTCAAGACCAAGTTGAGAGTGCTTTCAGAAGTGTATTTTAATGTATTGTATTGTTTAAAACAAAACAAGTCACTCATACCTTCATATCAAATACATAATTATGCCAAGCCCTTTTCATTATGCAATCTTTTTGGCTATGAACTCATGTATTCTGCATATTATTATGCTCGTCTTTGCATTCATTCTTATTTTATTAGTTAATAAAAGCTTATTGTAATTGACCATCTGAGATTTTAATAGCCCATGTTTTACATTCTGTTATATGTTCATACTTACAAATGTTCTTCATTAATCTTTGTAATTAGTGCTGCTTTGTCCCACTGATAAGAATATTTGGGTCTCTTCCCACACAGATATGCAAGGAATGAAGTGCAGTTGTTAAAAATAAGCAGCCTTGTCGGCATTTATCCCCTGTTGATTTCCTATTATCATAATGCCTTTCTGTTAAAACATTAATTTAAAAACACAACTTTTAATTATCTTTTTTCTAGTTCTGCTGCCATCCTGAAATACAACCACCTTTCCCTTACAGTAGTTGGACATAGATATAATGAAATAGACTTGAAATTGTTATGTATAAGTAAAAGATAGAATAAATGTATTTCAAAACATTAATATGCCTTCATCGAAATACATTTATTTTGGAGTAGGGTGCATTACATACCTTGATATTACTCTTCCGTAATCATAGCTCCTTGCTTCTTCAAATAGGTGTGTCATTGAAAATGGAAATGTGATTTTAAGAAGCTTTAAAAAGATTTAAGATATTAACCTCCCAAACCCCACCTATTCTTCTATTCATGTGTATACTAATATAGAAGTCTAGAAGTTTTATTCAAGAAATTAACTGCAAAAACTTGGATCAACTTATCAATTGGTCAATGTAAATACTATACCTGAACTCTTATATAAAAAAGGACCTACCTCTCAGTCAAGTGGTGAAAGGCAGGGACTTCATCAGACAGGCCACTGGAATCACCACACATAGTGGCAAATTCAGTAGTACCCGTTGGGGGGGAACCCATCACCCCATGCCCCACATCACATCTCCCTACCTCATCCAACATGGGGAAGCATCCACCACCTGCCCCCCCTCAATAGACTCAAATTTAACACTGAATGCCTCCTGTGTTATTGCCATGGCAGCATGTGCCAGTTCGTCTATAGTTTTATGATGGCACACCACAGAAAGAGAGGGGGAGGTATATGCTTCTTTTACAACCTCATCAGATGGGGTACCCCTTTCGGTGGCATTCACTGGTTCTATAGTTTTACAACAGAGCTTGCCAGCTCCCATACCATAATGTAGAAAATGTAATTTCCTGTTTAATTGTGTAGTTCTTACTTTGAAAGTAGTAGTTCTACTCCAGGAACTTTGTTTTTGTGCCAAAAACTTTGTTAAATGAGTGGATGATGATGTTAAGTTGGTGGACTGGATATCACAGTAAAATGTGCTATAAAACAATATTATTTGTGCAAAGAAAAAGTTTTTGCAGTTTAATAAACTTTTGTCATGATTTTATGATAGAACCAATTGGACGTGACATTTATAACCCAAGAACACAAATCATAATTTATTGGAATTCTGGCTGACTACAGAGGGGCAAATATCTCTGATGCTGATCAGTGCACTGCATTCTAGGAAATGTAGTTTAGGGCAGGGCCTTTTGAATTCTCTGGAATAGGACTCCTCCCTTCCCAAACTAAATTTCCCAGAGTGCTGTGCTGTTCCCAGAAATCACTGCTCCATTATATAACTACATTGCTTTAATTGTCTAGATGGCCTTATTCAAAATTCTGTACCTATCATTTCCTTTCATTCCTGGAGTAGAACTACTACTTTTAAAGTAGGGACTACACAATTAAATAGGAAATTGCACACATGTTTTCATTATTATTATTGTTATTATTATTATTCAGAGGCTGAATAGCAATCTGCCGGAGGTACTTTGATGGTTTCTAAACTATGGTTTTCGTTCCTGGGTTATACACGTCATTTCCTAATTGGTTCTATCAAAAAATATGGCAAAAGTTTATGAAACTGCAAAAACTTTCTCTTTGCATGAGGGACGTTGTGTTATAGTACATTTTGCTATCCAGTCCACCAACTTAATGTCATCATCCATCCATTTAACAAACTTTCCCGGTGTAGAACCACTACTTTCAAAGTAAGGACTACACAATTAAAAAGGAAATAATACTTTCAAACTAGGAACATATTTTCTTTATTATTAAAAATGTTGTTTATAAAAATTTCCCAAAAATCTGTGGATAAGTAATACATTCTGAAATTTGATGGGCATTCTGAAATTTGATGGAATTTGGGTGGTAATTGTACTGAATTTCACTCCAATAGCTGTAAAAATCAGAGAGAAAGCAGCTCCTGAAATCTCCCCAATTATAGTAAATATACCCAATTATTATAACGAATTTTTGTTACTCTCATTATAGTAATGATTTTTCATTAACTATACTTTAGAAACACTTTAGAAATGAAACTCCAGCACGCCCCAGTTTTGTAATGACTTTTGAACCATTTTTATGGCTCACACGTCTCTAATTATTATGTTTAATAGTCAACAAATATTATATTGTATGAAAATTTAAAAATCCAGGCAAGCTAAAAACCTTTTAAATTCCTATAAGCAATATTACTCACATACAGATATTGGAAGTTGGAGTTGAATTTCCCACTCTCTCCACTCTCCACTATGAGAAATGACTCTATCCATCAAGAGAGCAAAAATGGTGTTTGACTTTTTCAAATATTATAGCTTACGTTCAAATTCATTCTGCACATGGGGTAAAGATTCAAGACAGTTAATATATTCTTAAGGTCATGGGGTTAGCCCTTAGTTCTTTCAGTTACTAGTTTGCTCTAGTTTACTCAGGTTTGGGATTTCTTTTTGTCAACCCCCTTTTTTTGGCTGATGGAATTAGATAAGACTTTTCTGGGTGATTTGATGCTTTAAAAAAACACACAGTGCAACATGTTTTCTCCCTAGTCTCCCCTGCGCTGAATGAGACAGATTGGCACCTGCCAAGATTAATAATTAATTAGCAGATAAATAAAAATATCTGATGTTCTTATAGATTTCCAGCATCAGTGAATACTGGGATTAAATCAGAAACAAAACATTTTTCACTTCAAGTCAACACTACATTAATTTCTTTTTTAAAAAAGACAAAAATGCACAGCCCTATGAATAATGTTTCATGGCATTTCTGTGTCAAAATCTGTATAAATCAGTAAAATTGCTAAGTATGCTTCCATAAAATATTAAGTTTCAAAATGCTAACAATGCTTGTTGAACTTTTTACTAAAGTTGCTGAATTAATACTTTTGCTAAGCATTTTACAAAATAGGAACCAAGTCCAATGAGAAGCTCTATTGTGTTTTAATTATCTGAAATATAAAATTTGTATTGATCTTCCTGTCAGCAATAGATTACCCTCTACTCGCAAAAGAACTGAATTCCTACTTCATCTAGAGATGAAATAAATTCATCCTAATGAATTATTCTCAGAATTCTCATTTGTGAATCTGCATGTCCAATATCCTCCCAAAACATTTGATGTATATATTTTGTATCCAGTGATATTTGATTTCAGTACTATATAAGCTGATATACATTTTATTTCACTACTTGATATCTCTGGATATTGAATAATGGATTTACTATTCCTCAATAGTTGGTGTAGCATTATATTATTATCACTTTAGTCTTCTTGTCTGAAAATTACAACTGCCAAAGCATCCCAATATGTTTGCCATGGGATCTTGGTGTGCTATTAAAGGTTCTGATACACAGGCCCGTAGGCAGGATTTTGATTCGGGGAGGGGGGGGCGCTGAGTCTGAGTGAGAGAGGATCTACCCTAGCAAACCTTTTGTATCATTATCCCAATACCTCCATGCATATGGGATGTATTGAACATGGTGATCAGATCATGATATGAGTAAACATAACAGTTTAAATGATAAATGTTATTTATTTACTTTCATTAACAAAATGTTTAGAATACTTTTTGACTTATTTTTTTTACTTTACAGCAACAGTCTTCTTTTCTTCTCCCCGGCCATTTTGTCAATTACTTTTTCTGGTTTGATAGTGATGTCCCGATGGATGGAAATAGTTGCTAGTCCATTAAGTCTATGGTCTGTCATTAAACTTCTAGATACACTTTTCACTCTCTTCATGGTTGAAAACAATCTTTCTACACTGAATGTCATTACTGGTAGTGTAGCTAACACAGTCAAAAGGAAATGTATTGACCAATAGTAGGTTTTGTCACACAGTTCCAATACTTTAAGTACCCCAGTATCTTTCTTAATTGATGGTGTTGAAGGAGACTCATTGAGTTGCAGAAGAAACGTCAGGAGAAAATGCTACCCAAGCATAAGCATAGAAAAGAATGCAGAGATTAGCAAGCACGTTAGAAAACAGCAGTGATTGGCTTAGAAGAGAAGCCACCTCATTGGTTGTCCTGGATGCATTACAATTGGTTAGGAAAACTCCATGTGCACTTTGTTTACCAGGCAGAGATTGGTTTAGGAGACATCGCATGTGTTAGCCTGATGGAAAACACCCACTTGGCAAGACCGGTGGGAAAGCTTATCAGAGAAAGTAACAATATAGGAACAAGCTACGCACATAGAGATAGCTTTAATAATTGGTCAGAAAATAAACTGCGTAGTGTCTTTCAGCCAATGGAATATTAGATTACCTAATGCATTGTTAATTGGTTAGAATTAATGCACATCATAAGTGTTAGCCAGTAAAAATGAATGAAGGAGGCATTGCTTAAACTGACTCCATTGATTGTATAAAAACTGAATGACTGAAAGGAGGGGCTGTTCTGTTCCTAGCATCTTGTTATGCCAAAAGGGCAGACCCTACAGCTGTAGTTCTGGAATAAACTGTGTTTCCTGAAAAGTAACCAAATTGTCACGTCTCCTCGTTCCTGCGCCTGCACGAAAGCAGCCTGAGAGGAAAAGGGAAAAGTTTAAAAGGATTTTTCCTGCTGCACTTCTGCTACAGTGTAATATTACACCACATTATGTACTCAGCCTTGATGGAAGCAAGTGCTGTGTCATTTTCAAAGTATTCTGACAGTTGTTCCATATGGTGAACTTTGTCTCGATGTGAAAACCCAGGGAGGAGATCCTGGAAAATGGTAAAAATGCCTTCATTTGACACGAACCTTTCAGTAATGTTCTGTATGAGTGAATCGACACATGGTATGAACACCACAACTCAGAGTGATGTGCTTCGATATATTTCTGATACTCCGACTTTATGTGGATTTTTATGCTCTACCAATAACCCTCTGCTTCCTTTCAAGCCTAATCTTAAACTTCTTCTCTCTTGGATTTTATTTGCGAATGAAGATTCATGAAGGACTCATCCCATGCTTTCTACAAGCGCGTTGATGATTCGGAGGTTGGATGTGTCCTTCGAGCCCGTGCAATGGATTTTTCTAGTGGAGTGCAGTGTGCACAGAACTGGCCTCAATCTTTAAATGAAAGGTTCATCTGCCTGGGGCCTAGAAAGCTGGGATGGTGGCAGCGAGGTTCTCAGGTCGTAGGTTTGTTCGAGTTTCCTTCTCTAGATGGTTGACCTTACAGGGTTAAACGAGCACCATCTGCCTGGGTTTGAAATCAGAGTTTTCCTTTTCCTAGGATGGTTGCCTAGAGAGCCATCCTGCCCTTTGACACTCTTTGTCAGACCCTTTGGTTGCGACGTGTCCGGCATGGGAGGCCCTATCGGTGGCTATTATGCCACCGCCAGCATAGCTCACAACTTCATTAGGGTATGCAAGCCTCTCCCCCACAACAAGGGTGCCAACGGAGAGGAATCTTAATCTTAAACTGAACAGAAATCCCCAACCATCATTCTAATTGTCATTCCCAGAGTTCTAAAACTAGGGCTCCTTACCCCTCCCCTACTCTTAAAGATACAGGCAGCATATTAGTAGCATTATTAACTTCCTTTTAACATAGAAAAACTGTTTAATAATAATAATAATCCCCCAAAAAAACACATGGCATTGAACCAAGCCAACGCTGGAGCTGAAATTGGCACATAGAGCCAATGTGCCCAATAGTGCATACAGGCAGGGATTGGGGAATTATTGCCCTTTTTCAAATGGGAGTTGTTGTTTACCTGGATCCAGAGAGTCCCAGAAGGCAACTGACAGGCTCGATGCACTCCACTCCCAGCCACGAGTGTGGCGAGACTTCAATGCACAGGCACAAAGGCCTGCAGAGTGCATGGGCACAAAGGCCTATTGCGACCTCCGAATGGTCTGCAGTGCGACGGCATCCTCTTTGGTGCCTGGACTGTCAGTGCACTCCCCTTCCTCTCCTGGCACCGAAGGCTGAAACCTGGGGCACCGAAAAGGAAAGAGAGTGTGCCAAGGGCCCAGGCGCGGACAAGGACACCACCGTCCCAGGTACCAGTAAGGCCTTCTTGCGGACCACCCTGGAATTTCAGGGGGGGGGGAATGAAGCCGCTCAAACCCACCCCCTGGCTACATGTTTGCTGATACACAGTGTAGGGTTCATAAGAGCTATGCAAAAATCTGGAAATCCTTCCCAATGATGCCAAGTGGTTTCCATGTAAGTAGGGGAGTAAATGCACACTGGATTTTAATCTTACAGGAGCTATCCAAAGTGCTGATCCCTACCTCCAAATGGGTTCTAATTGTTCCACAAAGAGTAGCCAAACTTTTCTTCAGGATATATTTGCATGGAAGCAGTGCCAAGTAGCTCAACATCATAATGGAACAGATATACTGAACACAATTTAACCATATTTGTGCAGAAAAGCATGGGAATATAGTGGCTAGTACTTTTGATAGGACATCAATGACTATGTATGGTGTCTTATGGAAAGGGAATGAATGAGTGACAAACTAGTTAAACATTTTCTTATCACCATGTATATGCCTACAGGAAGCCCCTAAGCTGGGTAAGCATCAAACACTACCTTCACCCTCATGGTGTTCAACAGCATATTGCTACTTTGATGTTAGGGATAGCATTAGGGTTTTAAAAATGTTGCCTTCTTTCTTCAAGACAGACAAAGTGATCCAAAGTGACCCCAGAGAACAGCACAAATGGGGGATCCATTGTTTCATTTTAAACCCAGGCAGCTCATTCAAGTGCAAGGGATGTGGCAATTTCACCTGATATTTCACCTTGACAGATCAGAGAAACAGTAATGGGATTAGATACAACATCTGCAGAATGATTTGAGATTATATCCATCTCTGGGAAATAGATTTTTGGTTCCAAAGCAGTTCCCCAAATTTCTGTCCAACACCAGCACCCTTAATGCAAAATGTTGATAATGCACTCTGGTTACCATCAGTGGGAATACCGCCAGGAATAAATTTCTAATGAGCTTTCATCAAGCAGAAATGGGGGGTTACTATCATATCTTAATCACTCTGAGAAAATAAGACCAGGGTGTTGAGACCACACACAGAGGCTATATACATAGTCCTGAAGACAGCAATCTGACTGAATATGTAGCACTTTTCTTATAGATGTGTGTGGAGATCTAAGGTTTACTTTTCTTTTAACGTGGCAGGGCAGGCGATCCCACCGCTGCCACCATTTGTGGATGATTCGACGTTAACTTGTATTTCGCTGCCACCATTAATTTATTTAGGCTTGACCATTGACTTGTAAAGAGTGGTGAGGAGACTGGTAATCCAAATGAAGTCACGGGGAGAGAGTTTTGAATCAAAACTTAAATAGTTTATTTCACACAACTAGGCACAAAACTTGGTTTGATGCTTAATATAACTCTTCCGAAGAGGCACGACTTAAAAAGGTTACAAAGTTTCTATTTGTAACTAATACACAGTTGCAATGTTTAACTATTGCTATTACTTAGACCAGCGTCTAGCAATCTCAAACATACAGGCACTTTTGCCTTCTAAAGGCACCTTGCCTCTATCTAGCCCTCAGGCTTTATACAAACAGACTGGCTCGCAAGCTCAGCCCTCCAGAACTGTCTCCCTACAGCTCTCGAAACAGATTCCCCAGCCGAAGCTACACTCTCGCTTCGCTGACAGGAAAACTCTAACTGCTCTCTGCAGTTTCAATAACGTGATTCCTACTCCTCTCCTCAGAGCAGAATCTAACCTAACCTTCTGGCTTGACAGCCAGGCACCCACTGACTCTCTCTAAGAATTCCGAGCTAGCCTTCTGGTTGGCTCCGCCCACCATCACCATGGCAACACATTCCCCCAGGAGGGAACTGCCTCCATTATCACAGTTTACCCTTTGTGGTCTGTCCATAACATGACCACCTAATATAACACAAATAACCACCTCATCACAATGTGCATATTGAAAATTTAGCAGTTTAACATATGGCATGGCTCTTATTGCTATACCATATGTTTTTTGTTCAATAATGCTGCATTTCTCCCAGATATTACCAGAAACAAGTAACATTGTACAGACTTCTCATTATTGAATGATATTCTTTTCACACCTTTCTAAGCATTAGTGCAATTACATTCCATTTGAGAGTTACTATGAAAAGTTCACTGGAGATTATTTGGAGTCTAATTAGTTCAGCAAATTAGAAGAATTTTAACTTCATCCTAGATGGCATAGTTGCTTTATGGATTTCCCTCTAAACAAGAGCAAAACAGAGGAAATGTAATATAGCATAACCAGATGAACCACAAACAATCTTCGGAGCTGTGACTGGCTTATGTTTGTAATTATGTCTTTGTAAGCAAAAGATTCTGTGGCCTCTAATGTTTGTTATCAAAGCAACATCATCATTTTCATTTTAAAAAATAAACACCAGGAAAAAGATCAGTAAAATTCAGAGGAAAAGAAATCTCATAAAGGGATCAAAAATAGTTATCTTCAACACAACTTTGATCTTCAAACTATTTGCAACAGATCCTTCTTCTCATTGTATAGTACATTTTATCACAATCAAGGAATATGAGAAAAGATACTGATAAAATATCTTAGAAATCTGGAATGTTATCCTATTGCCTTTGGTATATTTTGAGTGAAGAGCAAAATGTCTTTCTTCTTTCATTGATCTTCTTAGCTTTTGATATCCTTCTTCTGTTAGAAGTACATTGTACATGAAACAGCTGTTGTCTACCACATCTTCTTTCTTTATAATTACACTAATTGGACAACTAATCAGGGTTACTAACAACATTGAATGGCAACTCTCACTAATGTGTTGTCAGAAGTGAGGTGGAGAAGGATGAATAAAATGTCAGGTGAATACATCAGCCCTTTTTTTATTAGTTTGAAATGCACAGTAACTTCTACAACCTATGAATTAGAGGAGATTATTAATCTACTAGATACATCTCCCTCTTATAAAATGGCAAACAGTAACATTAGTTACATTCAACATCCTTGTGCAGAGGAGATATTAGGTGGAGAAAGTCAACCAGCAAACCATTTAACACCTTAGAGGAATGCACACACTCCATACTGAGCTGTTTATATTGTGGGGTGTAATTGTTGGATCCAGGATCAGGCTAATGGTAAAAATTTAAGAGTATATATGTACATATAAATGTATGTGTGTGTGCCTTTGTGTGTGAGAGAGAGAGGGGGGAGAGGGGGGAGAGGGAGAGGAATGGGATCTTATGGACAACATAATTGAGGGGTACACTATCTCCTCCAGATGAAAAGTGGTTAATAAAGTGTTGGGTTCAAAGTTATATTTATTGGGGTTATTGTCACAGAAGAGCATCAGGGATCATGATAGACAACATCTCAATGAGAGTGACCAGTCGCTAAAGCTTTGAGATGCTTCTAAGGAAAAGTTATTTAAAAAATCCCCAGAGTACCATGAGGTTGAGAGAGGAACAATGGAAGACAAAGAACCGAGTGAACCTGCCTCTCCTGTGGCAAGGCTTAGCCAAGGTTAGGCAAAATGCCAAGACTCCCAGCTCCCATGAAGATCCCAAGCTTAGAACTCTATCTACATTTTGAGGAGCATAGAAATACTTAGCTCTTTGCATTAGGGAAATCATATTCATTTTTAGCCTTTGAAGAATATGACTTATGACCTCATCAGATGGTCTGCCAGAATCTGAGGAGGAAACCTATCACCCCATGCCTTGCATTGCCCAGCTTCCCCCACCGCATCCCCCAGGGGGAAGCTTCCACTACTCAGCTTCCCCCATTAATCCAATGCAACACAGGAAGCTTCCCAGAACAGTTTAACAACCACCTCAGACGGGGTACTTTTCTGTGGCATGCACCAGTTCCTCTATATTTTTACAATGGAGCCTTGCTGGAAGTTGTCTTACGCTGTGGTATGGGAGCCAGCGGGCTCTGTTGTAAAACTATAGAGTAGTCACGCATGCTGCCAAAAAGTACCCTATCTGATGAGTTTGTTAGACAATTTTTTTTAACTTTGCAGTTTCTGGCAAGAGCTACAAAGGACACAAAGAAAATTGTATCCCCTGGTATAGCTAGCTAAAGGGACAAAAAAGGAAAGTATTTGAAGTTGAGTTGGATGCATCTGAATATTTTGACATGTTTCACAGATTAGCTGATATGGAAAGTCCTGTGCAGATGTTTACCAGACCCATGTGGCTTGCAGCTCTGTTTGAGCATTTACTGATCTGGAAACAATTGAGTCCTTTATCTCCTCAACCTTATTTTGCCGACAAATTGCCAAGGCAAATAATATTTATGAATCCATCTGATCTATAAATATGGCATTTGTGTGAAAATATGTGACCAACTTTCAACCTACAAAGCCATGACAATATGATATGGTTAAATAAAACAATGGCTAGTGCTATTTACAGGTACTACACTCCCCACATGACCAAACCATTTTTATTACATGTTATTGTACTATGGTGAAATGAGTTCAGTGGGGCTAAACACTAGTGTGTAAAACAACAGTGGTTTTTTCATTCTTGTATTCAGCTGTTGTTCAGTAGAGACTGAGTACTCATTTTTTAATCTCTACCATCTCCCTCCCTCCCATTTCTCTGGTCTGTCAGGAGAAAGACAGGCTATTTTTGTTAGACATTTGATCACTTCCAGAGGATGCTATCTTCTCCAGTTTATATTCATTTTTATTTCCCTTACTGTTGCTTTCCTTCCTTAGAGATCAGAAATTATAGTTTGCAGAGGGTTCCCCATGATCTTATTCCTTTTCTGATTCTCCATGCACTTTCTCCCTTTTTGCTAACCCGAAGAACCCCAAGATTTCTGTTACCTGCATGAAACTAGACAAAATATAAGTCAACTTTAAAAGTGAACAACACAGTATTTTAAAAGTAGAGTCAGTCTGGTGTAGTGGTCTGAGTGTTGGACTATGACTCTGGAGACAAGGGTTCAATTTCTCACTTAGCCACGGAAAGTCACTGGATGACCATAACCAATTCACACTCTCAATCTCAGCAATTATAGGTTTGCCTTAGGGTTGCCATAAGCTGGAAACAGCTTAAAAGCACATAACAAAAACAATAAAGTGAAGTATATTGGTAACATCCATTTTAATACATTTGCTGTTGTTTTTAAATTAAAAATGTTCCAAGTCCCCAACTGGCAATATGTCTAATTTGTGGGTTTAGGTGTTCAGGAACTTCACCATTCTATCACTTTAAAAATGACCCTCTAAGGAAAAGCATAGCAGTTTGGAGAGAGAAATAACTTTCCTTGTTTACAAAGAAAAATGGACACCTTTAGTCAGGGAATTTGTCAGCTTCTGGTTTTCCCATACAGTTTTTAGTTTGTATATTAGTTTTTCCCCATTGGGGTTATATTCTCTAGGTAATCTGCTATTGATTAGTCTTTCAAAAGTCTTCAGTTTTTAGATTAGATATTTCTAATCTGGCTGTGTTGACCATTGTTGTGACAAATTATCTGTGGAAAAATTGCACATTTGCTCCAATAAATAACAGGCAATATGACAAAAGTTTTACAATATATCATATTTGATCCATCATTTTAGAAAGCCATGCAGTAATGATATCCATAATTATTATATTTTGGGGCAATCTAACTACATAGTCTACATGAGTCTCAATGTACCATAGGCCCTGCACCCCTCCAATATTGTCATAACATTTGTTTGTTAATTTAGAATAATTATCTGAGCACCAACATGGGGGGTTCTTGGGAGGAAGGTTGCCCACCCTTGCCATATTTAGAGTTGGGTTCTTGGTCGTAGACCTTAGTGTTCTTGGCATTTACATCAGAGACAGAATGCAAGGCATAGTAGATAAATCTGATTGAATATCCCTTATCCAAAATGTTTGGAACCAGAAGTGCTTTAGATTTTGGATCTTTCCCCCTAGATTTAGAATATCTGTATTTTTAAATATGTACATAATGAGATATCTTGGAGTTGAGAACCAAGTCTAAATTGATCTTTTATACACACCTTATAGATAGCCTAAGGGTATTTTTATTCACAATGCTTTTAATAATTTTGTGTATAGAACAAAGTTTGTGTACACTGAACCACTAGAAAATGAAGGTGTCACTATCTCAGCCATCTATGTGGACAATTTCATATTTTGGAGTATTATGTACAATGGATGCCCAACCTGCAGGCAACATAATCTCAGGGGCTATCCCTGAGTATTGTTTTCATTTACTGAATTTACAAAATTATATGACAGATACACGGTAATGTAACATAATTCGTAATTCATAAATTTTGTATATACGAACAGATATTAAGAAGCATGGGGGGGGGGGGCACCCATGCAAAAAGTTAAGAATCAAAAGTCACCCAATAATTTTTGTTTGAATTCTGTAATGCTCAAAAGACTATCAAAGTCACTTTTATTTTCAGTGCAAGCAAGGGAAGCCAAAAAGGCTGCAATTTCACTTTAAATTAATGGCCTCTCGCCATGAGGAAAAGAAAGCAGCAAGGTGGGACAAACTGAGTGAGCTGGGAAAGAGACTGAGAGAGCACAGAATTCTGGGAGATGTAGTTTGGGAAGGTGAGGAAACCTATGGCAGATAATTCAAAAAGCCCTGCTCTAAACTACATTTGCCAGAATTCTGCTTCTGTGTGACAAAGTAGTATTTGAAGCAATTTCCATGGAAGAATATTAATGTCTAAATTATTCCTCAGATGTTGGTGCTTTACTATAAACCATTTCCCATACTTTTGTCCACATTATTTTTGTTTTTCCTAAGAGTAGATATTTGAGGGAAAAAGAGACTACTAATAAATGAGACAGATTGTAGCACAGCAGTTCTCGTTTGTGCCTGGAGGGCAGGGGACAGGGCCTGGGGTTCCATTAGCATTAGAACCGGCTGTGCTAGAACTGGATTCTGAGGATGAGCTAGATGATTGGGGCACAGAGCAGCTTTCCCCGCAAGAGCCTCTTTCACCTACAGAGAGCTTGGCATGGGAAGAAATGTGTTTTGGTCCAAGGGATGATTCAGATCACCAGGTGCAGTCTGATAGCGAAGCAGGGAGCTATGAACACCTGGGAGATCTTCCCAGGAGCCCCTGGAGGAAGATATGGAACAAAGCGCATGGGAAATGGATAGGGAGGAAAGCTCTCAGAGAGATAGCAACACAGCTACCGAAAGACAAGGTCGAACCTTTGATAGGAGACGGAGCATTGAGGTTAGTAGGACCTCGGCCGAGTTATTAAGTATAGGATCCGTGGGAACGAATCCTCAGTTCTCCGGCCACGTCTTTCCTGGATAGGCGTGAAGCGGAGTGGGACCACAAGCAAGTCGTGGTCATCAAGACTTGCCTTGCGTTGCCTTGCCTTGTTTCCTGAACCGCATTGGATTGCGGAGCCGTGCCTGGTTTCCTGGACCGCATTGGATTGCGGAGTCTTGCCAAGCCTTTAGCCTATTTGCTACGTTACTTTGGACAATCTTGCTTTTCTACCTTTTGGACATTTACATTATTGGACTCTATATTCTTTGGAACTGTTTTTATACTCAATAAAGTAGTTAGCCTTCAGTGTGTCTCTGTGTGTGTGATTAAGGGGCCCGCCAAGTCTTTGCATTGTGACAGTTGGCCGGAGAACCTACGAACCCCTTCTCACACCACGGGACGCCGAAAGAAGAGACCCACGGTGGTAGCAGCCATGGCAGGCCTGACGGACGCGGAGGTGGCAGCCCTGCAACAGGAGGTGGGAGAGCTGAGGACCAGAGCTGGACGCCATCCGGGAGTGAATGCGCCTAGCCGTTTTGGGGGCAACCCTGCCCAAGTTGAGGTGTTTCTCTGCCAGGTGGACATGTACCTGGAGCTGCGACCCACTGAGTTTGCGACTGACCGGGCCCAAGTGGGGTTTGTTTTCAACTTGATCGAGGGCACGGCAGCGACGTGGGCTACGTCGTTGATCCAGGTCCAGTCTCCCCATACCCAAACATTGCGGGCTTTCAGAGACGCTATCCGGGCGACCTGGGGCCCACCCGTGAACGAGGAGTTGGCCGAGCGTGACTTAGCCCGGCTGACGATGAAGGATCTGTCCCTGTCCCAATACATTTCTCGCTTTCGAGTGCTGGCCGCCCAGGTGCAGTGGAACGTGTCGGCGTTGCGTTACCACTACACCGCGGGGCTGACCACGGAGCTCCAGCAAGAGATGTTAAAGCACCCCCGCCCGCGGATTTGAGGCGGCGATCACCTTGATTCTACGTGTCGAAGCGGGACTGCAAACCCGGAGGCGGTGGGATACCAAAGTGGTGGAGAAGCCGACGGCGCGACGGGAGCCGGGGACTGGACAGTTCGTGCCCCGGCAGCTTGCGCAACCACCACCGGGCTTAGATGACCCAGAACCCATGCAACTCGGCACGGTGCGGCCCAAGGTGGACCAGGCAGAAAAAGCTCGGCGGCAGCGTCTCAACTTGTGCTGGTACTGCGGGGGGGCTGGACATTTTTCCAAGGAGTGCCCCCAAAAGCCGCGTGGGAAGACTCCTCGAGCCTCCGCCGCCGTTGGAGGGGTCCCAGAGGCTGAAGAAGCCATCCAGGCGACGGGGGAAGGGGCCGGCCGAGTGTAAGAGGGTTCGCTCACTCGGCCGATGTCGCTCTCTCTTCCTCCTGAACCCAAGACTGGACAATTGTTCCTTGTAATGGTTGGCCTGTGGTCGCCCGAGAAGGGACCGATGATGGTCCATGCCATGATTGACTCGGGAGCCACCAACAACTTCATTGATGCAGACTATGCCAAGTCTGCTGGATTACAATTCCTGGATCTCCAAGAGCCCAAGGGCGTACAGACTATTGATGGGAGAACCCTGAAAACGGGGGCCGTGACTCAGTATACGGCCCCTACCAAGATGTGGACTAGCTCCCATAAAGAGGACATTTCCTTTCTTGTGACCAAGCTCCCTGATTTTCCCATTGTTCTGGGCATTGTGTGGCTCGCTCTGCATGATCCCCAGATTTCCTGGACTAAGAGACAGCTCGTTTTTTCCTCCAACCATTGCCAGAGTCATTGCCTCACGGCTCGGGCTTGTCAGGCCCAAGAGGTGGAGACGGTGGCCACGCTGCCCAAGAAATATGCTGGTTTCTGGGACGTTTTCAGCGAGAAGGAGGCTGAGCGCTTGCCTCCCCACCGGCCCTATGATTGTGCCATTGAACTCGAACCTGGAGCCCCTATCCCGCGGGGCAGACTCTACCCTCTCTCGGAACCAGAGCAACAGGCTCTCCGGGATTTTTTGGATGAGAATCTGCGGAAAGGCTTCATTCGGCCTTCCCAGTCCCGGCGGGGCGCCCATTCTGTTTGTCAAGAAGAAATCGGGGAGTTGCGGCTCTGTAATGACTATCGAGAACTCAACAAGATCACGGTTCGGAATCGCTACCCCCTCCCCCTGATCCCCGAGCTGCTGGAGCGAATGCGGGGAGCCAAAGTGTTCACTAAGCTGGATTTGAGGGCCGCCTATAACCTTGTCCGGATTCGCCAGGGTGACGAATGGAAGACGGCCTTCCAGACCAAGTGGGGCAGTTTCGAATACCTGGTGATGGGATTCGGTTTGTGCAACGCTCCAGCCTGTTTCCAACATTTCATGAATGACATTTTCCGGGACCTGCTAGATCGTTATCTGGCGGTCTACCTGGACGATCTGCTGATTTTTTCTCCAGACCAAGCGACCCATGACCGCCATGTCAAGGAAGTGCTCCAGAGACTGAGAGCCCACGGGCTCTATGCTAAGCTGGAGAAGTGTGCTTTTGATCTGCGGGAGGTTGACTTTCTGGGCTACCGCATCTCTCCAACGGGCATTGCCATGGATGACACCAAGGTTCAAGCTGTGGCTGACTGGGCAGCTCCGGCCAGCAAAAAAGACATTCAACGATTCCTGGGCTTTGCCAACTACTACAGAAAGTTCATTCCTGACTTTGCCAAGTGGGCCGATCCTATCACCCAGTGCTTGCGGGGAAAGGTGCCGTTCCGGTGGACACCGGAGGCGGACGTGGGGTTTCGCAAGTTAAAGCAGCTGTTCACCACCCAGCCGCTTCTGCAGCACCCCAACCCCCGCACCCCTTTCATCGTACAGGCCGATGCTTCGGACGTGGCGGTGGGAGCGATCCTGCTCCAGCCTCAGGGGACGGACCTGTTGCCCTGTGCCTACTATTCCCGGCAGCTGACGGCTCCGGAAAAGAACTATACCATTTGGGAGAAGGAGCTCCTGGCCATCAAGGTGGCTTTTGAAGTGTGGCGCCATCTGCTAGAAGGGGCCAAATTCCCGGTGGAGGTTCACACTGACCACCGGAATTTGGAACACCTGAAGTCCCAGCGCAAATTGAACCAGAGGCAACAGAGATGGTCCCTGTTCTTTGAGAGATTCAATTTCCGCATTCACTATGTGACCCCCAAGCAGACCAAGCAAGCTGACGCCCTGTCGCGGAAACCGCAGTACGTTCGGGGTGGCGAGGGGCTTTCTGAGGCCCGTCTCCTGAAAGCGGAGAACTTTGCTGCGGCCCGGGCGGCTCCGGTGAACCCTCCGTTGGCTCCGCCGGCCCCTAAGGACAAGAGGCCTTTGAGCGAGCGGGTCCAGGCACGCCAACGGACCGATCCCTGGGTGCAAGAACAGCTGACCAAGGGGGTGCAAGCCCCTTTCCTGGTAAAGGACGGGGTACTTTACCACCGTGACTCTGTTTATGTTTCCCCCGGGCCCGAGAGGGAGGACATTCTCAAACTGTGCCATGATAGTCGGGCTGCCGGCCATTTCGGGCTGTTCAAGACCCTGCAATTGGTCTTACGGGATTTCTGGTGGCTGAAGGTGCGGAGGGATGTGGAGGACTATGTGGGCTCTTGCCCTGTGTGTCAGCGGGCCAAGAACCCGGGGGGCAAGCCGGCCGGGTTGCTCCAGCCGCTTCCCACCCCCTCCGCCCCCTGGAAGAGGAGTTCGGCTGACTTCATCACTGGCTTGCTCAAGTCCAAGGGTTTCACCACGATCCTGGTCGTGGTGGACTGTTTCACCAAGATGGGACACTTCATTCCCTGTGTGGGGGTGCCTACTGCCAAAGAGACTGCTGATATGTTTGTGCAACATGTGTTCCGGCTGCATGGCCTGCCTCAGAGTTTGGTGACCGACCGCGGCACCCAGTTCACTTCCCAGTTCTGGAAGGCTGTCCAGAAGTTGCTGGGGATTGACGTGCGGATGTCCACGGCTCATCACCCCCAGTCTGACGGCCAGACCGAAAGGGTCAATGCCACCTTGGAACAGTACCTACGGTGCTATGTCAACTATCATTTCTCTGGGTGGAAAGAGGTGAGAAGTGGCGTACCCCAAGGTTCAGTTTTGGGTCCGTTACTTTTTAATTTATTCATTAATGATCTGGACGTAGGAGTGAATTCTGAGGTAGCAAAGTTTGCAGACGACACTAAATTGTTCAGGGTAGTTAAAAATGAAACTGATTGTAAAGAGCTCCAGAAAGATCTCTCGAAATTGAGTGAATGGGCAACAAAGTGGCAAATGCATTTTAACCTAAACAAGTGTAAAGTCATGCACATCGGGGCAAAGAACCCCAACTACACCTACCAATTGATGGGGTCAAAGCTTTCCGAGACAAACCAGGAAAGGGATCTTGGGGTTTTGGTGGACAGCTCAATGAAGATGTCAACCCAGTGCGCTGCAGCAGTGAAAAAAGCAAATTCTATGCTAGGCATGATCAGGAAGGGAATCGAAAATAGGTCAGCAAATGTTGTATTACCTCTCTACAAATCGATGGTAAGGCCACATTTGGAGTACTGTGTACAATTCTGGTCTCCGCACCTTAAGAAGGATATAACGGAACTGGAAAAGGTACAGAAAAGGGCAACAAGAATGATCCAAGGGATGGAGCAGCTCCCTTATGAAACCAGGTTGCAACGCCTTGGTCTTTTCAGCCTTGAAAGACGGCGTTTAAGAGGTGACTTGATCGAAGTGTATAAAATCATGCATGGGATAGAAAAGGTGAATAAAGAAAAACTATTTTCTTTGTCACAAAACACTAGGACTAGAGGGCACTCCCTGAAGCTCCAAGGTAGGAAAATTAGGACTAACAAAGGGAAATATTTCTTCACCCAGAGGGTCATTGGGTTATGGAACTCACTTCCAGAGGAGGTTGTGACAGCGGTCAGCCTTAACAACTTCAAGGCAGGATTAGACAGATTCATGGATACCAAGTGTATCGGTAGTTACTGAAAAGGACATTCAAGTGCCACCTCGGAGTTGGTTGAGGTAGGCAGGATCTTCCCGGGTACTGGTTGTGGGGGGTCGGGAGCAGGTCAGGGTTTTGCCCTCCCTTCTGCTCGAGATCCCCGTGTACAACTGGTGGGCCACTGTGTGATACAGAATGCTGGACTAGATGGGCTGAGGTCCGATTCAGCATGGCTCTTCTTATGTTCTTATGTTCTTATCAGCAAACCAACTGGGCGTCCTTGTTGTCTCTGGCAGAGTTTGCCTACAACAATGCGACGCACGAATCCCTCAAGGAGACTCCTTTCTTTGCCAACTATGGACACCATCCTCGTTTCTAACCTCCGGTGGACCCGTCCGGAGGGGCGTCGGAAGCGAAAGATTGGCTTCAGGAGCTTACTGCCTTGCAAGACTTGCTGCGCACTCAATTGGATCATGCTAAAGCGGATTACAAGCGGATGGCGGACCGGCGACGCCAAGAGGGCCCTGCGATCCTGGTGGGGGATAAAGTTTGGCTGTCTACCAAGAATCTGCCCACTCAGAGGCCTAGCCGCAAGTTGGATGCCTGCTTTTTGGGACCTTACACTGTTTTGGAGAAGGTGGGGCCTGTTTCTTTCAAACTCCAACTCCCGGCGGACATGAAGATCCACCCTGTCTTTCATCGTTCTTTGCTCCGCCCGGCTAAGGGGGTGCGGCCTGATGTGACGCAGCCGCTGCCTCCCCCTGTGATGCGTGATGGCGAGGAGGAGCTGGAGGTGCAGGACATCCTGGATGCGCGTATCCGCTACCGGAAGCTGGAGTATCTCATTGACTGGAAAGGCTTTGGACCGGAAGAGCGTTCTTGGACGCGGGCTCGTGACGTCCATGCCCCGGACCTTGTCGCCCGGTTCCATCGCAAGTACCCTGACAAACCCAAACCTCGGGGGCAGCCTAGGAGGGGCCCTGAGGGGGGGATAGTGTAGCACAGCAGTTCTCGTTTGTGCCTGGAGGGCAGGGGACAGGGCCTGGGGTTCCATTAGCATTAGAACCGGCTGTGCTAGAACTGGATTCTGAGGATGAGCTAGATGATTGGGGCACAGAGCAGCTTTCCCGCCAAGAGCCTCTTTCACCTACAGAGAGCTTGGCATGGGAAGAAATGTGTTTTGGTCCAAGGGATGATTCAGATCACCAGGTGCAGTCTGATAGCGAAGCAGGAGCTATGAACACCCGGGGGAGATCTTCCCAGGAGCCCCTGGAGGAAGATATGGAACAAAGCGCATGGGAAATGGATAGGGAGGAAAGCTCTCAGAGAGATAGCAACACAGCTGCCGAAAGACAAGGTCGAACCTTTGATAGGAGACGGAGCATTGAGGTTAGTAGGAGGGATTGGTCCCGAGCCCTAGATCGACCGAGGTCCGTCAGCAGAGATTGGAGACGAAGAAGCCTAGAGCGTCGAGGACCTCGGCCGAGGGATTAAGTATAGGATCCGTGGGAACGAATCCTCAGTTCTCCGGCCACGTCTTTCCTGGATAGGCGTGAAGCGGAGTGGGACCACAAGCAAGTCGTGGTCATCAAGCCTTGCCTTGCGTTGCCTTGCCTTGTTTCTTGATCCGCATTGGATTGCGGAGCCCAGCCTTGTTTCCTGAACCGCATTGGATTGCGGAGCCGTGCCTGGTTTCCTGGACCGCATTGGATTGCGGAGTCTTGCCAAGCCTTTAGCCTATTTGCTACGTTACTTTGGACAATCTTGCTTTTCTACCTTTTGGACATTTACATTATTGGACTCTATATTCTTTGGAACTGTTTTTATACTCAATAAAGTAGTTAGCCTTCAGTGTGTCTCTCTGTGTGTGATTAAGGGGCCCGCCAAGTCTTTGCATTGTGACACAGATAGAAGTTGCACATTATGATAGCTAAGGTGGAAGCCACAAATGAGCCACAGGTTTGATGCAGAAATCAATATTAATTGCTCTAATTTTCAGCAGAAATAAGAAAAAGGACACTTTAAAAATATATCACAACAGTCATCCATCAACTAGTCTTTAAGGAGAAAATACCTTTTCGGCTTTCATTCCCCAGTTAACAATATCAATTAACCACATGTAGTAGTAGTAATAGTAGTAAAATTTATTGATTATCCCTTAGGCCATATCACAATACCAAACTAAACAAAAAGGCTTGATAAAACTTGATTACATACTATATAGTAAGTAAAACACTTATAACAATGTAATAAATAAATATGATAAAACTGAGTTTATACACATGTCAATACTTCATTTCTTTACTGTTGTTTTCCAGGTTCATAATTCATCTTTGGAGTTGAACAGCTTAAATTAGCAATGTTAGAAAATTAGTATTCAGAGGAATAGAACTGCCAAAGCAGTCATTACTGGCTCCAGATTGCTATGTGTACCTTCAAGATAACTGTAATTGAAACTAATGTGAACCATGTTGTTAAATGATTTTTATAGGGGTTTCTATCCAACATTATTTTATGAGGCGTAAGTTGCAGCTTCTCTGGGTCCTCAATGAGAAGTGAGAAAGAAAGATGTAAGTTTTGAATAGAGACAAATATGAGATGAAAAAAACCGAGAGATTATTTTAGAATATATTTTTTTACAAATGGTGCGACATAATCAGGTCACCTTGTGAAAGACACACAAAAAGCTACTTGGACTTCAGATATGTAGATTTCTCTCTGTAAAAGAAAATGTTCTATTGTGCCTGAATCTGGATTTACTAATTCACTTGAAAGCAATGTGAGTTTTTTTGGTTATCTTTTTTCCACAGGAAATATTTTAACTCTAAAAGCATCTATGTCATTTTGTCTTTTTCAGTAGCTATTTGTATTTACAGTCTAGTTGACCATGAAAAAGATAGGGGCAATAAAAAGGAATAATCTGTCTGATTTAAGGAAAATACAAGTGAGCTCTTAAGATCTTGAAATAATAAGTTTAGCAAAAGGCTTGAATTCAAACCCTGAAATGGCATGTATAACAATTCATCAGTGGGGCTTGTGTGGGTCTCAGAAACTTCAATCAAGTCTCATTATGATGTGCATGACCCATGATTGTGAGCAGAACCATGTAAGATCCTATGAGACCAAACTATTACCTCTTTGGGTTGTCGGGCTGTATGGCCATGTTCCAGAAGCATTCTCTCCTGACGTTTTGCCAGTATCTATGGCAGGCATCCTCAGAGGTTGTGAGGTCTTCGACAATATTACCTCTCTTTTTTTTGCAGGACAGGAACATTTACATTTTGCTGCCCCCCCCCGCCCCCCCAGTCCTCACAACTAGGCGAGTTTCATTGGTGGGGCAGTAAGTGCTTTCTCAGTTTTATAGTGAAATTTAAAGGAGCCATCCAAAGTACTTCAATTTTATCCCACCCAAATGAAGCTTGAACTAAGGATTTAAATATGAGGTATTCATCTGCACAAGCTTGAACAAAAAATTAGTTTTATCCCTGCTGTAGAAGTCAGCCTTGTCACTCTTCTATGGACAAGCTGAAATGTGTCCAGAAAAGGGTGTCCATCGGAATGTCCGATGAGACGCAGCTCAGGGTTCTGGGCATACTTAGTTTAGAGAAGTGAAGGTTAGGAGGGGATATGATAGCCATGATTAAAACTTAAAAGGATGTCATAAGGAAGAGGGAGTAATCTTGCTTGTTGCTGCTTCAGGGACTAGAACAAGGAGCAATGGGTTCAAACTGCTGAAAAAGCTATTGTGCCTAAATAATTAGGGGAAAGCCTTTCTAGTGATAAGAGCTGTTTGACAGAGGAATATGTTATGTTGGAGTGCAGTGAAACCTCCTTCCCTGGAGGTTTTTCAAGAGAGGCTAGGTAACCATCTATCAAGAATCCTTTCATTGTGCATTTTACATGGCAAGGGGTTAGAGAATTCTGTGATTTTATGACTATCCCAAAATGTTACACATGAATTATTGTGCAAAGAAAATCAAAGGTTAAAGGCAGAAGATTCAGACAGGAAAAAATGAAGATAGAAGATTCATGCAGGAAAATGGGTTTCTGTACAGAAATACATTTTTGTTGAAGAAATGAGATTTTTGTACAAAATCTCATGGTTTCTTTTCAGCAGAACTATTGCTGTGCGACACCATAAGATGTATAATACCAGGAGAAAATTGTGCAAAATGTTCACAGTTCTATTATTATCTCAATGGAATTTTCTGGAATTCAACCTGGAAATGAATAATTGTGAATATACTTTCTATTCCTAGACTGAACTATTGATAAGCCCACATATGTGTTCAGAACTTGTTTGTGGTGGGGGTTATTTCAATTTCATCACGTAAGAACACTGAATTTTTCATCTAGGAATTGAGAAAGGCATTACAATCAGTATGTTCCAGTCTTACTGTCAATAACCCATAATTTCAGGCTTCATTTTCCAAGCTAACTAATTCACAGGGATGTGTTTGATTTCACCCTGCCACTTTTAAACGAAAGCTGGAATTTCATTAATAAAAATCATTTTAAGATATCAATAAAGGGAGGGGGAATTGCAATGAAAGGCCAGCTTTTAGGAAGATGCTCTTATTTGGTTTCACAGGGAGATCTTCTTTTCTGCATGTAAGTGATGAGAACAGTGAAGCTTTCTCACTGCTATCTAGACATGCTGAAGGAAACTGCAATCGATTCTTTACAATGTGTCATTATCAGGTAACACATAATTCACAGCAGGTAATTAGCAGGTGATAATGAGCACCAAGTCCAATATCTCAAATCATCCCGTGAAAGTCACACCTACAAGAGAGGTGGAGAGCCTTAGAGGCAGAGAACTAGATATTGAGTATAGAACTATGAATATAACAAAATAGGATTTTGCAGAACTTAGTAGCAATTTATAGCAGGAGAATCACAACAATGCTTCATTTTGGCTAGACTCACCATTCAGTGGAAAGGCCATAGGTTCAATAAGATGTTACTGTATTATGCAGTACTTGCATCCAATTATATAGTAAAAATTAACTACTCAAGAGACATTAGGGAAATGATACCTTATTAAAATAATGTTCTCATGATGCAACAAATGTTGTTATCAGAGGAAGTGTGAAATAATAAGAATGAAAGCTCACATAGGACGTAGAGAAGACAATTTGAAAAGGAAGGATTTTGTTCCAAAGTTTAGTTAATTGAGATTCTGCACTGCCCTTTTGATAATTGGCTACATGTATAAAATTCTTCACGGTTTCATTTTCTTCTTGAATCTATGCTTTTAAGTTTAATTACACATTGGCACTTCTGGTTTACTAATGCCTTATTATTAAATTATGACAAACCAAAATGTGTCGTCCATGAGACACTTTGTAAGTGCTGCTCAAATATTAATTTAAATTCATTAACTAATATATCAAAAATTGTTTTTGAAATTGGAGATGCTGAACAAGCAATTGGGAAAAGTTGCCTATTTGGAATATAAACCTAAAACTCCCACAATTCTTAGAGATAGAATCCAAAACATGTTTTACATGACTCTGCTCATAAGTGGCTGGGTGCCTTGAACAGGCAGACAAAAGAAAGTAGACAGGCTTACTTTTACAGTGATAATTTCATTCTGTAAAAAACAAAAAAAATTCACACAAGACTGTATGTATACTGATAGCAGATGTGTCCTTCCTTCTTGAGGTTGAAACACATTTCATGAACATGTAAAGACAGATGAAGAATCAGGTACCATCTTTCAGGAACAATTTGCCCAGACTGAGGGAAGGCACTTGATTGGTGGAGTGTATACTTGACTGCTCATTCTCTCGTTTGAATTGTTAGGGTAAGAGAATCCTGAGATGTTGTGGAAGTGCCCAAAGCAAAATTGTCTTTAGGTATGTAGAATTTAGCACCATGTGATGTGCAATTTTCTCCTGGTAATTTACACCCCAAGGTGTTGCACAGCAATCGCTCTGCTGAAAAGAAAACACAAGTTTTTGTGATGAATTAATAGCTACCAACTTTAAAGGCCTTCAGGGAGGAATTGCTTGCTCAGCATCTCCAATTTCAAAAACAACTTTTGATATATTAGCTAATGAATGTAGATTAGTATTTAAGCGGCACGTACAAAGTGTCTCATGGACAACATATTTTGGTTTGTCATAATTTAATAATAATGCATAATTTAATATTAAAGCATATGCAATCAATTAAAATGTTTCAAAAGTCATTGCAAAATTAGGGGCAGTGGTGTTTCATTTCTAAAGTGTTCCTAAGGTTTAGTTAGTAAATATTTTGTTACTAATAATGAGAGTAATCAAATGTAATTGTTTATATGTTTAACTGTTTTATAATTTGATCGGGCGTGCTTTATTGTTATGTACATGAAGCATTGAATTTTGCAGTATTAGTAAGTTGCTTTGAGTCCTGGGTGGGTGAAAAGGGCAGAATAAAAATTAAGTAAATGAAAATAAACAAATTTCATTATTTTTCATTATAGTAATTGCACATAATTACTATAATTGGGAAAACTTCAGGGGCTCCCTTCACCCTCATTTTACAGCTATTGGAGTGAAACTTGCTACAATGGTAGAACATATTTACCACTATTAGCCCATCAAGTTTCGGAATGTTTCACTTATCTACAGATTTTAGGGAAATTTTCAAAGATTTTATAAACAACATTTTAAAAAACTACAAGAGTAATCTCCTTGAATTTTCTATACAATGATACAAGATAGCAGGGCATCATTCCCTCGACTTTCAGAAATATTCATACATCTACTGATTTTAAGGATTTTTAAAAAATATTGACCGTTTTTTAAAAAAGCCACAACAGCAATCTCATTGAATGTTTCTTATATATTAACCAATATAAATCAATATTAACAAATTCTACATTTTCATAGAATTCTAGAGTTGGAGGGGACCACCAAGAGCACCATCAAAACTCTCCTGACAGATGACCATCTAGTCTCTAAACTAATTAATATGCTTCCCTTTATTGACTGGGTTGTGATGCAGCTGGTTGGGAGTCAGCTGCATTAAAATCACTACTGACTGAAAGGTTATGAGTTCGAAGCCAGCCCGGGTCAGAGTAAACTCCCAACCATTTTTCTAACTTGCTGTTGACCTTTGTAGTCTGAAAGACAGTTGCATCTGTCAAGTAGGAAATTTAGGTACCACTTATGTGGGGAGGCTAATTTAAGTAATTTACGACACCACAAAATTATTCAGAAGCATTGAAAAGAATGAGGAAGTACTCAATCAGTGTCACAAGTGGATGATGAAGTGACAGCTCCCCCGGTGGCCGGAATTCAAAGCATACCCTCATGAAGCTGGAAAGTTAAATAGCCTCTTTGTGACTGTCTATATATGTTGTGTGTCTATGGCACTGGACATATGCCATGTTTGGATGTTTGCCATGTATTTGTGCATTGTGATCTGCCTTGAGTCCTCTGCAGGGTGAGAAAGGTGGAATATAAATACTGTAAATAAATAAATGTCCAACTCCCTTCTTCCAGGCAGAAGGGCACCATCAAAACTCTCCTGACAGATGGCCACCCATCCTCTAAAGTAATTAACATGCTTCCCTTATTAAGTTGGTAGAGACCCCCAAGGGATTTCTTCCCAGCCATCCATTTAGGGATTTCTTCCCAGCCCAGCACATGAATTTCCCTACTAGAAGTATCAGTCAGTCCTTTTCTTTACAGATTCAATAATTTATTGCAACTCTGACTGGCTGCTATGGAGGGAAAATAGCTCACCCCTATTCTGGTGGGAACTTTCTGATACAAGCAGAATTCTGGGAAATATAGTTTAGGGTGCAGTCTTTTTAATTCTCTGGCATAGGGCTTCTTGCCTTCCCAAACTACATTTCCCAGAGTTCTGTGCTTTCTTGGTCTTTCCCCCCAGCAAACACTGCTCCCTGGTTTCCCTCTCCTAATGGTGAGGCTAATAATTTAAAGAGGAAAGGCAACCTTTTTGGCTTTGGTTTGCTACCTTGTGCTGAAAATAAAATTGACTTTGGGAGGCTTCCCAGATTCACAAAATGCAAATGAAAAGTATTAGATAATTTTAAATACTTAAATTTTTGGTGCGGGCAAAGCCCACGTGTTGTAAGTACAACTTTACCAAATTTGATATGACTTGTGAGGACTAACAAAAAAAATGCACACCCCCTTCTGGATACATTGACAGAGACTGGTACCATCAATAGCTCCTAAGATTGGCAATATGTTGTCTCTGATATCAAAGGTGTTATGTGTCCATCAGTGAGGAATGGAAAACAGTTGCATTTATGTCATACTTACATGCTTTCCATGTGCACCTAATTGACAATTGTGCTGATATGAGAACAAATACAGTTACAGAATGTGGACAAGCCATTGAGAATCTGTCTGAACGTTGTCCATTAAATTATATACAAGATGTCATGCTGGGACAAACTTGAGTCAAGTATGGACATCTGCTACAACCTGATATCAATTCCCTTCGAGAATATTGTGGTGAAGAAAGCAAAGTCTCTCCCAAAGAATGAACTGTGAAAGAATGAATTGTGGTCTGAGGAATGAGAAAGTGAGAGATGTTTCAAGTATTCTATTTCCAAATGACACTATCAAAGAGTTCAGTACAACACTAATGATAGCAACAACCCTGGAAGATTTTATTAAAACTACACAAGAACAACAAAGGTATATCCTAAAGGTAGATTTCTAGGCTCTGTAGCTGATTCAATATAGATAAATATAATCCAGGTTATATTAAGGTTATGATTTTTTAATTTGTTACTGTGTAAGGAAAAATAAGAGTTGTTTTACAAAATAATTAACTGGGATTACACTATTTTACATATATACTCGAATAAAATCAATTGGCCACCAGCTGAACATATCTGAATAGTCCAGCCCTTGATTTCAAAGGCAGTTTGTTATATTTATCACCAAGTGTATCATCAACACTATATTTTCTTGACCAAGAAATTGACTGCTAATATATAACCCATTCTTTGAAAATTATATTTAAAAGTCACTTGCAGATGACAAAAGGAAAATGTTCAGGAATAAATGTTCAGGTCTTTATGATCATTTGCTTATACTTTCAGATAAAATATTTCATTTAGTTATTTGTGCTCTTCCTCCAGTTGTGGGTAAGCCCTCCACTTTTGTGTGTGCTAGGGGAACAGGGCTCATGTGAAAGTGAAAAAAAACTGTGGAAAAATTCCCACACACATTATTTTTACCTGAATGAACACTTTTCTAGGTCCACCAGGATGACTCTATGGTCACCTTCTGATGGAGGTTGACTATTGAATCCCCTTGGGGGACCTAGAGATTACATATTTAATTAATTTTATGAATAATTTAATCTGCAGAAATTTAACCACAAATGTGGAGGAGTGACTATACAAATTTCCTTGAAAAATATGAAATATAAAGCAGCTTTTTAGAGGGTTATGGTAGTAGCTGTGATGAATGTTTAGCTCAGTGGTTCTCAACCTGTGTATCCCCAGATGTTTTGGTCATCAACTCCCAGAAATCCTAACAGCTGGTTAACTGGCTGGGATTTCTGGGAATTGTAGGCCAAAACACATGGGGACCCACAGGTTGAGAACTACTGCTTAGCTTATGTTCACATTCCAGGACTTATTAATCTAGTATAAAAATAGCTTTAATATGTGACATTCATACTAATACTGTATATAGTTTTTATATATTCACTATACGCTTATAATGAATTGGAGAAAGCAAAAGCCACACAGCAGCTCTTTAATTATTAATAGTATGCCACCAGTAACCACAGAATAAACCAATGCCCTCATAAGTAATATCCACATGTGGATGTCTGAAATCTGGGAAGGTGTGTGGGTAGCAATGTACAGACTGGTGTAGTCAAGAAATTCTAGAATCCAACAACATTTGAAATGCCAACCTTTCAGATATTGGCCTTCTGACCCTGGAGGAATTTAACATATATTTCCATCTTGTGAGCAATTCTAGTGCAAGATCAATCTTGGTGTATTTCCTTTGCCCACCCAAACCCCGAATAACGAGCCGACAACAATAACGACACGGACAAGTAACTTTGGGTTCAAATCTTTGGGCAACATTTATTGTTACCTATTGGATTCCTGACCACTAACTCAAGGGGGTGCTAGGAATCAATCAACTTCAACCAAATTTGGGGGCGAACACCGAGGCTGATCTGCCAAAACACCAGATCCAGCCAAACCAAGGAAAGGGTAAGGGGCCAACTCACCCGAGCTTGAGCATGGCCCCCCACCCTTCCAGGGCCATCCAATCCACCTAACTCAACAACAGAACTTTACTGTGAGGCTTTAACCAACTGGCCCTCACCCCTAAAGGGGGTGCCTTCCGGTGAACACCAATTAGGGAATTTCCCTAACAACCAACCGCCTCTCTATTTAAACTAACCTAGTTAAACAAAAACACCACAACCACATTAGCCCCTAATGAATTTAGGAGGTGGGCAAAACCCCTCCCCAGCTTAAAAGCAGCAGTACGAGGTAAAATACCCAACCTGGCCCCTAAGGTGGCCTGTAATTGAAACCAAGGGTGGGAGTGGTGGGACGGCGAACAAGCTAGCAATGGCTTGCTGGGGCGGGCCTCGCAAAAGCCCCGCCTCACGCCAGAAGGTTCCTTCTGGAACCTTCGCTCTCATCGGAGCCGGGGGGGGGGGGCAAATCCATCTCATCCCAGCAGGCTGGGATGAAATGTCGTTGCCCACCCAAACCCCGAATAACGAGCCGACAACAATAACGACACGGACAAGTAACTTTGGGTTCAAATCTTTGGGCAACATTTATTGTTACCTATTGATTCCTGACCACTAACTCAAGGGGGTGCTAGGAATCAATCAACTTCAACCAAATTTGGGGCGAACACCGAGGCTGATCTGCCAAAACACCAGATCCAGCCAAAACCAAGGAAAGGGTAAGGGGCCAACTCACCCGAGCTTGAGCATGGCCCCCACCCTTCCAGGGCCATCCAATCAACCTCACTCAACAACAGAACTTTACTGTGAGGCTTTAACCAACTGGCCCTCACCCCTAAAGGGGGTGCCTTCCGGTGAACACCAATTAGGGAATTTCCCTAACAACCAACCGCCACAACCTTGTCCCCAACCCCCACCAATCTTCTAACACCCCCACTAAACCTTGCTGGATGTCTAATAAAAACATGTAGTTGCCCTCATCCGACAAGTGAACCCCGTCACCCGGAAAATCCCATGATTTTCCGGATGCAGAAATCTATGAGGCACATAAGATCCGTTGGCACCATGTACCAACGACCTCATTGCCCTGTTCACACGCTTCAGCGCCCTAACCAAGAGCCTGAAGTCGCCCCCACCGGGCCAGCACATCCTCGGCACAATTGCCGACCACACGATGTGCACCGCGGGCCATGCCCGCCAGATTGCATACAGATCGGCCCGAGCCTGCAGGTACAGCGCTCGGCCGGTCAGCAATCCCAGGTCATTCCTCCCAAATGAATGACCAGAGTATCCGGGGGTGGGACCCCCCTTCCGTGGAACAACAATGGCCAAAGCCCGTCCCACCGCAGACCACGTCTGCCCAGCCACTGCACATCCAACGGGATGCCAGGCCTAACTGTCGTCCGAGGGGTGACTGAGCGCTGCCTTCTCCGCCCAATACACATAGCTGTGCCCGCAGATCAGGACCTTCAGCCTCCCGGCGCATCCCATCGGACCTGCAATGAAAAGAAACTGGGCAACATCAAACCGCTTACAACTGAACATTACGAACATAAACTTTGTAAGCGTCCGATCGCCACCTCCCGAGGGACCTAATTGCTTCGGTGCCATATCCCATTGCAGCTGCAGAGGACGCCGCGCCAATTCTGAAGGAGTGGGTTCGAACTTCACACCTTCCAAGCCCAATAATTTCAGGGCCTTTTAGTGACTGCCCAAAACTGAAATTTAGACAGTGGCGTCCGTCCAGGTGGCAAAAAGATAACCGGTCCCCATGCCACGAACAGCCAAATGCTGTGACATGGCACGCACCGGACACAACTCGCCGTCACTAGCTCTCCCAAACGGACCAAAGAGCCCTTACCAGCCTGATCAGTTTTTGAAAACCTGACATTCAAGGCCAAATTGTCCTGATCCAAAGAAATGTCAGATAGTAGAAGGGCCCTGTGAGAGAGGTCTTCCTTTGATGAAGCCACCAACTCACTGATTCTAAAGGCCCCAAAAAATGCGGTAAGGGCAGCCGAATGGAACAAAGCCTGTTCGTAACGGGAGTCACACACCGATGACCACACCCGGCCCAAACCCTTCAAAATATCAGGGGTGAAGGGTTCCCTGGAGTCAACAGACCTGCCAATTTGTCTGGACCATCCGGCCATCAATTTGTGCAGGCGAAAATCGTTAGTCGGGTCTTGCAGGCCCTGCGCCTTGAACCAATAGGCCAGCGCTGACAGTTTAACCCGGATGGTACGGGCAGCAAGACCCCGCCTGTGATGATAAACGCAAAACTGGGCGATGTGGTCATACGGCACAGGGAAGGTCTCAGGTAAACCATAATACTCCCTGAACTCCGAAAACTCCCTGACGGCCCTGAAGTATCCGCGACGGGAGCTGGGGGCTAACGCCAGCGCCATGCCGACCGCTACTGCCGTCACTCCAACCAGCCAGAGATGGTCTGGCATGTTTTTCGGGAGGACCTCTGCGTCGGGCGCCATTGCGTGAAGCGCTCCATCTGCATACGAGACAGAGCGTCAGCCAATGAGTTATCGAGCCCTGCAATGTGGAATGCCCGAAACAATATGTTCGCCTCTAAACACTGAAGCGTAAACGCACGCAACAGGCCCATAACTCTGCGGGAACGTGAAGTGAGCGTGTTGATAACATGCACAGTGGCCATGTTATCACACCAAAAATGCACAGTGGAGTTGGCAAATCTCTCAGTCCAAATGTGCACTGCCACAAAAATAGGAAAGAATTCCAGAAAAGTCAGATCAGATGTAACACCCAAACTGTGCCATTCCTCAGGCCACAGTTGTGCACACCACTGAGCCTCAAAAACACCAAACCCAAAGATCCGGAGGCATCGGAAGCTACCTTCAGGGCATCTTTTACTAGCAAATCCTGTCGCCAAAAGGAAATGCCATTGAAATTTGAAATAAAACTCAGCCAAATTTCCAAATCTGATTTGATGTCCCTGGTAACCCGGATACGGTGATGCGGCAACACAGTGCCAGAAATCGCATCACACAACCTGCGCAGGAAAGCCCTGCCAGGAGCCACCACTTTGCAAGCAAAGTTCAGGTGACCTATCAGCACCTGGAATTCTTTCAGCGTGGCCTTTTTCTTGAGCAAAAACTGCTCGATCCTAAGCTTCAGGTCCGCCACCTTCCCCAATGGCAACCTGGAATATTGGTGCACCGTATCCAACTCCACCCCCAGGAATGTCAGAACCGAGGCCGGCCCCTCCATTTTTTCCTCAGCTAGGGGCACCCCCAAGCTTTGGGTAAGGCGCGTGAACGCGCCCAACAGCGACCCACAGTCACCTGACCCAAAACGCCCCACGAAAAGGAAGTCGTCCAAATAATGGACCACCCCGCTAAGGCCCGCCTCGGCTCTAACCGCCCATTCCAAAAAGGTACTAAACGTCTCGAACGCGGCGCACGACACGGAGCAACCCATGGGTAATGCGCGATCGATGTAAAACAAGCCATCGAACCGAAAACCCAACAAGTCAAAATCCGCTGGGTGGACCGGGAGCAATCTAAAAGCAGATTTGATATCACACTTAGCCAATTCCGCTCCCGGCCCGTGTCGCTTACTACCCGCACCGCCGCATCGAAAGACGTGTAGTACACTGTGCACAACTCGTCCGGTATCGCGTCATTCACAGAGCTGCCCCTCGGATAGGACAGATGATGAATGAGGCGATACTCGCCCGGTGCCTTCTTAGGCACAATTCCCAACGGGGAAACTCGCAAACTATCAACTGGGAGAGACTCGAACGGTCCCAACACCCGTCCCTCCCTCAACTCTTTGGCAATCTTTTGCCGCACCACCTCCTCCATCCCAATTACCGACTTTAAATTGGGCGAAAGACGTGGTGCCCTAGGACCCAGGGCTGGAATGCGGAAGCCGAAGGTGAACCCGGACAACAGATATTGTGCCGCGGTTCGATTCGGGTAAATCTTCAGCCACTGTCCTAGCGGGCCCAGTTTAACTGGGCTGGGGCCCTTTGGGAAGGGGGTGGCTGAGCCGAAGCCTTTTGGCGTATCCTCTCTGGGATTCCCCTCCAAGGCTTCCCCTTAGTACACTGCTTTGCCCCGTGCTGCCCGCCACAGGTTGAACAGGCGTGCAGGTACCTGCACACCTTCCTGCTGCATGTCCCCTGGGAGGAGAACTCCCAGCACACCGGCCGCTGCTTCTGTGACTGCCCACCCTGGGCGGCCGACCGAAAGGGCTGCGTACCCTTCGTGTTCTGGACCAGGTGCCCACTGTCCGCCGGCTCCCCTGGGACCGACTTGGCAGCATTCATCACGGCCAGCCAGAGCTGCTCGTGAATGAGGTCCCACCGTATCCGCGGATCTCCGGCCGCCAGGGCCCTAAAGCGCCGATCGTATTCGAGCCAGGCCTTCCCGATAAACCTGACCTTGGCCCCATAAACGATGTTCAAATATCGCACCAACGATTTTGCCCTGTAGGGCTGGGCATCCACGAGTATGCCCATATAAATCGTGTAACAGGCGAGCCAGTTTTCCCAATTCTGCTCGACCTTCCTGTGCTTCAGCTTCTCTTTTCCCTCGTCGTCCAATTCCTCCTTCTCCTTCTTCTCAAGCTCCTTATAGAGCAATGAGAAAATATCTATGTACTCATTTCGCAGGATCTTCTCCAGCGTTTTAGGGGCCAAATGGGCCCCCAACACTCCATCTGTTGCGGCCGGCAATATGGGAGCCGTCCACCGGTCCGTCCCCCAGTACTGGGTCAGCTCGCCAGTACGCGCCGCCTCTACCGTGACCGCCCCGCAAGCGACCCCTTGTGCCGGCCCCCCCAGGGATAAATCGGACGACGCCACAACCGCAGCTCCCGTGGAAACCGCTGGGGAGCCTCCCGACCCAGCTAACACTCCTCCCCCCACCACAGCCGCGCCACCACCCGGCGCCAGCGGGGAACATAAGAACATAAGAACATAAGAAGAGCCATGCTGAATCGGGCCTCGGCACATCTAGTCCAGCATTCTGTGTCACACAGTGGCCCACTAGTTGTACACAGGGATCTCTAGCAGAAAGGAGGGCAAATCCCTCACCTGCTCCCGTCCACCACAACCAGTACCCGGGAAAATCCTGCCTGCCTCCATCAACACAGAGGTGGCACTTGGATGTCAATTTCAGTAGCTACTGATTCCTTGGTATCCATGAATCTGTCTAATCCTGCCTTGAAGCTGTCCAGGCTGACAGCTGTCACAACCTCCTCTGGAAGTGAGTTCCATAACCCAATGACCCTCTGGGTGAAGAAATATTTCCCTTTATTAGTCCTGACTTTCCTACCTTGGAGCTTTAGGGAGTGCCCCCTAGTCCTAGTATTGTGTGACAAAGAAAAAATTTTTCTTTGTTCACCTTTTCTATCCTATGCATGATTTTATACACTTCGATCAAGTCACCTCTTAAACGCCGTCTTTCAAGGCTGAAAAGACCAAGGCGTTGCAACCTGATTTCATAAGGGAGCTGCTCCATCCCTTGGATCATATTTGTTGCCCTTCTTTGTACCTTTTCCAGTTCCGTTATATCCTTCTTGAGGTGCGGTGACCAGAATTGTACACAGTACTCCAGATGTGGCCTCACCATAGATTTGTAGAGAGGCAATACAACATTTGCCGACCTATTTTCGATTCCCTTCCTGATCATGCCAAGCATAGAATTTGCTTTTTTCACTGCTGCAGCGCATTGGGTTGACATCTTCATTGAGCTGTCCACCAAAACCCCAAGATCCCTTTCCTGGTTTGTCTCAGAAAGCTTTGATCCCATCAATTTGTGGGTGTAGTTGGGGTTCTTTGCCCCGATGTGCATGACTTTACACTTGTTTAGGTTAAAATGCATTTGCCACTTTGTTGCCCATTCACTCAATTTCGAGAGATCTTTCTGGAGCTCTTTACAGTCAGTTTCATTTTTAACTACCCTGAACAGTTTAGTGTCATCTGCAAACTTTGCTACCTCACAATTTACATCTACATCCAGATCGTTTATGAATAAATTAAAAAGTAACGGTCCTAAAACTGAACCTTGGGGTACGCCACTTCTCACCTCTTTCCACCCAGAGAAGTGTCCATTTATTACCACCCTTTGTTTCCTACAGTTTAGCCAGGTTCCAATCCAGGACAAGACCTGTCCCCTGATTCCATGGCTGAAGAGCTTATTTAGGAGCCTTTGGTGAGGGACTTTGTCAAAAGCCTTTTGAAAGTCAAGGTAAACAATATCGACTGGGTCCCCTTTATCTATGTGTTTATTTACACCCTCAAAGAATTCTATCAAGTTAGTAAGACATGATTTGCCTTTGCAGAAACCATGTTGATTTTCCTTCAGCAATGCCTGTTCTTCTATGTGCTTAGTAATTTTTTCTTTAATAATGGTTTCCATCACTTTGCCTGGAACTGAGGTTAGACTAACTGGCCTATAATTTCCTGGATCACCCCTGGATCCTTTCTTGAAGATCGGAAGAAGCTCCACACGGCGCCCCCAGGACGCCCCCCAGCCCGGGGAACCCACCCCAAGGCCAGAAAGAACTAGGCTCCCTACCGTGTCCCGAAGGCCCGGCCATCTCCGGCGCTGGACCAGCCGTCTGCGTTGCCACTGCCAAGGCCGCCCGTCCAGGACGCGGCGGCGCCGCCCGCACCGGCTCAGCCACCGCCGCCCAACCTTCCTGCTCGCCGGCCCTGGTCTCCCTCGCATCCGCACGTCCGCACGGCTCCATCAGCTGGCTCTGGCCCCTCGGCTCCTCCTCTCGTGCCACTTCCGCTCCCTCGGCGGTGTTCTCCGGCTCCTCGGCCTCCTGGCCCACCTCTAGAACGGCAAGACGGGAGAGCATATCCTTGACGAGCCGGGCCTTACTCACCCGGCCCCCCCTTCCGTGGGCTGCGCGGGCAACCCCCTGCACCTCTCGAGACCCTCGATCCTGGCCAGCATGGCCGCCAGGGTCTCCGAGGGCACGGCCTCCTCATCTGACGATGACTCCTCCGCCGGGGGTGGGCGCTTCTCTCCGGCCCTCTGCGCCGGTCCTTTTCCTTTCTTCCCAGGGATGTTCTTCTTGGGCTCCATCCTGCAAAAATATTACACAGCATTCTCGTGAGCTCCCGTCCCCAAATGCCACCGTATCCGAGCCCCTCAACCCCTGGTGCTCACAAAAGTCGGAGCTGCCCGAGGGGACCTCATCCCCTACCTACTCGGCTCCAAACCTGCGACCCGTCGGTCTCCGCATTAGTGGCACCACGCTCAAACCACTGGACTACGCCAAACGACGCCGCCGCTCCGATTGGCATCCGCCTGCCCCATGGCGGCAGTCCCCAACATGGCGGCCGCCCGTACATGGCGGTCGCCCCCAACCATGGAACTTCACTCATGTCCTTGCAACGGAAGCTGGAGCTGACTGAGGGAGCGCAGCTCGCCCGTGCTCCCGGGGTCCGAACCTCAACCTGGCCGCATTCAGCCATGCCGGCAGGAGGGTTTAACCCATTGAGCCACCAAGGATTCCACCGGGTGGCCGCCCTCGAAATGGCGGCCGCCTGCAAATTGGCGGCCGCCCCTCTCAAAATGGCGGCCGCCACAAAATGGCGGCCGTACCACAAAATGGCGGCCGCACCTCAAAAATGGCGGCCGCGCCCCTCGAACATGGTGGCCGCCACAAAATGGCGGCCGCATCTCTAAAATGGCGACCGCACCATAAAATGGCGGCCGCCAACAAAATGGCGGCCGCACCCCCATCATGGCAGCCGCCTCCGAAATGGCGGCCGCCACTCAAATGACGGCCGCCACTCAAATGGCGGCCGCCCCCAACATGGCGACCGCCACTCCAATGGCGGCCGCCCCAGCTTAGGCGGCCTCCACCCAAATGGCGGCCGCCCCAACATGGCGGCCGCCAGCGGAAGCGCGGCCGCCACTCAAATGGCGGCCCCCGCAAGGCGGCCGCCACTCAAATGGCGGCCGCCGCCCAAAATGGCGGCCGCGGCAAAACTAACGGCCGCGCCAAGGCCGAAAATGGCGGCCGCCACCCCGGAGGCTCCGCCACCCGGCGGGGCGGCGGAGCGCGGCCTCCCGGCCCTCCCGCGGCCACCCCCCAACCACAGGTAAGCAGCCGCGCCCAGGGGACCCGGAGTAAGCCCCCCCCCAGCGGGCGCGACCCGTCCCCTGTCAAGAGGGGAAGAGAGGGGGGGGAAGAGCGGAGAACCGGGACAAGGATGGGAGGAAGGAGGGGGTCCCGCCAAACGCCCCCGCAGCCCCCACCCGAAGCCCACCCCCTCCCCCGCCACCCCCACTCGCCCGGGAGGGGGGGGGAAAAAGAAAGAAAGACAAAAGGGGGAAAGGCCACCACCTCCCACCTTCCCCCCCAACACCTGGCACCGACCTTCAGCAGCCGATCTACCCAAACCGGTAAGCTCTCCGTCCGCACTCCTTCACTCCTTCACTCTTCTGTCTTCTTTCTTCTCTCTTCTCCCCGCTCGCCCGATCTTCTTACTTCACTCCTCCGTCTACCGTCGCCTCTCTTCCCCTTGATTCTTCACTGGTCCTTCAGCCCTCTGCCTAGTCCTTCTTCTCTCTTCTCTCTTCACTCTTCTCTCTTCAACCTACTTCTCTCCGTGGAACTTCTTCTTTTCTTCTCGCTCTTTTAGGCCAGGCAGCAGGCAGAGAGGGAAAAAACAACCTCTCTGCACGCTGAACAAGCTAGCAATGGCTTGTTGGGGCGGGGCCTCGCAAAAAGCCCCGCCCCCACGCCAGAAGGTTCCTTCTGGAACCTTCGCTCTCATCGGAGCCGGGGGGGACAAATCCATCTCATCCCAGCAGGCTGGGATGAAATGTCGATCTTGGTACAACTCATCCATCTCTATTGTTTGCTTTCCAGTCACCCAGATGTTCTTACAATTGTTGTCAACAAAAATTAACAGAACAAAATATGTGTCTCTAAATTTGCTTCATTGCTGTTTGTTTCAATGTCTCTTGTTTTGGAATAATGCATAATAAACTTAATCAGATCTATGATTATTTTCTTCTATAGGAAAGATAGGAAGAACAGGTGCACAGCGGTAAATGGGCCAAGTTTATCTCATGCCATATTTGAGGCTTCTCTTATTGAGCAATGATGAGGGAGAGCCAGGGAGCCTGTTTACATTTCACAGTTAGCATCGTGACTGTGCAATGTGAGAAGGCCAGCTTATAACAGTTGCAGGATTCATTGTGGACATGAACTGTTGATGAAATTGGCTTCTGGCCCTTCTCATTGATTGCTTCTATGCAATAGGAGCCTGACAGTGCCCATTGGCATGGCTCACAATCTAACAGTTGGGACTGCTGGATCGCAGCTGAGTAGACCCTCTGTGTACTTTGGCTATAAAACTGTGTTCACAATTACAGGCAGACACATGAAGGGAAAAACAAACTTGTCTCTACGCATATGAGTGTACTCATATGAATTGTCCTGTTTAATTTCTTTGTTTCTGTAAATAATTCATGCAATTTGCTTTTCCCCAATACAACATGGTAGTCTTGAAAATGAATTCCAATTGGCTGAAACATTTGTGTGCATTTGAGCAAAAATAAAGGAGAAAAGATCAAAAACATTCCCTCAAAATCCTGATTTCCCCCCTCATATTTTCTATTATAGTTTATTGTGAAGTCCATAAACAGCAGGCAATAATATGAACATCGTAACTCGAAATTCATGAAATAAGTATTATTGAAAAACAATGCCGAAAAGCTTTCCAACATCCTTTATGTTTTATGATTGCAAATCATTTATTTGGAAATATCAGGATTTTTATTCATTATATATTTCATTACTAAAATAAAGTTGGTAATAAATCTCCTTGAGTAAATGAATAAAAGCCATCACTACAAATTAATTCCAGGAAAAAAACTTCAGATAATATAACTGTAAATTTTGTTAGTGCACACATCAATGAAGAAACTAGGCTTTTATCTTTGCAGACTATAATAGTATCAAAAGACCCTAGGCATTTAATCTTTAAAGCATATACATGTTTTTGTTTGTACATTCTGCATTTCTGAAAACTGCGCTGGAGTTTAATCTGTAAGAGGATGAGAGGCTAACAGCATGTAGCACAATCCTATAGACATCAACACAGAAGTGAATCCCACTGAAGTTAATGGGATGTACATGTGCCCTATCAAATTTTGACTATATTGATATTAATTAATATTGCTTTTCCCCAGGTGATATTTGGAGAAACAAGGTGTCCTGAACTCAGGCCATAGTATGATTTATTGGGTGGTGCACCAGCCTGAAGTTCAACTATGGTGAAGCAAGCCTGCCACAGAAGAATTTCTTGGGAAAAGGGCCCTTATTGGAATGGCTTGTTGCCTCTTCTCTTTGCAGAGTACAATGGTCTCTTCCTCAAGTTTTCATCATTTCTTTCTTGAGACTTGGGCTTGCTGAAATAAACAGTGTTTTAACGTTGATGGTGCATTTATTTATGGCAGCAGTTATAAAACTGGTTAATTATAAAGGAGCATTATACATGGAATTTCATAGAACAAAAATTAAAAAAAAAAACCCAACCACATTATAGACACATTATTATGACACCTTATTTAGCTTTCATCTACACTGCCCACTTAGGTCAATTTGGATCCAGTTTGGTATCATCATCATCATCACCACTATCATAGGCTATCACTATGGTGGTCTTTGCTTCTTCCATAATGTTGACATTTGTTCACCGGTCTTCCCAAGAGATTTGCAGGATGGAATAGTTCCAAATGGAATAGACAATGCTGATGGAATAGTTCCAAAAGTTGAATGACATTTGTAGACTGTCCACTTTTCACAGGTGTATAATAGAGTTGGGGGGATAATAGCTTTATAAATGAGCTTTGTTGTATCTCTATGAATGTCCCGATTCTTAAACACTCTCTGATTCATTCGAAAAAATGCTGAACTTATAGAGCTCAGATGGCGTTGTATTTTGGTGTTGATATTGACATTTGTGGAGAGATGTCTGCCAATGTAGTGGAAATGGTCAAATTTTTCTAATGTTACGCCATTAAGCTGTACTGCTTACATTACAAATGGATTGATTAGTCCCTGCTGGCAGAGCTCTTTGGGTTTTTTGATATTCAGTGAGAGGCCAAGCTTTTTGTATGCTTCTGCAAAGTTGTTTACAGTGGCTTGTATGTCTTCTTCTGAATTAGCACAACCTAAATTATCATCAACATATTGGAGTTCTATAACAGACATTGTTGTGACCTTGGTTATGACTTTCAGCCTGGTGAGGTTAATTAGCTTGCAATTTCTCTGATAAATAATCTCATCATCTTCTCTTGCCCACAGCCAGCTGGTTAGATGTAGCTCTGTATGCAGGTGCGACTTCCCTTCTGACAACTCTGCTTGCTCCCCTCATGCTCTGAACAGCTGAGGTTCCTCCTTTTACATCAGAAAGAGTGACTCATCCCCCGTGGTGGCCCCTTTCTCCTTATATCCTTCAATAAGACCTGGGTTAAAGGCATCAGACCTAAGAAACCACCCTTCCTGGGATCCTTCATCTGCAGGTTCACTGGAACACACAAGGGAACAATCCAATTGGGGCGGGGGGTGGGTCTGGCATTCACTGGTGTTGCTGTGTGGATGATTAGATGGCCATTTCTGAAGCAGGTTCAAGACCAGGATGGCGATAATAATAACTATGGAAGACAGCCTCAGACCAGTTCCAGAATCTGCAAAATCTGTGGCTTGACAACGTGGAGAATATGTTTTCGCCTAATTTTCAGGCAGCATATGTCTGTGTGTTCCAAAGGTAGAAAATGACAGTTAGCACTGGAGGTATTCAATTACCTACCCCAGGGAGTCAATTGGCCACCTACTACCCAACTATGCCCTTGGGCACTTGTCATTACCCCCCCCCCCACACACACACACACACTATGAATTTTACAATGTGCATCTCATTCTGTGGAACGGATTTTGCCATGTGATGTGGTTTACACTGCAGAACAATCAAGGACTTATCCGAGACTTTCTCCCAACTTAGCTTAAACTCTTCAAAGTGCAGTGCAGTTTAAATTCCTTACACACACTGCAGTGTGTTTTGGCAGTGTGCATAGTAACCAGCTTCAACCTACAGATGAACTCTGAGAATTCTATATAGTTTACATAGAATGTTAACAATTTGGAAAATATCCAAAGATGGGGATGAAGATGGGAAAGATTGCAGACCAGATTCTATAAAGAAGAGTTGCAGCAGCTGGGTATTTCTTGAAGAAAATATGAATAAAGTTGATATGATACCATCTTCAAATATCTGAAAGAGGGAGAAAACTCATTCTCTGTTGCTTCAGAGAAGATCTTTGAAACAATGGATTCAAGAAAAAAGGTTCTGACCCGAGACTATTGAGACCTTCATCATATTAAGATCAGTAGAAAAGACTGCCTGAGGGTGGATGTGGACAATGCATACGTTTAATGAAATAAGTCCATAAATAGCACAAAACATTGAAAGGGAGTTTATTATTTCAGAGTTTTCAGACCTATGTTAATTAGAAGAAGTAACAAAAGATTACTGGGAAGAGACTTGTTTAAATCTGTATTGTAGATTCTTGGATGATAATAACAATAACACTAGCAATAATAGCCAGTCAGTCAGTCAGTAGCCTTTATTTCGGTCAACAAACCATCGGCTAAGTCAGGTGAAAGTAGAACAATAGAATACAACATTTAAGAAATTAATAACAACACATTTGGGTTATGATTAATAAGAACAAGTGTCACAGTTCGCTATCGGTTGAATGACTGTCTTTATCATTTAAAACAGGAACTGATTGCCAATTAATAATAAGTGTTCTGAGTACTCTTTGTTACACTCTTAGTGTTTACAGGTTATTAATGAAGCACTTGCGGCTTTTTGCCGCTGCAAAGAGAAATTTGGCCACCTGTTCCGTTACCCTTTTGTCAAGATCAGACAGTAAATAAGTACAGTACCAATTTAGGGTTCTTGCAAGGGAGTTTATTATTTCAGAGTTTTCAGACCTATGTTAATTAGAAGAAGTAACAAAAGATTACTGGGAAGAGACTTGTTTAAATCTGTATTGTAGATTCTTGGATGATAATAACAATAACACTAGCAATAATAGCAATAACGATAACAACATTAATAGCAGAAACTCCAATAGCCATCCAGTCAAATCCCTTTCTATGAAGCAGGAAAACCACAATCAAAGCACCCCCTGACCAGTGGGAGGGAAATAGGCTTTTGGAAGCAAGCAAGGCAAGGGGGAAAGCATCTGGGACGTGAGGAAGATGAGGAAAAGAGACTTTTGGGTGTGAGGGGGGCAGGGGGAGGGAGAAGCAGGAAAGAAGAGGGAAAGCTTGGAGAAGGGGGCGAGTGTGTATGCTTTGTGTAGCCCCAAGGACTCAGTGGAGCACACATTGAGAACCACTGGTCTAGAAGAAATTTTGTTATATTGCTCAACTCTACAATTCATATTGTTCAAACTGAAGGAGACATTAGAAGAAAAAAGTCAAAACATTAACACTGATTGGCAAACTTCTTTCTATTGGGCATGTGTTATTTATGAACTTATTTAATTAAAAAATGCCCATCTTCTCATGGAGAAGCCATTTCAGATTTACATTGTTCATGTATGTAATAGAAATTCCAGCATGGAGCCAGCAGGGATGGGAGTCATAGGAAGTTCAGATTTTGGCTTCTGTATATAATGAAGATCGAATTTTAAAATAAAACACACATAACTCTTTGGATAATATCCCCCCCGGATGTGACAGGTCCTGTCGCAGTCTGTTGAGAAAGGTACAATTGTCTGATTGTCATAAATATTGTGAGAGTTATATAGTGTGACAATTGCATAGTGTAAAAAGCTACTCTCACTCACAATGCTTTCCCCTACATCAGGTTTCATCATCTGTTGAAATGGAATCATGCAGCATTGTCAAATGTAAAACAAAAGGGTAGAGAAATCACAAAATAGTGCAGAGCACCTCTGTGTGGGACACACAGAGATCGTTGATAGGAAAGATTTGCTGGCATCTCTTGCTATTGATTTCAACCACATGATGCATAATCTTTTATGTATGGTTTGAAAATGTTTACAATTTTCTGTGATACAGTTATTGATGTACACAGAAGCAGTTAGGTTCCTAGTAATTTTGGAAAATAATCTGTCCATCAAATGTAACACTGTGGCATACCATTTTATTTACCTTCCACATAGTGCTACAGTTATAATGTTATCAGCATTTCCATGATGGTCTCTAATTTTCACCAGTTTACAGTACAGTAAAATGTTGTTTTAACTGCAGATAAATTTTATCATTGAATTCAGTGGTATATAGACTGTGGGATATTTGAGAATTTAGACTACATACTATAACAATATATGTATTCTACATACTGTACTGGTGACATATATGCTTGCAATCTTCCTGCCTCCAGCATCTGTAAAAGTCGAGAGGCATTGCCATAGCCATTTACTGGCCAAAGAAAGGAGGCAACAAGGTGGCACCCATCCAAAATGCAATTTTGCAACCCAGGGAAGAGAATTGATGCCATCCTCTTGGATAATCAGTGATAGGCGTACATTCCATGGTCTTTTGAGCAATATGATCATCCAGTATACTCAGTTTTGTTTCATAGAATTTGTTTCAATCTCACCTGAATTTTCTTCATATCTTTGTTTTGACTTCCTATCTCTCTCCTCTCTTGTATGTTCTGCATATTGCCAAACTGGAAGCATATTTAAGTGCATTTTTCAAAGGGCTTAATTTTGAATTGTGTGCATTTGTTTGCCTGTAATTCACATAAAGGAAAAGGAGTGTGAAATATTTTTTCACTTAACAATTCCTTCTCAAAGATCAATTCTATCACTTGGAAACTGCAAGGTAAGCACATGCTTTTACTAGAAGTGTCAAAAACTACAATTGGATTAATTCATTAAAAAATGGCGAGTAAATGTGAATTTCTTTTGCATCTATAATCAATGACATTTTTCTGCCAGGTAGATCTATTGTACATCTCCCTCTCCATCTGTGATTCCAAAAATACACCAAGGAAGTTGACAATCACTACCTATAAATAATTAAAAATATACTATCATAAATTTTAGTCACATCAAACACCTTTGTAGTATACAGTGAAAATTTAGAGATCCAACCACTAACTTTTTATTAAGTTTATCATGCAGTGTAAACACAACTCCAAGTGCATGAGGCAAAGCTCACAACTTAAGAACCATGCTGAATAATACAAATAGCATTATCACCACTGCCTCAATATTTCCTCTCGCAGTGTAGGATTTCTAACACTAACTAGATCTTGTATCTAATCACAAGTTACTCAGAGCTAGCCTTGATACGATTTTCAGCTTGGAGCATAAGGATCTGTGTGCAGAGGTGATCAATACCTCCAAGTTGTCACTGACAGATCATTATCTGGTCAGGGCTAGTGTCACAGCTACAACGTACCCCTACAAGGGTGGAGGACTTATTAAAATGGTCCATTCTCAAAGGCGAATGGATACTTTGAGATGCCAAGAAACCTTAGAGGGTTCCATGGCTGGCATCACCAATGAGCCTGGGGTTTTTAGGAATTTGAGGCACTGTGTTGCAGTGGTTCCATCATATCTTTCAGGCAGGTTCGAGATACTGGTGCTTGGGGATAGCTGCACCTCAAAAAAGGAGCTGTCATATTGCATCTCACAGTTTACATGAAACTGCTGGCAGAGATCATCCATAGGCATGGGCTGGGTGTTATAAATATGTTAATGATACCCACATATATTTCTCCATGTCTTCAAAAACAGCTCTAACTAAGGATAGCATGTCTCCTCTGAATGAATGCCTGAAGGAGTTAATGGTATGGATGAGAAAAAAAATTGAAACTGAATACAGACAAAACAGAGGTGTTTGCCATCAAGAGTTCTAATCTGGGGATGGGAGTGTGTCAAGCAGTTCTGGATGAGACTACACTCCCCTGAAAGACTGTGTTCACAGTTTGGGAGTGCTCCTAAATCTGTCCCTCCAAATGTCAGCCCAGGTAGATGCAACGGTCAGGAGTGTTTACTACCAGCTTTGGCTGATCTGCCAGCTATGCCCCTTCTTAAATTTGGAGAACTTAAATATTGTAGTACACACACTCAAGGTTGGACTTCTGGAATGCAGTTTTCACTGGGCTAACTTTGTACCAATTTTAGAAACTCCAAATTGGCTACAGAAACATCCAGAAGTGAGCATATTACACTCATACAAAAATAACTCTAGAGACAGCCACTTCGTTTCCAGTCAAATTTTTAGTTTTGACCTTTAAAGCCCTACATGGTTTGGGTCCAGGTTACCTACAGGATCTACCCCAAACACTTAGGTTCCATTGGGGACAGCTACTCCAGTCTGCCAGAACTCAACTAGCCACAATCACCCAGGTGACCTTTTCATCAGCAACCCCATGACTGTGGAATGAACTGCTTGAACAGCTCTGGAAGCTGAATGAGCTGTCAGAATGTAAAGCACATCTGAAGACCCATCTCTTCAGACAGGCTAACCCTGTTAGCCTTAATAATACAAATAAAGATTATTATTATTAAAGCCGAATGAATGTAAAGCAGAGGGCACAGACAGTTAAAAGTTGCAGATTTTTTTAAAAAAATAATCACAGGAATGCTATTATGAAACTTTTAAAAATGAACCTAAATTCCTCCAACACTATAATGCCAACCAATAAAACTGAGAAGGATAACATTTTGATCTGTTTTTTCGGTGACTGAGTTTTGGGTGGGATGTGTGCGCAAAACTCTTAATACTGTATCCCAGATTTAGTTTATTTATTTGTTGCCCTTATATCCCAAGGACATCAAGGTAACATCAATGGCTTCTCTTTCACTAGTTTTAATTGATGCCTACTTTACAAGGTGGAGGGTTTGGCTGAGAGAAAGTAGCGAGATTCATAGGTTTAGGGATTCAAATAATATTTGCAGATGTCAGAAAAAATAGGTAAGGACTTCTTGAGTATCAGATTAATCTAATAATGAGAATACTTTTGTAGCCCCTTTCTTCTAGTTTCTAAATAGACTCATGGATTATTCCTATAAAGACTCACTATTTTTCCTTCCCAACTAAACCTGTCTATGTAGCAGCTGGTGGGAGGACAGTAGCTGTGCAAGGCAGTGAGTATCAATGCCATGCACCCAGGTTGTAATCAAATGTTTCACAGTATTCACAAACATATATGTCTGCAGAGGAGAGAAAATTCATTTTCCCTTATGGCAATGAATAATTTAAAGAAGCATGTCACTATCTATGGTTGACTTGAATTATCTCAATGGTCCTGATCTGACATTCCGACCTCTATGCCATTCCGGCTGTCAAGTATCAGTCCACATTTTGAACTGCTTCAACCCTCCATTGACACTGACAGATGAGGCACAGTTATACTTTTTATTATATTCCATGCAGCATGAAATTTATAAGTATTTTGAATTTGTATAGTCATTTCTTTTGAAAGAAACTGTGCAATGTATTTCAAAATCAGTTTATTTGTTTGTATTGTTTTCTTTTTAAAAGACAAAAGGATATCCTCATGTATAATAACTCGCAAACCATACAATTCAAAAGCCTCTTTTACTTTTAATTTCCATGACTAATCACAGAAGTAATAACAGGAAGGAACAAGAGTGCACTGTTCTATCTAATTTCTAGAATAAAGACTAGGCAAAGTTATATATGCTGACTGAATGAAATTAATGGTTAAATATTTTTCTAACCTACATTGCAACAATAACATGGGAACTAAAATGCTGCAGTAAACTTTTAAGAGATCTCTGGGGTGTTTCAGGGTCAATATGCCACTTAACAAGGTGAGTGGTTGGCAGAGAAAGCGCAAACAATTTAGAAACGGACAACCATTCTAGCTATGAGTACATGGCTTACTCTTGAGGTAAGAGTTCAATTTGTGACAGAGCTCCTAACTCAGGTCCCTCATTTCACAGTGAGTTTTCCCATTGAAATACACTGAAATGCTATTAATGCATTTTGGCCCAATGGACCTGCCCCCCCCCCTTTTGGGTTACATGTATTTAAATAAGAAAATGGATTTTATTAAGAACAAATAATGTATAAATGCACATTCACATGGAACGATAAAAAAGGAAATATCAACTTTAAAATGGTAGAAGGTAGCACAAAGTTGTGGCAAGGAAGCACATTTGACTGAACAAAATGTGTGTTGGGTTACAGTGTAACAGCAAGGCAAAACCTGCACATTCACATAGAACAATAAAAAAGAAAGATCCACTTTAAAATAGTAGAAACACAAAGTTGTGGCAAGGAAGGACAAAGCACAAAATGAAGAGGCAGAAGCATCATTCTCTTCATACCATACTCATTCCAACCTCCCTTCCTCCCTTTCTTCATGAAGTCAAACATACCAGGGGGAAACACACAAAATCAACTAACCCCAAATTCCTCAGATCAGACAGGAGCAAAGCAGATAGCAATGTACCAAAGCTGACAAGAGCACAAGATACAGAAGCTGCTCCCTTGATGTTGCACCTCAGCAGGAGTTCACCTTGCTCACAGCACTCACCAAGAAACACAACATGGTAATAAATAGTTTATTGATAAAACACATATAAAAAGGGCCAAAGGCACCTGAAGCATATAGAAGGGTAAAAATCCAAGAGTTAATAAAGGAAGCAAGTCCCAAAGGCAATAGGTAAATCCAGAAAATAATGGTTAAAACATGAGCATCAATCCAGGAAATAAAGAGCAGAACATGAGCATGAATCCATAGGTAAATGCATGAAACAAGGAGCTAAACTTGACTAGGAATCTTGGGTCTTGAACTACGGCATGAACCAGGGATGAGACGTTGCTTGATCTAAAATCCTAACTGATCTCTCCCTTATTTAAGGACTGCAAAACATAAACACATTTCTTTGACCTTGAGAGGTCTGCTTCTGCCCTTCTTTCTTATGGGCTTTCCTGATCCTAAATTTCTGCCCCCTCAGAAACAGTCTGGTATCTCTGTCTAAGCCAGATGCTTCCTCGGATGAGCTAATGTTATCCTCCCCTCCTGTCTGTTGGCTTCCAAAACAGTGTCACTTTCACCCTTGGTCTCAGTAATAGCATCTTACTCCAAAAACCCATCCGTTTCCTCAGCTTGAGAACCATCTTGCTCCAAAGGTGCTAGTTCTTAACTCAAAACACTCTTAAGTTGGTACGCTCTTAAATTGAATTTTCACTGTAAAATAGAATAGCATCTTAAACGTCTTACTCTCTTACATGTAATAGAACACAGAAGCTCAATAATATGAAAGATGATGAAATATTACATAGCATACATATTGCATAACATTTATGGCTGCAGTCCTAAGCTTAGTAACAAAGAAGAAATAGGAGGTATCGATGAGTCTTATTCCCATAAATTCAGATACCTATTTAGATGACATGTTGGCAGGGTCTGGACTCAGGCATATGGATGGTTAAATTTAAGAGTTTTGATTTCTTCTCTTTCTATCTTGAAGATAATTTGCACATGCTTTGCAAATTCTTAACAAAAACAAGCAGCAATGAAATCTAAGTAGCCTATTTTGTGGTCCTCCAGGGTCAATGTTTTTCCAATGTTTTTTTCAGAAAGAGTTTTGTTGTCACAAAATGTCCGCATTGGGGCATGAGGTGCATTTCAAGGTCCTTCTGGGATAATTTTGAAATAACATAAAGTGTATTTCCTCTGCCTGAAATGTCCCAGGAAAGTGGAAATGCTCCCATGCCCCTAGACGACATTTCCAGGAGAAGGTGATTGGTGTAGCTTTCAAGGGTTCCTGAGGAACTCTTCTGCTTAAGCCTCCCAGTTTACCACCCCTGTTTTTGATGATACTTACCTCAACTCAGACATAATCAGGCTGATTATTGGGAACTGGTGAAAAATGCAAGTGAAAATGCAGTGCTGATAGATTTATCCTAGCACAAGATGTTAGCTATAACCATATGGGTAAACAAAGGCAAAAGAGCTATAACAAATAGCGAGAAAAGCAGACAATAAGCACAAGGCTTAATAGAATATATATATATATATATATATATAATTCAATGATTAGTACGTATGTACTAATCATTGAATTATATATAGCTATAACCATATCACATAATCACATAGGGAAGACTATGTGTTTGTCGAAATCGCAGCAGAATGGTTTAACAAAGCATCTTTCAAAGTATAAAATTATCAATGATTGTCAAGTACTCTAGGTTCTGATGTACCCATGTTTCTCACCTCAAAGGTCTTCACTCTCATTTTTCGGTATTTTTAAAAATCCTATTTATATTCTGTAGGGATATTCTGTAGGGAATATGGAGGAAACAACGGGATGTGGGGCAAAAAAAACCCTGTTTAATTTTTGTTTCAGTTTGACTTCCTACTTTAAAAATACTTTTCTTAGGACTAAGAGAGCACTGCGTAGTTGGAATCTGTTGTTGATCCTGACAATTCTCATCTCTATAACACCCTCTGAGAGAAGAAACGGAGGGGATGGGAAGAGTCTCATCCTAGAACTGTTTTGAGTTTGCCCTCACCTCTTTGACCTGAAGAGCAATATAACTTGACAGCTGCCACAGAGTCAAGAAGATGAAAAGATCAACAAACATTAAGTTGTACTAAGGGCAGGGTAAGTGTCTTCTCTGATTGAAAATACCCAGTTGCTTATGGTACCATTAAAATGTAGATGGGAAAGAGGACTTGATATTTCTGTTGACTGAGAAATTAGAGGAGAGGGAGCACACAAATAGCTCTAGTGGAGAATCTCATTTATTTCCTTTCTTTCTCTCTTCCACCCTTCCCTCTATCTTTCTTTTCTTTCTACCACCCCTCCCTGCTATCCTCTTGTCATCCATCTCCCCCTTCCATTTTCTTTCCTTTTTAATCCTCTTTCCATCCCTCCTCCTCTCTTCCTTTTCTTCTCTTATTGCCTTCTATCCTCTTGTCATCTATTTCCTCCTCTTCTCCTTTCTTTCCTTCCTATCTTATTTCTTTCTCATCCTTTTTTCTTTTCCTCTCTCATTGTTTTCTTTCTTTTCCTTCCTTCCTCCTCCTTCCTTTCATTCCCTTTCCTTCACTTCATCTTTGGTTATCTTCTTTCTAGCCTCCATCCATCTTCTCCTTTCCTCCTTCTCGTTCTCCTTTTTTTCTTTTTCTTCCATCTTCCCACCTTCCAATGTCCCCATCATTTTTCCTTCCCATCTTCCCATCCAGTGTTATTTGATTCTCTGATGTTATTTTCCATTGCTGGAAGATTTTGGGATCTAACACTTTTTTCGCTTTTAAAAAAGAAATTCTAAGCAGGCAGCCACTGTAATGCACACTTTTTGGGGCCAAATTACAAAAAGTGCCTTTTTTGCTACTGTGCATTACATTTGCCAGCAAATACCTTTTTCGTTTCAGGGTTTTGATAATTGAGACATGCATTATATTTGATGGCACACTAGATTCAATTAAATATGGTAATCCCCTTTCATCTAACATTTAAACTGCTTTTGAAATGTCCCAATCTCTTTCCTACTCCAACCTTCCTACTTGTCACCATTATACTTCACTTACCACAAAGTAAGTGCATCCTCACAACTTCTGAGGAAGACTGCCATAGATGTGGGAGAAACATCAGGAGGGAATGCTTCTGGGACATGGTCATACAGCCTGGAAAACTCACAGCAACCCAGTGATTCTGTCCTTTAACAACACAGTTTGCACTCAGTTAACTCTTGTTTAAGGGAGAGGAAAGGAGAGCTGGCATTTTGCTCTTTTCTATAGGCTCAAACAAAAGCACACTGCTGCAGTCACTCCTAGCTTGTCTACTGTTTCATATTAATAGTTTCTGCCATCTTTGAGTGTACTCTGATGTTGCTTTGTTATCGAGCCACGGTACCCCTGAAAGATTTATAGTTCATCAAGAGGCTACAAGCAAAAATATGATTTTTCTTTTATTAAAAACGTTTTCCAGAGGTCCAAAGTTGTGAAATTTCAAACCTTTAGAGTACAGCTTTAGGGTACAGCAGCAGCTGTACCCTACAAACTATCAATTCTAAAACCTTTGTTTCAATTTGATGATTTTGTGTATCTTGTATCTTTTATAAGTTGTATATTCTATCAGTTTCTATATGAAGGCTATAAACTGTTTCTAAATATATGTATCAAGATGTAAATAGAAGACAGCCACTTATCTGAGACCCAGTTAACATAATCCCTTTGGATGGGGACCTTGGCAAAGATCCCTTCAGTCATTTCCCAAGTCACATAACTATCAGACCCATTGTGGAGATATGTAGATACTAGGCATGGTTTCGAACCCAAAAATAGGGAATCGAAAATCTAATGGGGGATTTTTTTGATTAGTAATAGAAAGACTTACAAAAAAATTCCAAAAATTTCTAAAATGTAACGCAATTACTAACGAAATTCGTTAGTAGTTCTAAAGTAGGCAAAGCAGGGAAACAGGACTGACACTGTTTTAAGCACAGGCAAATCAAGGGGCAACATTTCCCTTGGTTTCCTTGTAGGGAGATATAATGCATTAATATATTATTATTAATATTATTAAATAAAATAGTTGCCAATGCCCACCTCTGGTGCAGGCCTTGCTAATCTGTAGAGTTCTCCTCACTCCAGCCTTTTCCCATTCAGTTTTACCATAGCAGTCTAGGACCTTCGTTTGAACTCTATGGCTTTTCTTGATTCTGAACTCTTCCTTCTCCTCTCCGTGCTCTTTTCACTCCTGCTGCCCTTCTCTCAGCAGTTCTTATGTCCTTCTACTCTGTCCTTCTATCTAAACCCCTTCCTGGGTGTTTAAATCGCTTTTTTCCTCAGTCCTCCAGCCCCTCTAGGAGTCCCGATCTGGATTTCTCTATGGTTTCCGGCTCCTTTTTCACTTCCTGGAGGAGGCCTTTCACTCTAATTAGGCTCCAAGCATGGAAAGGCCCCGATTTGACTGTGAGTTATGTCTGCAAAGCTATTTTGGAGGGGGAAATTTTCCTGTTGGGTGGGCATCCGAAATAGTTACTAATCTAACGAAAATTTGGGCCCAGGGGGTGCGGAAAAGAAAGTCCACTTGGCCCTGCGATGCGTATAAACTTGAAAGTCCCATACATACGAATCCCTTCCGATTTCTTTTCATTTTCATAACTTTTTTCTCATGCCTAGTAGATACTGGGTAGACAGGGGCGGATCTTAGTGGAGGCAAAGTCAGCGGCCACTTCAGGGCGCCACATGGCCAAGTGCGCATCCGCCAGGTTTGGCGCATCATGCTGCGCCATTGATGCAGGCGGCCGGTGCGCAGGTGGGAGGACAAGACAGGGACAAGCCAGGGAAAAGGACAAGCCAAGGAACATTTTGCAGCCAGAGGCGGGAAGCTCCGCCCCAGCTGCAAAATGTTCCCCCGTCCTTTTCATCCTCTTGGGAGTGCGTTTCACTACTCCCTCCACCAGAAGCGCTCGGTCCCAATAGCACATGCGTGAAACTAGCTGTTTGCGTGCATGTGTGCTCCAGCTCGCGCATGTGCCATCATCACCACAATGAAGACCCAAGGGGCGCCAAAAAAAGGTTCGCTTACTACTATTTTTTACCTTCGTCTGGTCAAGTGGGTAGATGATCCTTATTCTGACAACAGAAGTTTAGAATGTTTGTTCATTTAACCTGAGGCTGAGAGTTTGCCATTCCCTCAGAAGAGGGGGCTTAAGAGATGTGTATTCATCTCTATGCTGACAGCCAAGTCCTTGATTATCCAATATCAGGACATTTGTCTTTTGATTCTTACACCTTTTGTCTCATGTAGAACTGAACAATTGAGTTAATAAAAGAACTACATCAGCAGATCAGCATCATTGTTTCCTCTTGGACTGCACCCTCCCAGGTGGCATATCTACAGCTTATTGGCTCCTTGCACAGACCATTCCCCGGGCACCGTCCTTCCCGCCATGGAAATCCCCCGCCTGTAGGGACCTCCAAACAATCCTGGTGTGCATGCTGGCTGGCCTCTTTTTCAACAACAGAAACTCTACTCTAACAGTAGCAGAACCGCGGGGGGGGGGGGGGGTTCAACCAATCAGAGTAGGGAGCATGAAGTCTTAATAGCTGTCAGAACTGTATAAGATGTCTTGCATTTCTCTGTATGTTTATGCTTGTACCTTTTGAAGCAAATTGCTTGTACTTGCATTTCAAAATAAACCTCTGTGGCTTGTCTTCAACTCGGTGAGTGTGTTTCACTGTCCTGCCTGATCTGGTTTAGTGTATGCTAAATCACTTCAACTTGGCCACACATATCATTAGTGAAATGTTGGAAAGTATAGGAACTTGGCCACACATATCATTAGTGAAATGTTGGAAATTCAGCCATATCAGATAACATGGCATGGACCAGAGGAAAGTTTATTTTGTTCCTAAGAACCCAGACAGGCAAACACACACACACACACACACACACACACCTACTTGCTGCAACATTGGTATTTCTACTAAGATACTAACAAAGAGCAAAACCTAAACAATTATGGGAAGGAAATACATTCTAGAGATGCTGAAAACAGTGGGCTGTTCACCCTCCCCAGTCTTTTATTACAGCAGAAAGCCTTAATATCCTTCAAACCCCATGCTGCCTTCAAAGATGTTTTTGGAATTGAATCAATGGGAAAGACGTGAACAGAAAATTATAACCATTTAGAAGAACATTAGAAGAGAGGAAATTGGATTTACTTGGCATAGTGTTCTCTTGTCAAAGTACTGCACAGAGAACAAATGATCTCAGGGGGATTGAGACTGCAGAGCATTCCACCTTTGGCTTTTAAAATGAATTTTTCAAAAGGGAATAGGAGCACGTTTCAAATGTATGATCCTTGGGTTTGGTATATTCAGTTCTTGTGGAAGAAAACAAAACCTCTGGTAGATTACCATATAAAGATTCAAAATGAATATATACTTTTAAATGAATAAATAAATCTTTAACAGGAGCATTGAATCATATTTTTTTAAAGAATCAATGATGCATGCATATCAGAAATTAAGGTCAGAAACTCTGTTTATGGGAAATGTTGGTCAAGATCCTGCACTGGGAGATATAGTGACAGAGATCCCTTTCCCAGATTACCTTTTAAGCAGTGTATTCACTCCACCTCCAACTCCCAACCATTTCAATGGTCAAGAATTCTGGAAGCTGAAGTCCAAAACACCTGGTGGGACATAGGTCAAAGGGCCTGATTTAGATGAACATTGAAAGAGAACCACATCAATGCCTGGGTTGGTTTGGGGGGGAAGGTGGTGAGCTTGCTTGTGGGGGGTACTTTGAGTCATCACAAGATTGGAATAGCATTCCAACTTGCATAATGCACCACTGTAATTCATGAGCAGGATGCCCACCATTGTTATTAGTACAGATATTGTCTTTCACCCCCAAAATCCAGATTTTCTGAATGTGGTTGGGCCAATATAAATATGAAGCACACATTTTCATAGATCTTAGTCTTTAGATATCACTTTTTGTCAGCAAGATCCATTCATTTCGGTAAGAAAGTAAAATGTACTAAAACCTTGGTGAATTCAATTTTTTCATGTCAGGAGTGACTTGAAAAACTACAAGTCACTTCTGGTGTGAGAGAATTGTCTGTCTGCAAGTGCATTGCCCAGGGGACACCCTGATGTTTGATGTTTTACCATCCTTGTGGAAGGCTTATGTCCCCACATGGAGAGCTGACAGAGGGAGCTCAACCCCTTCTCCCCAGATTTGAATGACTGATTTATCGGTAGCAGTCCCGCTAGTACAAGGAGTCTCTGGGTGAATTCCAACAGCACATTTCCATATTATATAATGATATACAGTACAGTGATAGGACATACTCATTCTGGGCAGTGCAGCAGAGCTCCATATTTTACACATCCAATAAGTTCAGTTTTCTGTTCTGCATGCATTTAGCATCTTGTATAATGGATACTGCCTCCTTCTTGTGGTCTGTTAGTTGTTGTGGGAATAAGCAAGCTAAAATGAGTAAAAAGCATTTTCCACTAAAACGTATTTATACAACACTTCCAGATATCAATTTTCTTTGACAGTTTTGATTATATGGAGCTTTCTTTTTTTTCTCTGTATTTCAATGGTTTCCAGAAACAAATGTAAATACAGAATATGAAAAGTATGTTATATAAAACATTGCATTTATAGATGTATTTACACTTTATGACTATATTTACTTGCAATGGCCAAGATTATGTTTAAAACCAATGGAGCATAAAACTTTGCTTGTCTGGATGAGGTAGCACTGATGTTTCAGAGGATGCCCTCGCTGTCCTCCCATTAAAAGTCATGGAAATGGGACTGGTTCTGTACACTAATTGGCTTTTATGCCAACCCACTCTGCTGTAGGTGAGGAGAAGATGATGGTGTTGGCTATATTAAATCTCCTTATCTAAGGATCTAAAACAATGTAACCAACAAATGCATTATTTCCTAGGAGCGATCTACACTGAGGACCACATCACATTTGCTGCTGGAATCACCACAGATCATAGAGGGGGAAACGGGGAACCCACTGACTCAACTCATGCCACACATTGCCCAGCTTCCTCCTTACCTCATCCCATGGGGGAAGCATCCACTGCCCAGCTTTCCCCAGCTGATCTCAGTGCATCACAGGAAACCTCCTGTGTTATTGCCATAACAGCGTACACTGGTTCCACTTCAGTTTTGCCACAGAGCCCCACTGGAATTAGATTTACCTTGTGGGATGGGAGCATGGCAAAACTAAAGAGGAACGGGTGTATGCCGCCAAATTTTGGCCTGCCTGATGAGGTTGTAAATCAGTATACCAGCTCCAAACACATTAATTATCATAATTCTGTGTTGAGGAATCTTCAGATTTTTATTTGGTGAGGAAGTAAAATTTCTCTGTGAGAACTGAGGTGCATCAGCACTGAAGAATTTGTATGGTTTTATGCCACTTTAACTGCCATGGCTCAATGTTATGGAATCAAGGGGATTGTAGTTTTACAAGGTCTTTAGCCTTCTCTGCCAAAGAGTGCTGGTGCCTCATCAAATTATAAATACCAAGTCAACAACAATTTTGCTTAATTTCTTAAACTATTAACATATGTATATATTCACTTTGTACCAAATCACAGAAATCACACAACCACGGGGTGGCTTATAGATAAAATCATACTGAAGCAATGCAACATGCTTTAAAATGTACAAAAGTAAGAACAATTGAAATGGCCTAAAAGAATATTAACAAGTTGACAATTCAAACAAATCTAAACAGTTCAAAATTAAGTACCAGTACATATTAAAGCAAAATAATTAAACCCTAATAAACTATGTTTCATCTTGGCACTGGGATTGATGCAGCTTTAATGCCAATGGGGCATCTGAGCAGAAAGCATTTTATAACCGATATAGTTAAACTGAGAGTAACACTGGAATGGGAGGAAGAATTGAATGGACGTGAAGAAGGGCAGTGAAGAAATATACGTAAAGAAGTGTCTGTGAGCTTGAATGTGCACCTGATTTCCTAGAAACTGGAAAATGATATACCTGCAGGCAACTGTTTTTGTCACTGAGATATCACCTTTTCCAAATTGATAATTTCTGATAGGCTCTGGTCACTTCTAAATCCTAATCTATACAATTATGGCAATATACTTTCTTTCGGCCCTGAAAACATTCAATTAACAAAAGACTTTAGAAAAGGCAAATGGAGTCTAATGTCAAATGCTGTCACTGCTTAACAAAGGGAATATGTCACGCTTTTGTTATAAGTTCTCATCCAGAAACAAATCTGAATAATTATTGGCTTTGACCACATCAGACAATGCAATTATGGAAACCAAACAGAAAAAGCCTTCACACAAGGTAAAATGAGGCAGCTGTCCTATGCATCAGATTGTGGATGACATAAAAGTGCAGCAAATTATTTGTTATTTGGTTTGCTATCATTTTGTTTTTATTGCAAAAGCTTTTCCACGTGTGGTTTTTTTTGTCCAAATATATTCACATGTATAACTACTGTGCACCTTGATTTGATTGAGTGTGTTTATTTAAGGAAGGGCCATTCCTTCTTCCAACTCAGGCAGCAAAACATCTGAGGTTATTTTGGAAGTCAAACAAAAAGGTTATAAATCATAGAATTTGCAAACTGCAAGAGGCTGCAAGAGCCATGTAGTCCAACTGTTGCCATTCAGGAATACACAGCTATAAATAATATAATATTATATGCTTTGTTTATATTCCACCCTATCTTCCTGAGGGGACTCATGCTGGATTACAGTACACACATACAGCAAACATTCAATGCTGATTATATAATTAACAAAGACAGACAGTACATAAACAGAGGTAACGGCTTCCAATATTTTTCCATTTCCGGCATCTGGAGGCTGTGCTCAACTTCATAGTGTGTGTTTGTGTTTGTGTGTGTGTTGTTGTTGTTGTTGCTCCATCTTTCATGCCGAGGAGCTTTGTTGTCTTTAGATGCTCTCCCGATTGAATCACCAGCATGTCTGCATGGGTGTCTTTTATTACCTCCCTGCCAAAATGGTACCTATTTATCTACTCACACTGTTTTTGAACCACTAGGTGAGCAGAAGCTGAGCTGATGGTTGGGAGGTCACCCCAACCCAGGCTTGAACTGTTGACCTTTCGATCAGCAAGATTTTCTGCAGCTGGAGGTTTAACACGCTATGCTAAAGCCTGGCCTCTTGAAAGAGGTTCCGTGAACCTCAGCTTAAAGATCTTCAGAAATGGAGAGTCTGTGACCTTCTGAATCTATTTCATGTTTTAAAAGCTCTTACAATTAAAATATTCTTCCTAACTTTTGGCAGAAGCTCTTTTCTTAGAATATGGATCCATTAGTTAGTCTTCTGGTGTCTGGAGTAGCAGAGAACAAGCTCACTCCATCTAATACACAATGTCTCTTCAGATATTTAAAAGTGGCTAACATGCCACCTTCCAGTCTTCAATAAAATATACAGAACTTCCTAGGACCGGTAGTTCCATATAGATTTGTCTCTCTTTAGATATCATTATCATTGAAATGTGGTGTCTAAAATTGGACACAGTATTCGAGATCAGGTTTGGCCAAAGCAGAATACAGTGGCAATACTACTTCCCTTGACTGGGATCATTGCCAGTTGGCCAATGGCTATCACATCACATTCTTGAGTTATGTTTGGCTTATGGTCTACTAAGACTCCTTTTCATATGTACTGCTTTCAAGCCAGATGTTTTTATTATGTTTTTATTGATGTTAATATGTAAGTGAATTTTTTTTTAGCAATGTGGAACATTTTATCTGTTTTTATATTAGGCATCGAATAGTGCTGCTTTGTAAACTGCCTTGAGTTCCCCTAGGGCTGAGAATGGCAGTATAAAAATGTAGAAAAATAAATAATAAATAAATGTCGCCAAGCTTGTATTAATGTGTTTCATTGTTCCTGCCTAAATGTGGTACATTACATTTCTCCTTACTGAAATACATTGTGTAAGTTTTGGTCCAGTTCTTCAATATGTCATTATTGTTATTATTTTCTCTGGAATATTAAGTAGTCTACCCCCCACCCCCACCCCCTGGTTGCATTAGTTGTGATGTTTACATTTGATAAGCCATCCTTAAAACATCTAAGTCCTTTATAAAGATATTAACCTGGACAGGGTAAACTCTGAGACACTTTACTAATGACTTTCTCCAGGATGAACAGAAATCCCTGGCAAACACTCTTTGGATTGGGTTGGTCAAGCAATTACACATCCATATAACAGTAACATTATCTAGTCCACAGTTTACCAGCTTGTCTGCAAGAACATAATGGGAAAACCTTATCAAATCCTTACTGAAATCAAAGTATACTTCATAAAGATCTTCCTTTTATGTGCAGTAACACTATGATAGCTAATTATATCAAGTAAATATGTAAAGAAGCCTTGGAAAAAAATGAAACCAATTAAGTTAATTCAAGGGAGACATCAATCTCCTTAACATCAAAATGGAAAGAATTGTGAAGTATAAAAGTCTTGCTATGTGCTTCTACCAAATACAAAAAAGGAGCCTACATGTATAAGTAACTTTTTAGAAAAATGAACATGGAGAGCAGAAAATGTTGCCGATTATTATCATAACTATAGTGTGTTTGAAGCTGCAGGATAATCTCAAATTAATGTTAATTTTGTGGTATGTATTTTGTGATAAGAATAATTTTGACTCGGGGTCCTTATGAGATGCCTGTAGGTCTACCTAAGTTCTGAATGAAGCTTATAAATGATAAATAAGTAGGAAAACTTGACAAAAAGATATATCACTGGATTTCACAAGCAACCATATGTGGACAATGGCTATTTCCATGGAAACTCGTTATTTATAATGATTCCATTTTCTTCTGAGAAAAGCCCAGCAGGCAGAAAAGCAGATTTATATCAGTATCCATTACCCCAAAAGGAGAGACTGACTAGATATGTGTAATGTGAAGGATAGAAATTGAACTGACAAAAGATTGAAAATTCAACGTCAGCCCTAAATCTATTCTTAACTGTCCTCATTTTTTTCTAGATGCTCTGAAGATGCATTACTCTTTTATACATCTAATAATATTTCTACAGTTAAGAGACGAATTCCACTCCTGCTGTAGTCCTAGCATCAGCATTCCCCTTATTAGTGTCTTCTGAAGACACAGTGGGGCTTAAATCCAACATTACAATAGTGAATTATTTCTGGTATGATAGATCTTTCTTCCCATCCATTCCTTCCCTCTTGCAGTCCTTCATACCCCTTCCTATCCTCTTGAGCAAGTTTTGAGGTCAAATAAGAGAGACCATCTGCTCTCACATTTCCACAGCCAAAAAAGTCCCATCACCTTAGGCATCCAAAAGACAAAAGCCATAAAAGGTTGCAGAAGTACAAGAGTCAAACACCTCAGTTTTATCAAGAAAATCTTGTTTTTAAATGATGATTAATTTCTTGAATTCTCTGTTTCCTCCCTTCTCTAATAGGGAAAAACTTGGGGAGCTGACCAGGTAAACATTAGTCTTCAAAGACATGAGCTGAATCAAAAAACAGAGTTGAGGTAAAACCTAAATAATTTCAATTACATGTGCAGGGTGGCAAGCTCCTCCACCTTACAGAAATGAATACACAGAGACAATGTATTTTGAAGTAACAATAGCCACAACTTGATATGTTTATTGGTTACAACTGAAAATCTGAATTGGGAACCCATACATAAGTCCTGGATCTAAGCATCGGCCGTTCTGAATGCTGGGCAAAAGAAACAGATCGGTAGAGGCCACCATGTATACCATTGTGTCTACCAAGTCACCACTGGGCCTTGATGAGATGCTGTGTGGGCTTCTGTCTGGGCCATCCTATGCAGGCACACAGGGAATGAATTGACCTAGTGCTGGACCATGGCAGGGCACAAGGCAAAACCACCAGATCCAGGGCCCATGCCAGCTGCCCCCAAGTTTATTTATTATTATTATTATTATTATTATTATTTATAACCCGCCCTTTTCCACCCTCAAAGTACTGGAAGTTGTAACAAAAAATCTGGAAAAAAGAGGGATGGGTGGGTGGGGGAGAATTCAAAGGCATTTGGAGCTCTGAGCAGTTAGGCCCAGTTTATACTGATGCCTACTGATAAAGTTCAGAATGCACATGAAAGAGGAGGTTTATGGTTGAATATTTTACATAAAACTAAATATAATGTCTATGGATGATTTAGGTAACTTTAAAGTGGGCAATGAAGATATCAACATATTTAAAGATTTTCTTTACTTTGGTGCAGCTATTAATCAAAACTTAGACTGTAATCTAGAAATCAGAAGAAACCTAAGACTTGGAAGAGTTGTGAAGGAACTAAGTACAGTCAATCCTCCATGTGGATTCTGTGGATTCTACTTCAGCCATCCATGGCTTGAACATATTTTTAAAAATCCAAATGACAAATCTTGATATTGTCATTATAAGGATACAAGTTTACTACATCATTGTATAGAATGAAACTTCAGCTTCCATGGACTTTACTGGACCCTTACTGCAGTGGATACAAAGGGCCTAATAAAAGATCCTCAAAAGTAAGGATGCAACCTTACAACCGAAGTTAGAATCACCCATGCCAGAGTATTTCTGATTTCTATGTAGGTTATAAAAGCCAGACAGTGAAAAAGGCTGATAGGCATCAATTCATTTAAATTTATTTATTTATTTATTTATTTTCGGCTTGATAGACCGCCCTATCCGAAGCTCAGGGCGGTTTACAGCACGCAAACAGGACCAGTTAAAACATATAAAATGACATTATAAAAACAGCTAAAAACAGTTAAAATGGTTAAAACAGTTAAAAATGTGGTGCTGGAGGAGAGTACTATGGATCCTATGGTGTGTCATAATAACAAATAAATAGATCCAAATAAATAAATAAATAAATATTTTATTTATATTCCCCCTATCTCCCCGGAGGGACTCAGGGCTGATAGAGCAAATAAAGCCTGAATGTACCCTAGAAATCAAAATTATCAAACAAAGGGTTTTATACTTTAATCATATCATGAGAAAACATGATAATGCTTGGTAAAATGGAAGTCAGTAGAAAAAAAGAGGGAAACCACATTACAGATGGATTGATTTAATTAAGGATATCACAACACTAAGTTTGCAAGACCTTAGCAGGACCGTTAATAACTCAGTTTGTGGAGATATCTCATTAAATAGAATCACCATCAGTGAAAGCCAACTTGACAACAAATAATAACATCAGACAGACTCAATGATCTTCAAGAGATCAATTTGTAGACAATGGTTAGTATTAAATATTGCAGTTATGGTTCTGAAGGTAAGACAACAAAGCATCACTGGAAGCCTTTGCAATTGCCACTCCAGCCCACCTTGAGAGCAAGCCACGAGATGTGATTAAAGAGGTTTGTTTAGCAGGGTGCAGGAGGAAGATATTTGAATAAGGCTCTGAAAATCTGAATCAAGACTCCTGTCACAAGTCCTTGTTGTGGAACCCATTCACTGGCAGGAGAAGGTGGAAATTTTATTTCCCTCGTACCCGGACCAGAAGTGACCAGGTTGTTCAAGTGGGTGAGTGAATTGAGATCGGGCCAGGAGATGTTACCTAGAGACATATATAATTCAGTAGCTGATCTAAGATTCCTATGAATCCTCTTCATACAACTTTTTAGATCATCTGGGCAATCTATAGTACTGTCATGAAACTTGGAATGCTATCGAACTCTACAATCTCTTCTGTACCTGCAGAACTAAGATGTCACTAATCAAATGGTTCAATTTTGCCAAATATCTAATACGACTAAAGTGGTGACTTTGGCAAGGAGGTCAAACCGTTGCAAAAAGTTTTACATTGCATTTTTGTCATATAAGCAAAGCCACTGATAACCTTGTCTGGTGATGCTTCATATTCCTTTTGACATTTTGTTAAGACCATTTTATACACCAAGGCTTTCAGTTAATTAAGTCGTTGATTTCCCCTTGGCCTGCTGCTTTTTATATGCTACTTATATGATTTTATTCTGCTATTGTGAAACTTTAATGATATTAATATGATTAGATTGCATATAGGTTTATTATTGATTGATATGCTGCACTAGGCAAGTTGTTGAAGGGGTGATATATACTTAATCCAAATACTCTCACCCATCCATATGGAATGTGTGCATTTCAATTACCCTTTTCACTGCTATCATCATGAATTATTACTGTCATAATTAGTGTTAGAATTTCTGGACTAAGTATCTGCAAATTGCCTATCACATTTAATATTAAAGAGTTATACATCAGTAGCACCAGGAAGCAGTGGTATGGGTGATATTTAGCAGCCTAGAGCACTTTTGCATGTGATAATGGTGCTTACAAGTTTCTGAAGTACTGGAATTATGACCTGACAAGTGGCTATTCCAACTAGTGTGAGGAATACTGCTGAACAGTGCATTAACTCTGCCTCACATAGCAACTGTGCTCATAAATACAAAGACTGGAGATGCACAATTTATTCTGACATCATGTAGAAGTATTGTGTTTATTAGCCGCACTTGCACCACTGAGTTCTTTTGTTCACAAAAACTTAGCAATACTATCGACATCCCAGTAACATAGAATCATCAAAAGGGGTCTTTATAGGCTTTTGCATTTGCTGCTGTTGATAACTGTATATTCAAACAATAACTGAGTAATTTATATGACATTACATATAACATTCAAATAATATTGACTTTTGTCAGAAGTGTGATGTACTGTTCTTTTGTGCAACCCAACCACATTCCTTTTTACACTGAAATAGCCTCTACTGATTGTGGTAGAGCTTCCACCCAAGTAAGCATGAACAACATTGCAGATTTTCCCCCCTAAGCAGCATGGGATAATGTAGTGCATAAACTGAAATGAGCAGCATAACTTGTTTTGATTTGTTAGCTGAATTGATCTTCCTACTTTTGCTTCTGTGCAGAGGGGACATAGTTGAATAGCTGTCTTAGAATTTTTCTTAGGGTATAACAAACAAATCAAACTATCTGTTTTTGCTGTACATTTATTCTCTAGAGTGTGTTCTTAAACCACTACTCCAGGAAATGAAGTATACCATTTTAGGAATGTTTTAAGTGTCCAAACCTTTGTTTTCAGCTATCTTAAGCACATTGTATAGGAAGTTTTACGATTTTATTTCCCACAGCTACACATCCATAGGAACATGTTGCTAGATTATTTCTTTACATACACATCAATGAATAAAGCCTAGAGAAGAATATGGAGTTATTTCAGAACAAACATTTATAGCTGCACAGTTAAAACCATCATTTTTATTTTCAATAAATACATCAGAATCATTTTCACGTAACCATTCTGTATTGGATTATGAGAATTTTCTCCCTTTTCCTACAAAGACACATGTAGGAAAAGTACACATTTTCACATATTTTGAAACATTTTCACACTGACTGCATACACATTACTCTATTCCCCCCCTCTCTCTCCCTCCCTCTCTCTCTCTCTCTCTCTCTCTCTCTCACACACACACACACACACACATACATACATACATACATACACACACACAATCTTGGAATTGTACTGATGTCCACAAAATACATATTGAACAATTGTCAGTGTTAAGAGGTACAAAAGAAATATTTTTATAGGGAAATGATAAACCAATTTGTTTCTTTACCATCACTAGTTTCGGTTCTCAGCCTAGTGAATATCTTCTTGGCAGCTGCATGGTCACATACAATAATATTTTCTGAGATATAAGCTTCTCTGAATTCTATTGATCTTACTCTTGTGTAAATATGCTTGTGACATAAGTTTATGAATGACTTAAAATTCAGATCTGTGTGAGATCAATGCCTTGCTTATATCTGTTCAGGACACTATCCCATTTACAGAAACACTACCTTAATTCTATTTAAATCTATGATTCAAACAGCATGTCATTACTGAGTATACAGTTGCTGTCTGGAATCTACAAAATGCCTGAAATAGCTCAGGCAGGAAGACTGCTGGACAGTGGGGTGGATGGTACACCAACAGAATCCCTGTTCTGTCCTGGCTCCTTATCCTTAGACAGACACATTCAAATGTGGTTGAATGTAGGATGTTGGCACCTGGTCCAGTGGATGGAATTCCAATAGACCACTGCAATTCCTCCTCCCTGCCCCTGGGACTCACCTGCTGCTGCACACAGAAACCTCATGGAGAACATTAGGAGAGATTTACCCACCCACCCCCAATCTTCCCTTGGCCAAGTTGATATATTATTGTTTTAAGAAATAGTGACAATTGTTATCTGAGACAAATAATCTCTCTGAATCTGTATACCTTTCCCTTATAATAGTGACTTATGGTATTGATGGAATGCTAGCTTACTACAGTGTTTGTTAATAACTTGAAGATAACTATTGTGCAAACACATACCTATGAATATATATAAAATGACTTTTGTTATTGTTTCCCTTAAAACTTTTTTGCATTCTACATGAAAATGTCTACATTAAAAATTCTGAATATATGCCACAACCACCGCTGCTGAATAAACAGAAGTAGATTTGCTCTATGAGAATCTGCAGCACCTACTGGACAGTACACCAAAAAGAGATATCATTTTCATTACAGGAGATTGAAATGCTAAGGTGGGTACTCAAATGACAACTGGAATCTCAGATAAGCATGGTCTGGGATAACAAAATGAAGTAGGTTGATAGAATTTGCCAGGAAAATTCACTGTGCATAACAAACACCGTCTTCCAACAACCTAAAAGATGGCGTTATACATGGACTTCACCAGATGGTCAACACCGAAATTAAATTGATGACATCCTTTGCAACCAAAGGTGGTGGACATCCATCCAGTAAGCGAAAACAAGACTTGAAGCTGATTGTAGTTCAGATCACAAACTTCTTATTTCATGAATTAGAATCAGACCAAAAGTATTAAGGGAAACACACAGACCAGTTAGATATGAATTCACTAATATTCCTACTGAATATGCAGGGGAGGTGAAGAATAGATATAAGGGACTAGATTTAATAAACAGAATCCCAGAAGAACTGTGGACACAAGTTTGCAACATTGTTCAAGAGGCAGCAACAAAGTACATCCTAAAGAAAAAGGAAACCAAGAAAGCAAGATGGTTGTCTGCTGAGACACTGAAAGTAGCCCAAGAAAGAAGGAAAGCAAACAGAAACAGTTATTGGGGAGACATGCCAAATTAAATGCACAATTCCAGAGGTTAGCCAAAAGAGATGAGGAACTATATTTAAACATGCAATGCATGGAAGTGGAAGAAGACAATAGAAAAGGAAGGACAAGAGACCTCTTCCACAAAATTAGAAACATTGAAGGTAAATTTCAGGCAAAAATTGGTATGATCAAAAACAAAGATGGCAAGAACCTAACAGAAGTTGAAGAGATCAAGAGAAGATGGCAAGACTATACAGAATATCTGTATAGGAAGGATAATATCTAGGATAGCTTTGACAGTGTGATGAGTGAATTAGTACCAGACATCCTGAGGAGTGATGTTGAATGAGCCTTAAGAAGCATTGCTAATAACAATGCAGCAGGAGATGACAGAATCCCAGCTGAACTGTTTAAAATCTTGAAAGAGGGTGCTGTCAAGGTGATGCATGCCATATGCCAGCAAAGAATGGCCAGCACATTGGGAAAAATCAACTTCTATCACCATACCCCAAAAGGGGAATGCTAAAGAATGCTCAAACTTTCATACAGTGGCACTTATTTCTCATGGCAGTAAGGTATGGCTCAAGATCTTGCAAGGTAGACTCCAGCAATACATGGAGCGAGAGCTGCCAGATGTACAAGCTGGTTTTAGAAAAGGCAGGGGCACAAGAGACCAAATTGTCAACATCCACTGGATAATAGAGGAAGGCAGTGAGTTTCAGAAAAACATCCATTTATTTTTTATTGGCTATTCTAAAGCCTTTGACTGTGTGGATCATAATAAATTGTGGCAAGTTCTTGGTGGTATGGGGATACCAAGTCATCTTGTCTGTCTCCTAAGGAATCTATATAACAACCAAGTAGCAACAGTAGGAACAGGCCACAAAACAACAGACAGACTGGTTCAAGATTGGGAAAGGAGTACAGCAGGGCCATATACTCTCACTCTACCTATTCAACTTATACACAAAAACACATCATACGACATTCGGGGCTTGATGAATCCAAGGCTGGAGTTAAAATTGTAGGAAGAAACATTAACCTTAGATATGCAGATGATACCACTGTGATGGCTGAAAGCAAGGAGGAGCTGGGGAGACTTAAAACCAAGATGAAAGAAGAAAGTGCAAACATTCTTTTTAAACATTAAAAAACTAAGATTATGGCAACCAGACTGATTGATAACTGGCAAATAGAGGGAGAAAACATGGAGGCACTGGCAGACTTTGTATTTCTAGGCGTGAAGATTACTGCAGACACAGACGGTAGCCAGGAATTCAGAAGATTGGTTTTGACCTTCAAAGCCTTGTATGGCCAGGGGCCAATGTAGTTTAGAGACCGCCTCTCCCCCTTTCACCAACAGTGATTTTAATATTTGTATGTTTCATTGTTTTTATTCTTCTATGTAAATCGCCCGGAACATCTTGGATGGAGGATGATTAACAAATAATAAACTGATGATGATGATAAGACATTTATTTCTTGTAAAGAGAGCAATGACCAATCTCAATAAAATAGTGAAGAGTAGAGACATCACACTAGCAATGAAGATCTGCATAGTTAAAGCAATGGTATTTCCTGAGCAACCTATGGATGTGAGAGCTGGACCATAAGGAAGGCTGAGCGAAAGAAGATAGACACTTTTGAACTGTGGTGTTGGTGGAAAATTCTGAGAGTGCCTTGGACTGCAAGAAGATCAAACCAGTCCATACTCCAGGAAATAATGCCCAATTGCTCACAGGCGGGAAGAACATTAGAGGCAAAGATGAAGTACTTTGGCCACATAATGAGAAGACAGGAAAACTTGGGGAAGATAATGATGCTGGGGAAAATGGAAGGAAAAAGAAGGAGGGGCTGATTAAGGGCAAGATGGAGGGATATTATCCTTGAAGTGACTGGCTTGACCTTGAAGGAACTGGGAGTGGCAATGGCTGACAGGGAGCTCTAGTGTGGGCTGGTCCATGAGTTCATGAAGAGTTCAATGCCAGTATATTAATAAACAAAAAACATGAAAATGCTTAAATACTCTGTTTTAGAGGTGTTTTCTGTTATTTTTTTAAAAAGAAGAAAATGATTTCAGAGGTTTTGATAAAGCGCAAATACCAATGGAAATCTATGCTGTTTACTCTTGTGGCTGAACAAAGTAAATTAGACCTATATCTGGAATCAAGTTCTATAAAGCTAATTTACACTGAATTGTGGTTCTAACAATAATGGTTGGAAACATACAGCTGCAGCATATTTCAAAATTAGTTTCACAGCTTTGTGAGCTGATAGCTTGCTTGTATGCATTGTGCAATTTATGAGAGATGCTGAAAGTGCTGGCAAAATTTCCTCAGGCATATCACTGAATGCTTTAAAGGCATCGAAAATGTGTAAAATTTACACTTAAATACAAACCTGAAAAAGTTAGTCAAAAGGGATGTTTTTCTACATTCAGTTTTTAAGGGATCTAAATCCTTTCTGAATTCAGCTAACATGATGAAATGGAGAATGGAAAATAGGTTTGCTTACCAGGCTGAAATTCTATTATACTGATTTGTTTCTAAGAGCTTCAAAGAGAGTCTCTGCCTTGAGAAGTATAACATAAAACATTGAACTATGAGTATGGCCTCCAGTTTCAGTAAGGTTCAAGAATATTAAGCTGAGAATCCTTCAAGGCAGGATTAGACAGATTCATGGATACCAAGTGTATCAGTAGTTACTGAAAAGGACATTCAAGTGCCACCTCGGAGTTGGTTGAGGTAGGCAGGATTTCCCTGGGTACTGGTTGTGGGGGGTCGGGAGCAGGTCAGGGTTTTGCCCTCCCTTCTGCTCGAGATCCCCGTGTACAACTGGTGGGCCACTGTGTGATACAGAATGCTGGACTAGATGGGCTGAGGTCCAATTCAGCATGGCTCTTCTTATGTTCTTATGTTCTTACGTGTCTATTTTCAGTTTCTTGGATTTTCTTACATAGCCTCTGTAGAATGATACTGATCAACACCCTTTAGCATAAAAGAATAAACCCAAATCACCAAACACATTAGCTTATTGATCATGGACAAGTGTCAATTGTTCTTCCTTGACTTTACCCTACAGTTAAAGTAATTTCAATAACCAAAACCTAACCAATAGAAAAGAAGCTGAATCAAACCAGGATGACTATTTTATTGTTATTCTAACAAGATTGGATATGAAGATAAGGGCTGGTGGTCTGCATTGTAGAGATGGATTTGTAAGATAGAGTTGTGGAACCATAACTGCTTCATATTGAGAAAGATTAGGTAGTAGGGGTGTGCATTTTTTTCATTAGTTATCATAAGTCGTATTAAATGCATGAAATTTGTACTTACAGTGTGATAACCAATGTGCGATCATCACCTGCGCTAAAAACTTAGGAATTAAAACTTACCCAATACTTTTTCATTTGAATTTTGTAAATCTCAGAAGCCTCTCAAAGTCAGTTGCATTTTCAGCATAAGGAAGCAAAGCAAAGCCAAAAAAGCTGCTTTTCCTCTTTAAATTAATGGGAAGAAACAGGGAGAAACCAGAGTTTGCTGGGAAGGAGACTGAGAAAACACAAAATTCTGGGAAATATAGTTTACAAAGGCGAGGAGCCCTATGCCAGAGAATTCAAAAGGCCCTGCCCTAAATTACATGTCCCAAAATTTTGCTCAGCATCAGAAAGCCCCAATCAGGATAGGGGAGAGCTATTTTCCATCCATAGCAGCAGCCAGCCAGCGTTCCAATAAACTGTTGAATATGCAAAGAGGAGGAATAACTGATACTTCTAGTAAGTAAATCTCTTATTAGAATTTCAAAAGTCATTCCAAAATTAGGAGACACGCGCCATTCAGGACTTGCTCCCCTTCAGACGGGCCTGCAAGACCTTTCTCTTCCATCAGGCCTTTGGCCTGTAGGTTTTGGCCCCCCTGTAGCCCCTTTGTTTTTAAAATTGTTATCTGTGGTGATATGTCGTTACCCAAGATTTTTAACTATTGCACTGTTTTTATGCTGTTTTGTTGCTGTTTTTAACCACTGTTGTTGTTTTATCGTGCCTTGTATGGCTCCTGTGAGCCGCCCCGAGCCCTCCCGGGAGTGGTGGCATAGAAGCATGAAAATAAATAAATAAATAGTATAACGAGAGCAACAAAATTTCATTATTTTTTGTTATAGTAATTACACATATTGGGAAAATTCAGGGGTTCCTTTCTCCCTGATTTTACAGCTATTGGGGTGAAACTTGATATAATGGTATAATACATTTACCACTGCTAGCCCATCAGGTTTCAGAACATTTCACTAATCCACAGATTTTTGAGGAATTTTTGAAGTTTTTATAAACAATGTTTTTAAAGAAATACTACAAGAGTTATCTCCTTATATTTTCTATATAATGACACAAGATAACAAGAGATCATTCCCCCCAACTTTCAGAAACATTCATACATCTACTGAGTTTAGGAATTTTTAAAAAATCTTGACAAAAGTGTTTTTTTTTAAAAAAAAATTAAAAGGCCACAACAGCTATTTCCTTGAATGTCTCTCATATTAGCCAATAAAACTTCCATTTAGGGATTTCTTCCCAGCACAGCACAGAGATTTACTTACTAGAAGTATCAGTCAGTCCTCCTCTTTGCAGATTCAACCATTTATTGAAACTCTGGCTCGCTGCTGCTATGGAGGGAAAAGAGCTCTCCCCTGAAAATGAAATTGACTTTGGAAATTAAATTGAGGCTTTGGAGATTTACAAAATGCAAATGAAAAGTATTGGGTAAGTTTCAATTGTTACATTTTTGGCATGGGCTATGCCCACACATCGAATATTGCATCATAAGTATGCATTTTACAAATTTGATACGACTTATGATGACTCCTCTAATAGTCAGAGATGCAGATATGAATATAAACTGATGTAGTATCAACATATAGACAGTTGGAAAAATATATAGTATCATGATGGGACTATACACACATTTGGGGAAACATGCATAGAAAAATGATTAATTTCTCCTTTTAAAAATGGGATGAATTTTCAGATTTACACCAAAAATGTAGGTTTTGTGTATTAATATTTCAGGCTTCACTTTGAGAAAGACAAAATTCATATTAGCAGTGCCATTGTAACTCCTGTGGGAGATCAAGCTCACTTAATAACATTCATTTTTAATTAATGATTGTTACCATTCCCATTTGCTGTCAGGTCCATATACCTGAACCTGCAAAATACAGTGTCCATGCTAATAATCAAATAACTAAACATTATTGTTACAGTGTTCATTATTTAAGCAACAGATTAAAATGCCTCCCTATTAATACATTATCATACATTGTTCCCCTGAATTATACCGAGTAAGCTATGAACATGTGGTGATAGTGAACTCCTTTCATGTCTGTTGTGTGTACTTATAATTTCATACAACTGTTTCAATAATGCAGGAATGTTTGCCAACTATATAAAGAGACCAGAAAACAGGACTGGGTACTAAACTGCCACTTTATTAACCATTTAAATCTTTCATTTTAAACATTAATGTTCTGCAGGGGCATGTTTCAGAAGTGCTTCATTTATCAAACTAATTGGAGGTATTGGAATTGTAGAGATATAATTCAGTATACAACTTTAAAAATCCTAAATGCACACTTTCTTACTTGGACATTTGTCATATATCCTAATAAACTCTGCCTTGTTACTAAGGTGAAGTCAGAACTGTACCTAGGTTTCTAGGTTAATAGCTTGTTCCATTCATTGGCTGAAAAGAAGATGTTTTACGTCTCTCTAAAAAAAATTGATCCCATGTTGAGATTCTAATATATTCTCTGCTTTAGAGCAGGACTGAAACTCCCTTAGAAGCACGGCTTAAAATGGAAACAATCTGAAGAATTGGCTCCTGCTATGTTGGCCAATACAGCTATAATGAAAAGTATCTGCTGTAGAGTATATTAAAAGGGACCATTTGGTGTTTGGAGACTCTGTTGGATTTCATTTCCCATATATTCTAGAGCCTTGATGTGTCAGGTTATTTTCCTACATTTCTTCATGGTATGTCTATGTTTTTGCTTGCTGATGTGGAAATTTAAGATTTTTTTTCATCGTTCATTTTTCATTCCTCAGGTAATGAAATATCGAATCCTTTGTTTATGACTTATTTATACTCAGTTGTTTGCATCATACTGCCAAATACTTGTAAAATATCATTTTAGATTTAAAATACGAATCCATTAAAATTAGAAGTGAGAAACTGATCATATAATCTTCATAGACATGTCTGCCTTAGGTGTGGGTGGGAAGTGAAATTATATTATTCTTGGGATACAGGAGGAAAAGCAGGCATGTGGTTTTCATGAGGGCAACATTGCTTAATATTTTGCATTGCTTAATATTTTGCATTGCTTAATATTTTAATACTGTTCTATGCTGTTCTCCATTAAAATATGTATTTTATGTATGAATTCAGGTAAGCTACGCTTTAATAAACTTTACTATTCTGATCAGAGATTTATTAGTTATTGTACATCAACTTAGTCTGGGTAGTGTTTCTTCTCCCTTCTGAATAACATGTAAGAAGTGGCAGCTCCCCTTTTTGTTATGGGGAAGAGTGGGAAAATTCTATATTTCACCATCTCCTTGCAAATGTTTTATTTCCATTTTAAAATGGATATACGCAAAAGTGGCCAGGTTGAGAGGAGTCTATTTCAGCATTTTTCAAGTAGTAGCAAGCTTTTTTTTTTAAAAAAAAGAAAAACCTTCTAAAAATGAACCTAAACATTCATAAGTAATATATATCAATGCAATTGTAAATACAATTGTGTATTATGCACACATTTATTTTTTGTCTTTTGTAAATAGACTCAATGTGATTTAGAATAATAGAAAAGACCACAAGGGCAATCAAGTCCAACCCCCTGCTGTCAGGACTATACAATCAAAACACTCCGGACAGATGGCCGTCTAGAAGGGGACTCCACTACTCTCCAAGGTAATGCATTCTACTGTCAAACAGCTGTTATATTCAGGAAGGTGGAATATTTTTTCCTGCAATTCGAACCCATTGCTCTGTGTCCTAGACTCAGGAGTAGCAAAAACAAGCCTGCTCCATCTTCCATATGAAATCTTTTCAAAAATTTAAACATGATTCTCTTAATCATTTCTTCTCCAAGTCCTTTAGCTGGTCTTTAGAGGGCACGGTTTCCAAACCTTTTATCATTTTGGGCAGATTTCAGCTTGTCAATATACCTCTTGAATTGTGGTGCCCAAAACTGGGCACAGTATTGCAGGTGAGGTCTGACCAAAGCAAAATAAAGAGGCACCATTACTTCCCCTGACCTGAACGCTATCCTCCTTTTGATGCAGCCCAAAAATCCCATTGGCTTTTTAGCTGCTGTATCACATTGTTGGCTCATGTTCAACTTGTGATCTACTAAGACTCCAAGATCCCTTTCACATGTGCTGCTATCAAGCCAAGTGTCATCCATCCTGTATGTGTGCATTTCATTTTTCTGCCTAAGACTAGTATCTTACATTTCTCTCTGTTGAAATTCATTTTGCTAGTTTTGACCCAGCTCTCTAATCTGTTAAAGTCATTTTGGATTCTGATCCTGTCCTCAGGGGAACTAGGTTTTATTTGATAAACATGCCCTCTTTTCCAACATCCAAGTCCTTTATAACGATGTTGAATACCACTGGATCCAAGGCAGGAACCTCAGGTACTAGAGAGTCATTTCTCTCCATGATGAAGTGGGAACATTGGTGAACATCATTTGGGTTCAGCCTGTCAACCAATTACAAATCCATCTAAAGATAGCATTCTACACTTTACTAGCTTGTTTACAAAAACATAATGTGGAACCTTGTAAAAGACTTTACTGAAATCAAGGTGCCTGTCCTGCCTCTAGAAGCTATAATTTACTGCTTGTACCTTTAAGGATCTTGAAGAAGAGAGGAGCTCAGCCTCGGAATTTTCTCAGTTAGGGATTGTCAGTTAGAGTCTAAGTCTAGTATTGGAAGGAAGCAGAAAGAGGTAGAAGGTGCACAGGACTTCACGTCATGTCTGGCCTGTATTAAGTCACCAGCAACATCATATACAGCATAGTGAAACAACAGCAGTCATATTTGAACTTTATAATAGCCATTAGAAAAAAAAGAAGAATGAGACTGAATAAGCTTATGGGGTTTCCTTTCCCACAGGGACTTTGAAGTGGCAACCAAGAGAAAGGAAATTCAGGGTTTTTTAAATCAATAAAATGTTGTTTTTAATTCAAATACAGCCTCCAAGCTATCCTTTGTATCACAATACCTCCTTCCAACCCATCTTTAGCAAACACAAAGGCAGAAAAGTACTGTACTTATGGTTGAAAAATTGAAACAATTAAAAATAGCACACTACAAAACTAAGAATGGGAAAGAAAACACAGTCATTTTAAAATGGAGAGTAGAGTTAATATATTTAACAATTATTCAATAGACATAGAAAAGAAATACGTTTTTAAATTATATATGGCAACAACACAATAATTAATAACTCCAGATGGTAATTATTTCAGTAAAAACCTAAGAACAAATGCAAATAGGATTAATGCAATACTTACACTCCTTGTATATTCAACTTAATCCCAATGATTTAGCAAATGGCAACTGTTATCTTGAAACAGCATTCTAGAATCACAAAATGATCTCTTTATTCTGTCAGTTGTTTGCACAACTAAAGTGATCATTGACATTTTAAAGCTACTTACTGTCAGTGTGAAATATTTTTATTTTATTAAGACCCAACTTCTGTTAAGAATAACTGATATTATGTCTCTAAATAACTAAAACAAGGAAAGTTAACTTCAAAAAGCTGAATCCAATGTTACTTCTAATTATATTAGATTCATTGATATAGTTACAATTTAACTATATATGTTCCTGTGGGTCAAGTCTCATTGAGACTTAACACAAATGAACCACATTATTATTTATTTATTTCATATACTTGTATCCCGCCCTTCTCACCCCCGAGGGGGGCCTCAGGGTGGCCTCACAGCAAACATCATTCATAATAAGAACAATCAACAAATTAATTAAACAGTACATCAGATGTTTCAGCATACAACAGCTTCATAAGAATTTGAGCTGTTGGCATTGGTTGTTGTTGTTTTGTGCTTTCAAGTCAACTACAATTTATGGTGACATCAGTTGATCAGGTCAATACTTATTCAGAAGAGATTTGTGACAGAGAAGGCTTTGGATCTAAGGCTGAAGGAATGTAAGTTGCTGTGAATACCCAGTGGGTTTCTATGATGGAGTGGGGATTCAAATCCTGATTCCCCAGTCCTAGTTCTACACTCAAAGCACTACTATTAATTTCTAATTTAGCATGCTTTTACTTTAGCATGCAATTAATTTCTAATTTAGCATTAGGACTTTGTAATCTCTTTTGTTACCCTTATTCAAAGACAGGAGAGTTGTTTTTATATAAATGCAGTAATGAATCTAGGATCATGGAGCTGTCTGAGGTCCGGAACACCACCTAGTAGATTTGAATATTGGATACCTCCTTTCATGTTTGATATAACCTCAGAATGGGATCACAGCTGACTGCTGAAACCTAAAATCATGAAAACAGTACTAGTTGCACACCTCAGAACTTTCCACTTTCAACTTCTTCTCCCAAACTTAAACACATTTTGTGTGGGAGTATATCTGCAACATACAGTATGTATGCTTGAAAATAAATTCCATTGACCTCACAGATATTTATTTCCAAGTTAATATCCTTAGGGTCACGTTTCCAAGGTAGTATTTTGTAATAATGCAATCAATATGAAAATAACTCTGAAAAAGAATGTTCCATATTCAATAGAATTAATTAAGCCTTCTGGCGCATACATAAAATGTGGCACTGCTAGAATATTTTTGTGCTGTAACTTTTGAGGAAGTAAATTTTATTTTTAAATCAGTCACCTTTTAATAAAAAATAGCTTCAGCTTCATGTGGTATGATTTTATTTGGTAAAAAGGAAATATATATTACAACCAATCTGTTCCTCCTGAATCACTGCATTTTGTTATGATCTGTTCACTGTTTTAGAAAACAGTTGTGTGCCAGACTTTTGTAAAACTGTTATATATTATGTTGTAATATAGTATTGTGCTTTACTGTTATATAGAGTACACATAATCTATTGTTGCTGATAGGAGCTTTAAAACTACTGACTGTGTATGGATTTTGAACAAGTATTTTTCTTAGTGGTTAAACTCTAGCTATTAGTTTAAAATACATGCATAGAAACTCTGTGATTATTTTAAAATATTCAAATATATTTTCTGATAAGCTTTTTATATTTGAATGCCTAAAAGTTTATATTTGATAATTGATAAAGCTATTTTTCTCACCATTTGTACTTGTGCTACATTTTTGTCTTCCACTTGTGCTTGTGAATTTACATTTCCATGTTTACCAACATATAAACATTTCAGTTCTGATATGTACCTTTTTGCTGATAGATAATTTGAAATTATATTAGACATGGGATCATCCTATATAGCCTAATTCAGGGGTGCTCACACTTTTTCAGCATGCGAGCTACTCTTAAAGCAACCAAGACAAAAAGTTCTACCTGCCCCTGCCGTCGCACACTCCCGCCGCCGCGCGTGCTCCTGCTGCTGCAGCACTTCTTCCGCCTGCGGGGCATTGCAGGAAGGAGGAAGCACGAGGCGGGGCCTCCGGAGGGAGCGCTCTGCCCTGCCTGTCTCTCTTCTCGACGAGGGGTTTGTGTGACTGCGGATAGGCAACAAAAATATAACAATAATCCCCCATAGGCTCAAGCATCAGTCTCTGTTAGTGTGAATAATAAAACTCTCATTCAGTTCAAATGGTAAGTAAAAAACTTTGTATTGAATTGTATTTAAAAATATCTTACTGAACATATACAATATCTATCTTGGAGCTTATCATTCTATATAGCTAAGCATCAAAAAACACAACCATCAGCTACCTCTCTTAACATACGTCTAATCCTCTCAGGTATCAAATTCCAACTGTCACTTTCAACTGAAATCCCCCCAGGTTCCATTCAGCAGTCTTGAAACAGCGCCATCTGGTGTCAAGCTCGCCACACCGCAGGTCATCTCAAACTGCAAAAATACATCTTGTGTTGACTCATGAATTACTTTTCAAATGCAAGAATCTGACACTCCTCCTTCATGAGCAACACAAGGACACACATTAATTATATTAACAATATCTTCTTACAAAATACATTTAATTTATAATTGGTCAATGCTTTAGTAAACATATCCGCCATATTCTCATCTGACTGTACATACACAGGATTAATAAAACCATCCTGTACTAACTTCCTAACATTTTGGTACCTTACTCCAATATACTTTGTTCTCTGCTTCAATCCTTCCAAATTTGATATTGCTATACAAGATTGTGAATCGGTAAATAAAGATATCGTATCTTTAAAACTTTGGAACTCATTTACAAGAGCCTTTATCCACTCTAGTTCTGTACAACAGTCAGACAAAGCAGAAAATTCCGCTTCTACCATGGATAAACAAACGTGTGACTGTTTACGAGATTTCCATGTCACTTGTATCCCATTAAAGCTAATTAGATACCCGGAACATGACAAGTTTTGTTCGTTGTCGCCAAAATTTGCGTCTGCAAACCCCTTCATACCACTTTCTTTTGGACATTTTTTTAGCTTTTTGTCACATGTTCCTTTCAAGTATCTTAACACTCGTTTAACAGCTTGCCAATCAGTTAACGTTGGTTCATTCACTCTCCTGCTTAGTACATTAGTGGCATAGGCGATGTCAGGCCTAGTCCAATTTGCCAAATACAAGAGGCTCCCAACTACTGATCTAAACAATGTTTGGTTGCCAAACATTTCACCTTTTCAAGCTTTAAAAATCCGGTACCATTGGAGTTGCTACTATTTTACACAGAGTCAATCTTGTTCTCTCAAGTAATTCAAAAACTTTGTCTTTTTGATCTAGGCACATATCATTCTCAGTCCTAGTTACATTAACGCCTAAGTATTTCCGGACTTCTCCAAGATCTTTGACTGTCATACTTGAGTTTAGTCCTTTAAAAACTTGTTCCACATCCTTTTCGGATGGTGCTAGTATTAAGAGGTCATCGACAAACACCAAAACAAATGTTTGCTTTCTAGACTCCTTTCCTTTCTTGTATAGACATGTATCTACACTGCTTCTTTCGAAGCCAAGACCCTTTAACTTTTCATCTATACACTGGTTCCAGCATCTCGCTGCTTGCTTTAGCCCGTATAAGGCTTTCCGTAGTCGATACACACCAGTTGGAGTATCTTTTTCAAACCCAGGTATTGCTCTCATATATACATTGTCTGTCAGCTCTGCGTTTAAATAAGCTGTGGCAATGTCAAAGTGCCTTATAACATACTTTCTTTGCACACCGATGCCCAAAGCAGTTCTAATTGTTTCAGGTATAATCATTGGAGCATACACCTCATCATAATTTTGGTTGTAAATTTGACCAAAACCTTGTGCAACCAATCTTGCTTTGTATAATAATGAACCATCAACTTGTGTTTTTCTTTTAAATACCCACTTGCAACCAATTACCTTTACATCTTTGGGTACATCTGCTTGTTCTAGAACATTTAAGGAATGAAGTGAATCAAATTCCTTCTTCATTGCTTTTACCCAACAATCACGTTCATTTTTCGGTCTACGCAATGCTTCAGCGTAAGAAGTAGGATCTTTCCACTCTATACTTCCTATTTGCGTGACTTGATACTTGGCTGGTGGAATCCCTTTAGTGATACGTGTGGATCTTCTAGGAATCTCATCCTTAGTCTCCTCCACATCCCCAATCTCCTCTTGACAAGGTCCATCATCCTCTGTTACAGATTTGGACACTAAGTCAGAGTTTGTGGCCCAAAAATCATGAGAATTAATCTCTTCAGATTGTTCCCTGCTCTCTTCCACATTTGCCTCATCTAAGACCTCTATAACATCAGATTCATTTTTAACTCTAGGAACACTTGGGGTTATAAACACTTCAGTGTTCGCATGGATTCTATCCCAATGAGTGTTATTTTCGAACTTTACAGATCTGGAGACTGTGATCTTCTTCCCTGGAGAAGAGCCATTCCAGAATCTATAGCCTTTCGTTCCACCTTCATATCCAATAAATTGCATCTTTACCCAATGCTGATCTCTTTTGTCTCTTTGCTGTATAGGAATTAAGACATTAGCATGCACACCAAATACTTGAAAATGATCCACCTTTGGATGTTTTCCATAAAACAAATAGAATGGAATTTCTTTTACACTTGAGGTCCATAACCTATTCAGCACGTAATTGGCAGTGTTAGCTGCTTCTGCCCAAAAACCTTTGGACATTTGTGCATCCTCAAGCATTGATTGTACCATGGTTTGAATCACACCTAAGCGACGTTCCGCAATTCCATTTTCTTTTGATACACACGGATTTGTTTTCCTATGCCAAATTCCTTTATCCTTAAAAAAATTCTTAAGTCTTTCATTCACAAATTCACCTCCTCTATCAGATTGAACTTGTTTAACAGATAAATCAGGAAATTGGTTCTTCACAAAATTGTACCATTCAATAAATTTTTCATACACCTGAAATTTACCTTTCAGGGGATAAACGAAGCCAAATCGAGACCTATCATCTACTATTACTAGCAGAAATACATTCCCTCCAATACTCTTAGGAAAAGGTCCAGCTAGATCCATGTGCACTAACTGTAACTTAGTTGTTATTCTATCACTCCTTTTGGCAACAGGATAAGCCTTTAACTTTGTTTTGTTACAGACAGCACACTCTAAATAATTTCTGCATTCTGGTATTTGAATGCCTACTAGCTGTGCAGTCTTTCTAATCATGTTATAGTTCATGTGGCCAAACTTCCTGTGTAGCATGTGCAGACATCTGTCACCATGCAGAGGCTTCCCTTCCAAACTCTGAATACTATTAGTAGACATTTTATTGCTAGCATTCATTATATAGAAACCATCTTGAAATTTTACTTCCTTATACATACCTGTATTTCCATTACTCAGCTTACATGACTCCCTATCAAACACAATGGATAAACCATGGTCTACACGTTGTTTCACCCTAAAACATTGTGTTCTAGCTCAGGAACTAAATAAACATTGTCTAACTTTAGACCAAGTTGATTAATTTCAACTTCTCCCTTTGCTAAAACCTTGCACCTGTGACCATTGGCTAGACTCACACAACTTTGCATAGAACCAGATAAAGGTTCCTTCTCTGCTAACAATTTACTATCCTTAACAAAACTCTTTGCACTACCGGAGTCAATAATCCAGGGTACCTGAGGAAAAAATCATTGTTACATTGTAAACTCATCAACAGACAGTTTGAATCAGAGTCTTTTCTTGAGTTGTTGATCTGTTCTTTCTTGCTCTGTGCTGATTCACTCTTCTTAAACCTGTTCTGATGACATTGTCTTGCTATGTGTCCTTTTTTCTTACAAATGTAACAGATGATGTCACACTGGATTGTCTCTTTCCTCTTCATATTGAAGCCTTTGTTGACCGTCTTCTCCGTTGAAAGTTGCTGGGCATTTTTCCTGTAGCAAGCCCAGTTCTCCAGTCTAGTCGAAACTAGGTCGAAGTTGATGTCCTCTTCTTTCACAGATTGCATGGAGTCAATGAATGAGTTGTAGCTCTGTCCCAAACTGCTTAGTAGAATTAAGCCTCTCTGATCTTCTGTAAAATTGGTGCCCCTAGCTGCTAAGTCGTTAAATAGGCTCAGCATTTTACTCAAATGAGTCTCTCTGGCACAATCTTCCATTGACAGAAGCTTCAGTGAAAACAGCTCTCTGCTCAATAAAACTTTTGAGCCTCCAGTAGGCTGCTGATACAGCTTTTCAAGCCTTTTCCAACAGTCAGCGGCTGTTTCTTCCAGAGCTAGATAGGTGAGGTGCCTATCGTCGACTGACAGGATGATGGTAGCCTTTGCCTTGCCATCCTTCAAACTTTCTGCATCAGAAATAGGTCGATGTGTTAGGCAGGATAGCAGCTCCTCCTTTGCCAAAACTGCTCGCACTTTGGTAGCCCATACTAAATAATTTGAGCTGCCTCTGAGTTTTTCTAATTGATGCTGCGCTCCAAATAATGCCATCTTCCTTCACACTACAGATGTTTCTAGCAAAAATACACCTCAGTTTTTTTTAAAAATCTCTAACACTGAGGTAAACAGCGACTTCTGCTGCAATTTGCAGTGTTATTTAAAAACAAAAAACTTTTACTATGGATTATGGGTTATGTAGTATCTCTGTGCCACTGCAATTCTGGGCCCATAACCTCTCGACGAGGGGTTTGTGTGACTGCGGATAGGCAACAAAAATATAACAATAATCCCCCATAGGCTCAAGCATCAGTCTCTGTTAGTGTGAATAATAAAACTCTCATTCAGTTCAAATGGTAAGTAAAAAACTTTGTATTGAATTGTATTTAAAATATCTTACTGAACATATACAATATCTATCTTGGAGCTTAACATTCTATACAGCTAAGCATCAAAAAACACAACCATCAGCTACCTCTCTTAACATACGTCTAATCCTCTCAGATATCAAATTCCAACTGTCACTTTCAACTGAAATCCCCCCAGGTTCCATTCAGCAGTCTTGAAACAGCGCCATCTGGTGTCAAGCACGCCACACCGCAGGTCATCTCAAACTGCAAAAATACATCTTGTGTTGACTCATGAATTACTTTTCAAATGCAAGAATCTGACATATGAGGGCTGAAGATCGACTAGTCGATCGCGATCGACTACTTGAGCAGCCCTGGCCTACATAGTGCTATTCATGTGTTATAATCACTCAACTGTGTATCCCTTATCTAGTGCTGAATAAGAAGGGACAATAAGAAGAATTGTTCCCAGATATTTGAAAAGAATTTTCAAGATGATACCACCCACTCCCCATTTATGGACCTCAGTTTCATTGCCCACACATTTCTAATGCTGTATATTTGAATAACTTTTTGTAATTATGAGAAAAATGTGACACTGTCACCTTTAGTAAACGTGCCTTTTTCTTGTATTGTTGGCCCTCAGGAGAAAGGCCAAGGCAGACTGTTTTAACATACTTATGGAGTGGTCTGTTTTTGTGGAGAAGTGACTTTTAAAATTATTTCTTGATCAGTAGGTAGCTGTTCCTTTATTAATGACTCATATTTACTTTACTTAGTTTATTCAAAACAATACCTTACTTGATGCTGTAGATTTCTGAGCTGGCTTTAGTATATTTTTAAGATAACAGAATTTTTTATCAGGGTTGTCCCTGATTTTTTATTTGCAGTCATACAGGAAGGAAGCTACTGAAAGACATGGCAGAATAAGCTCTTGACATGTCTGAGTAAAATCTATATCTGAGGTGCATAATATTACTTTCATTGAGAAATTCATGAGGAAAGAATCTTGAATATATTCACAATTTTGTCCAGGAACTGGTTCTTACTTCCTCCACCTCACCCCTCTCCTAGTTGTATGCATTCTCACAAGACTGCAATTGAACCCAGTATATGGAGAGTTCACACTAATGGACACCACTAGACTAAATTCCACAGTCTTTCTTTTTGAAATATACCCTCTAATTGACAGCTTCAACATTACACATTTGACCACGGTGAAGGTCAAAAACTGGGTCAGCAAAAGAGTATTTTTGTAGTTTTAATGAGCAATTTTTTCACTTATTTTGAGGGCATGAAGGCATATTTGAAAAACCACTAAAAAGTGACATTTGGTCAGCCTCTGTCCATGTAGCAGACTATAAAGAAGCTTTCTGCTGCCGATTAACTATATATGCAGTTAAAAATAAGTAGTTAATGTGCCAAAACATGGAGCAATTTATGCGCTGTTAGAAACACTGCATTATTCTGTAGTGGGTACCCTTTGAAGCTAGGCAGTTCAGAACCCATAAGAAGAGGAAAAGTGAACATAATTTAATTTTAAACAACCAAATTGACTTTTAAAAACATTTATATATCTACTAGCTTGGGGACCCGGCCCTGCCCGGGTCATTTGAGAAGTGCAGCAGGATGTAGAGTGGGTCATGGTGGCTCTGTGTGCCAAGTTTAGTCTTGATCCATCATTATTGGGAGTTGCAGTGGTATCATGAAATTACTGAAGGTAGTGCAAGTCCCATCATCTCTGTGTGTCCCGTCCCCCCCAAAGTGTAGTAGGATGTAGATTGGGCCATGGGGGCTCTGTGTGCTAAGTTTGGTCTGTATTGGTGAATGGATGAGGGATGCATTGTTTTTCTGAAGTGAGTGAAGGTACTTCAAGTCCCATCATCCGTGGTCCGTCTCACAGTAAACTGCACCAGGCTGTAGAGTGGGTCATGAGGGCTCTGTGTGCCAGATTTGGTGTTGATCAGTCATTGGATTAGGTTTGTAGCAGGATTGGGAAGTGAGGGAAGGTACTGCAAGTCCCATCATCCATGTTCTGTCCCCCTCCAAACTTCAGTAGGCTGTAGAGTGGGTCACTGGGGCTCTGTGTGCCAAGTGTGGACTTTCTCGGTGTTTGTTGGGGGCCACAGTGGTCTGTGGGAACAGAGGGGTGTAAAAGTACTACAAATCCCATCATCCATTGTCAGTCCTCCTCCAAACCTCACCAGGACGTGAAGGCAGTCATGGGGGTTATGTATGCCAAGTTTGGTCTCGATCAGTGATTGGATGAGGGTTGCAGCGGACTTGGGAAGTGAGTAGAGGCACTTCAAGTCCCATCATCCATGGCCCACCCTCCTCCGAACTGCACCAGGACGTAGAGTGGGTCATGGGGGCTGTGTGTGCTGAGTGTGGTCTGTATTGGTCCTTTTGGTGGCCTCAGTGGTCTGTGGGAACCAAAGTCTTGGAAAGTACTACAAATCCCATAATACGTGGGTCATGTCATAGGGGGGGTTATGTGTACCAAGTTTGGTGCAGGTCCATCACCCGCGCTGGTCACTGTGGCCTGTGAAAGTGGCTGCCACATATCCGCCCTGGCCTGTGAAAGTGGCTGCCACATATCCGCCCTGGCCTGTGAAAGTATACCGGTGTAAAACAGAAAGGAGTAAAAAAATATGGAAAAGGCCTGCATGGAATTAGCAGTAAGGTCCAATGAGGCTGGGTGAGGGGGCTTTGGGCCAGAATTATTTATATAAGCATTAAAAGGCATTAGAGAAAGGTATTTATTGTTTTCTCTTGTGTCTTTTGAGTGAAGTAGGGCCTTACCTTGTAGAGTGACAGTGCCTGTTCTAAAGATCCTGTCAGAAGCTGCCTTTCTCTGACACTGTGTTGAAGAGGGAAGATGGATGCCTCTTTTGGGCCTATCTGGGAGAAGGGGATTTGTAGGGGCTACAATGTTTTCTGGGAAGTGAATTGGGAAGCAAATCCCATCATTCGTCGGCCATCCTGCCCTAAACTCTTTTTTGGGGCCTGTAATGTTATGGCCTGCTATTGGTAACTTTAAAAGGCCGAATGGCAGGCAGCCATTTTCTAAAAGCTGAGGGGGAGGAGAATACAGGAATCCATTTTGTTTTCACAGAGCCAAGTGGGGAGAGAATGTTGATGGTGCATTTTTTCCCCTCAGTGGGAAGAAATCCTGTTGTTTGAATGTAGAGGCCTGGATTCTGGGATGCTGGCTTTTCCCCCCTCAGTGGGAATTAATCCTGTTGTTTGAATGTAGAGGCCTGGATTCTGGGATGCTGGCTTTTTTCCCCTCAGTGGGAAGAAATCCTGTTGTTTGAATGAAGAGGCCTGGATTCTGGGTTGCTGGCTTTTTTCCCCTCAGTGGGAAGAAATCCTGTTGTTTGAATGTAGAGGCCTGGATTCTGGGTTGCTGGCTTTTTTCCCCTCAGTGGGAAGAAATCCTGTTGTTTGAAAGTAGAGGCCTGGATTCTGGGATGCTGGCTTTTTTCCCTCAGTGGGAAGAAATCCTGTTGTTTGAATGTAGAGGCCTGGATTCTGGGTTGCTGGCTTTTTTCCCCTCAGTGGGAAGAAATCCTGTTGTTTGAATGTAGAGGCCTGGATTCTGGGATGCTGGCTTTTTTCCCCTCAGTGGGAAGAAATCCTATTGTTTGAATGTAGAGGCCTGGATTCTGGGATGCTGGCTTTTTTCCCCTCAGGAAAGAAATCCTGTTGTTTGAATGGAGAGGCCTGGATTCTGGGATGCTGGCTTTTTTCCCCTCAGTGGGAAGAAATCCTGTTGTTTGAATGTAGAGGCCTGGATTCTGGGATGCTGGCTTTTTTCCCCTCAGTGGGAAGAAATCCTGTTGTTTGAATGTAGAGGCCTGGATTCTGGGATGCTGGCTAATCAGTGGCTAGCAATGCCCTCTGTCTGGTGCCTTAGAATTTTGGAGTGGCGAGGCTGTCCAATCAAAGGACTTTATGCAAATAGCTGCCACATATCCGTCCTTCCGCCCGCCGCATACACACATACACACATACACACAAACATTCCGTTTTATAAAGGTATACAGATATTGGATGTTATAGGAAAATTCAAACTCACCTACAGAAACATTGTGGGTAAAAATCCCAGGACAAAAAACTAATCTAGCATTAGGGATCTGCTATCGCCCTCCCAACAAAACTCCAGAGGCAGACTGCTATCTGGAAAATGAAATTAAACAGGCCTCAAAAAGCAATAAATTAGTCATGATGGGGGACTTCAACTATCCCCGAATAGATTGGCTAAATTCTTGTTCTACGCATAAAAGAGAGACAAGGTTCCTCGACATGCTAGCTGATTATTCCCTTGACCAGATGGTCATGGAACCAACCAGGGGAAAGGGGATCCTGGACTTGGTGCTAACAAATGAACAAGATCTCGTTCAAGATGTCCTTGTAACTGAGCCCATAGGTACCGGTGACCACAACACAATAACCTTCAACTTAAGTTTGGATAGCAAACTGTCAGTGAAAACTAACACAGAGACCTTAAATTTTCACAAACGGAATTTCACCAAAATGAGAAAAATAGTAAAGAACAAACTAAAAGGAACAGTAAAAAAATCAAATCCCTCCAGAATGCTTGGAAACTGTTTAAAAATACTTTAAAACAAGCCGAACTAAAATGCATTCCTAAAATAAGAAAGAGGCCGGGAAAGTCCAAGAGGACATCAGTATGGCTTACAAATGAAGTAAAAGATGTGATTGGAAAGAAGAAAAACTCATTTAAGAAATGGAAGGCTCTTCCTACTGAGGAGAACAGAAAGGAACACAAGCTCTGGCAAACTAAATGCAAAGCAACCGTCAGGAAAGCCAAGAGAGATTTTGAGGCACATATAGCTAAGAATATTAAAAAAAATAGCAAAAACTTCTTTAAGTACATCAGAAGTAGAAACCCAACTAGAAAAGCAGTTCGGCCACTTGACGAAAACGGTAAGAAAGGGACAATAAGTGAAGACAAGGAGATTGCTGAGCGGCTAAACGACTTCTTTGCCTCCGTTTTGACACAGGAGGACAGACAACATATGCCTGCAGCTGAGTCAGTTTTTTCAGGGAGGGAATTAAATGAATTAAACCAGATAGAGATAAACAAGGAAGATGTTCTCACATGCCTTACTAAACTAAATGTCAACAAATCACCAGGGCCAGATGGCATCCACCCCAGAGTTCTTAAGGAACTCAAGTGTGAAATTGCTGAAATTCTAGCCAAAATATATAACCTTTCTCTAAGATCAGGCACTGTACCCGAGGACTGGAGGGAGGCAAATGTAACTCCGATCTTCAAGAAAGGATCCAGGGGTGATCCAGGAAATTATAGGCCAGTTAGTCTAACCTCAGTTCCAGGCAAAGTGATGGAAACCATTATTAAAGAAAAAATTACTAAGCACATAGAAGAACAGGCATTGCTGAAGGAAAATCAACATGGTTTCTGCAAAGGCAAATCATGTCTTACTAACTTGATAGAATTCTTTGAGGTGTAAATAAACACATAGATAAAGGGGACCCAGTCGATATTGTTTACCTTGACTTTCAAAAGGCTTTTGACAAAGTCCTCACCAAAGGCTCCTAAATAAGCTCTTCAGCCATGGAATCAGGGGACAGGTCTTGTCCTGGATTGGAACCTGGCTAAACTGTAGGAAACAAAGGGTGGTAATAAACGGACATTTCTCTGGGTGGAAAGAGGTGAGAAGTGGCGTACCCCAAGGTTCAGTTTTGGGTCCGTTACTTTTTAATTTATTCATTAATGACCTAGATGTAGGAGTGAATTCTGAGGTAGCAAAGTTTGCAGACGACACTAAATTGTTCAGGGTAGTTAAAAATGAAACTGATTGTAAAGAGCTCCAGAAAGATCTCTTGAAATTGAGTGAATGGGCAACAAAGTGGCAAATGCATTTTAACCTAAACAAGTGTAAAGTCATGCACATCGGGGCAAAGAACCCCAACTACACCTACCAATTGATGGGGTCAAAGTTTTCCGAGACAAACCAGGAAAGGGATCTTGGGGTTTTGGTGGACAGCTCAATGAAGATGTCAACCCAGTGCGCTGCAGCAGTGAAAAAAGCGAATTCTATGCTTGGCATGATCAGGAAGGGAATCGAAAATAGGTCGGCAAATGTTGTATTGCCTCTCTACAAATCTATGGTAAGGCCACATTTGGAGTACTGTGTACAATTCTGGTCTCCGCACCTTAAGAAGGATATAACGGAACTGGAAAAGGTACAAAGAAGGGCGACAAAAATGATCCAAGGGATGGAGCAGCTCCCTTATGAAATCAGGTTGCAACGCCTTCATCTTTTCAGCCTTGAAAGACGGCGTTTAAGAGGTGACTTGATCGAAGTGTATAAAATCATCCATGGGATAGAAAAGGTGAATAAAGAAAAAATATTTTCTCTGTCACACAACACTAGGACTAGGGGGGCACTCCTAAAGCTCCAAGGTAGGAAAGTTAGGACTAATAAAGGGAAATATTTCTTCACCCAGAGGGTCATTGGGTTATGGAACTCACTTCCAGAGGAGGTTGTGACAGCTGTCAGCCTGGACAGCTTCAAGGCAGGATTAGACAGATTCATGGATACCAAGGGAATCAGTAGCTACTGAAATGGACATCCAAGTGCCACCTCTGTGTTGATGGAGGCAGGCAGGATTTTCCCCGTGTACTGGTTGTGGGGGGTCGGGAGCAGGTGAGGGTTCTGCCCTCCTTTCTGCTAGAGATCCCTGTGTAGAACTAGTGGGCCACTGTGTGACACAGAATGCTGGACTAGATGGGCTGAGGCCCGATTCAGCATGGCTCTTCTTATGTTCTTATGTTCTTATGTACATATATATTTAATCTTTACCTTCTCAGTAGACGTAGCAATTTATGGGGTAGTCCTATCTACAAAGAGTTTTCTCAGCTGGTAAATGATGACTTCATCTAACCCTGTTTGTTGGTTTTTAAATAGTGATATATCTAGCTAGTTTTAATTTTATGAATAGTGTGATGATATTTTTAGCCTTTATGTTTGGTATATGTGTATTGTAATCTGCTCTGAGTCCCCTTCGGGGTGAGAAGAGCGGAATATAAATAAAGTAAATAAATAAATAAATATGTTGAGCTATGTTTCTTTTCACTGTTGTAAGCTGCCTTGAATCTCAGATCGGAACTCAGTTTGGATGATGATGATGATGTTGATGATGATGGAGTTTCCTAAAATTAAATCCTAAAATCAGAATTATGAAGTAGTAAACAACAAATCACCAGTTCTTCCGTATAACAATGAATATGACACTGGATTTAGAGAGATATGTAGATCAACAATAATATCTTACTTCACCCACAGCTTTCTTTGCTCTGGAACTTGTGATAAGAAGTAAACATTTATTGTAATCTACAGGGGTGCTTGACATGCATTAGTGAGGAGATCTACACAACAACTATCATAATACAAAAAATAAGACACTCAACACTAGTGGATGGGTTTTCTTCTTTTACTTCCCCCTCCCAACTCCTTTTCCTTTATGAGTCATGCCATTTTAATATTGAAAACTTGGGAGCAAGGACTTTCTTGTTTTTATTGTAAGCCACTCTAGAAACCTCTTCAAATAGAGCAAGGTACAATTCATTTCAATAATAAACATGAGAAAAATAAATATAACTCTTCCAACTTCAGACTAGCATTGTGTGAATGGTGATGGTGGCTGTCGTGAAACACAGATAGTAAGATGTTGGTGAATGGGTAGTGGAGAGTGTGTATGCAAAGGCTAGTTCAGGGGATTATGGATCCAAGAGCAGATGTAATGTTGGGTGTTGCACCACATTCTACAAGATTTGCCTTATCAAAGAAGGAACAAGGGTGCCTGTACCTTTAATAGTTGTTGTTATTATTATTCTTTATTTATACCCTGCTACCATCTCCCAGAAGGGATTCGGGGCAGCTTACATGAGGCCAAGCCCAACAACACATAGTAAAATAACACAACAGCAAATAAAACAATACAATCACTAGAACTTACAATAAGCAATAAACAACAACACAGTTTTAAAGCATTATGGCTGTGAAGTTGTGAAGACCTGTCTCTTCCAGCAGACCTACCTAGTCCATTTTAAATTGTGAATTTTAAACTGCATTTTATTGATATTGGTCTTGTATTTATTTTAACACAACACTATTAAATACATATATCTGTTTATTTTAACAATGTTATAGTCTGCCTAGAGTTGCAAAAATAGGCAGGTAATAAATGCATTTGTTATTGCTATTATTTTGAAAAAATGGGTTTCAATTTTAGAGTATTTATGACATTTCCATTTAGTTATATTTAAATATATTTTATACTGATTTCTAGTCTGATTTTAAATAACTGTTTACTGAGGAGTTGTCCTTCTCCTCTTAGGGCGCTTGTGCCTGCTTTGTGCTGGTCTGTGACCATAATAAAGTTTTGATTTGATTTGATTTGATTTGATTTGACATTCACACGGGTGTGATTTCAAAGTTCCCAAAGAATTAGACTGAAAATACTTAGATGACGTAAACACACAAATAAAGTAGGCAATGGCACACCTTTTAAAATAAATACACAAACAAGTAGTTATCTACAAAGTTCAGTGGAACACACTGCATGATACACAATACAGTGTAAACAAGTGCATTACCCGACTTACCGGGCAAGGTCTGTTTCAGTGCGGGTGCCCTCCCGTAGGCCAAGATGGCCGCAGGGGGCTTCTCGCTCCCAGAAGCCCCCTGCGCGGTGGGAAGTTTCCTGCCACATGGTCTGCTGGCCTATCAGTGGTCGGCCCCACCTAGGGCAGTGGGCTGGCAGGGGGCTGACCGCTCCCCCTGTCCAGCAGCCTCAAAAGGCTGCACAGGGCCTGGCGAGCAGCAGGCTTGCTTCAATTTGTCCTCCCACCTATCCTGCATGATTTATGTTATTGTTTTGTGTTGCAGTTGTTGTCTTTTCTTGTTCGTCACAACTTCGGTTGGCATGTGGCATGGGCTCTGGATCTTGTATCTGCCCCTCCCCTACTGGCCGGGGAGGGAGCAAATGGTGGTTTCCAGGGGTGCTGTGTTGGTTGCCCGGTATTGTGCCGGTGGGCCCCCTGTTGAACTCCTTTCGTATCAGTCAGCAGTGGGCTGAACGAACTTGATCCAGAACCCATACCTGGCAGCGAACCCTTTTGTTCCTATAATCTATAAATTAAGTTGTGGCCAATTTTTTCTCCACTCATGTGTCTGTGTCATCTTTGGTTCGGCAGGTGGGAGGAGTGTCGCCCATCCACATGCAAATAGTTTTGCATCCAACATACACTAAAACAACCCCAAATACTGTTGATGTAATTGTGTGCCTTCAAGTTGTTCCCAACCTATTCTAACCCTAAGGCTAACCTTTTATAGATTTTTCTTGGCAAGAGTTATTTAGAAAGGGTCCTTCCCCTCCTTCAAGGCTCAGACTGAGATTTGCCAAAGGTTACTTAGTGGATTTATGGCTGTGCAGGGATTTGAGCTGTGATCTCCAGAGTTGTAGTCCAATGCTCAAACTACTACACCAAGCTGATTCACCCAAATACTTACAACAAGAAAATTAATTTCCTGTCCTCTCAATTATATTTTGCATATTGATCACATACAAAGAGGGACATTCTGGCAATGTATCTATAGTGTATAGAAACAGGATCTGATATTTTTTCTATAGTACTTGTGAAATTAAGTTTGTTTTCTGAAGAATACAGATAAACTTCAATTAACAAAACACATTTGTCCATGGGCATTATAATAGACATTCCACTTTTGAGTGTTTCATTTTCGCAAATTTCATTATTTGTGGATTATTTCCTGACTTCTACTACCACCCTATTTTAATAGGAACTGGAAGTATCATGAGTCTGAGGGAGATTGCAAACACACAACAAGGCTTGCACATCCTATTTAAAATGTAGGACGGCAGTGCCTGCCTCCCTGCAACCACCTATGCATTGCTAACCAGGTCATGAAAGCCAATACCATCACTGCTCCACTAGGATGTCTTCTTTGCAGCAGGTGCCTGAATTTGGAATGTTTTCAATACAAAGTTTTTCAGTCATTTAAAAATTGTGAGACCTCACAGCCTCTGAAGATGCCTGCCATAGATGATGTCAGGAGAGAATGCTTCTAGAACATGACCTTAGAGTCTGAAAAACCTACAACAATCCAATAATTCTGTCTTTTTGCTTTTGTTTTTGCATGTAACATGTGATCCATCTGCTTTATGTTAAAACTAGGGCTCAACAATTTTCAGTTTTGGAGTCGAAAAGAGGCTTATGTTCTACTTGTATCAAGAGAGAAGGATGAACTCTTTTTCACTCATTCTAACAAGACTTAGTTATATTTAAATGAAACTTCCATAGGGACTTGGAATGGTTTGAAGGACAAAATTTTAAAGGATTGTTTATAATGTCAAAGAAAACATTTTTATATAGAAACTAAAGAAAATTTTGCAATTATCTTTGCAAAATTAGTTGTTGTATTGGCTACCAGCTAGCTGTTAAAATAATGTAGTTTGTAATTCAATGGTAGATCACATGGTTGAATCTACCTCAGATTCATGTTTTAAATATCACCCATTAAAAGTACCAGGAAACAAATGACTGGAAGACTACAGTGTTTTGATCTGTATTTTACTTGTGAAGCACTTCCTATTATACAGTTTGTCTATACTGTTATCATGGCTTCAAAGATTGTCCAAATTCTCAGGAAACTCACAATTCTACTTCAGCCCTAATTCTGTGAAGAAAAGGGAACTGTCATTTAGATTAAATGAAACTTCACCCAGGTAAGCCCTGGCAAAGTAGGGTTGTTAAAGTAAAGTGAGCTGAAAGCAAAGAACCCCAAAGAAAGCCACAGAGTCAGCAATATGGATTAAGAAAGTAGATAGAAAATGAAAGCAAAAGAAAAGTACAGATTGGTTGATTAACGTAGAATGCTAACTCTGAGGATGATGTAAAAAAGAAGATTGGTTATGATTAGAATTATAAGATAGATAAGAAGCTTCTTAGAAAGTGTTTAGGGGGCTGATAGTAAGGTTGGAAGTACCCTTGTCTTGTTCTGTCTGTATTTCTTTTTGTTTTCTCTTCTTCTCTTTTTTCTTTTTTCCTTCTCTTTCTCATTCTTTCTTCTCAACCTCCCAACTGGAGAGGTCAATCTTTTTCATAACTTTATTGTGTTGTTTCATAACTTTATTGTGTTGTTCACATATGTTTTAATTTGTTTTTATTATATTGATAATGCAATACATATTTAGAAAACGTACTTAGAAACATGCCATATAAATGACTAGTATGGGAAGAAAGTTTAAAAAAGAGAAAGAAAAGAAAGAAAAGCACAGAAGCATGGAAGCCTGGTAAGAAAAGTCAAATCAATAGGACTGGGACTCAATTTTCCACCCCCAGGGCCTGCTATGAGTAACACCAGCTCCTCAAATAAAACTAGATGCCCACTTTATCCATTAGTTGTATTTCTTTTTTAAGCATGTTTTTGTGGAATAGGTCTTCTAATGGATTGGGAGTAAAGGAGCGCAGTGGCTTCCACACCATGTTTTTTGTGGAATAGGTCTTCTAATGGATTGGAGCGCAGTGGCTTCCACACCATGTGATTACCACTTTGATTAGCCAATAACTGTCTTCTCTGATAGGCAGTGTTTTAAAAGTTGCTTACAGTACTTTGAGAAAGAAAAACCTCATATCAGTAAGCATGGGTGAGATGATAAGCATATTGGAGGTACAAGTTGAGAGCCAAGGTGGCAGAAAGCAAGCAGTTATGCGAAGATTCATTGTAGGGATGATTTTTCCATTTTTATTTGAATGAAGTGGCCAGTTTACTATCTGCACACTTATCATTATTCAGTATTTTTTTTTAAAAAAATGACCTCTGAGTCAGCATTTTCTTTTGCCTTTGCTAAAAATGAACAAATACATGTTTTATCACTGAATATATTCACAATGAATATTCCTGTCTAATCATTAAACGTAACAGCATAAGTGCTTGTGTTTTTTCCGTCTTCAAAGTGAGTGATCAGGGTGTGAAGTCTTCAGAAAAACTGACACCGTATGTCAAATTATGCTATATTAAGTGAAATTATAGCAAAGACTTGAATGTGCTACAATAGCTTAATGGCTTCTTAATTGATGTGTTGCTTCTTGACACGATCTAAGAGTATATTTATATCACTGCCAAGGAAATGGCAATAAGTCTTCCAAATCCAAGAATGGCTGTCAATTAAGGCAGCTTTTGTTTTACTGGCCTACATTCTTTTGCTGAACTGTCAAGATGAGGGTGTGTGTTTGTGTGTGCATGTGCGTGATGGGAAAGCTTTTGTTTGCCTTAGTTCATGGGTCATTGGCTTTCACAATTGCTGGCTCTCAGTGCTATTCCACATTAAACAATGTGTTTCTTCATGAATCATTTATTCACATAAATTCCAAATAGTTTAGCACTTGTCTCATTCATTAGGCAGATTATATAGACAGATTGTTACCTTGAGCCAATCGGCTTTCTTGTTTTTCCAGTATTCTAAATTGCCTGAATATATTAAGAAGCTTTCACCAGAATTGCATGCGTAATCAGGACCTCTGTGTTCTGCCTTCTTTAATAAAATACTTGAAAGCTGATATGTCATTCACAAGGTGCTAGACAAGCCAAACAATATGCATCCAGTTGACATGTCAAGTCATTCAGCTTTTAAAAGTACATAGTTTATGCAATCCATGCAGTTAAATCAAGCATGCTGCCTCTGCCTGTGTGCATGACAGTGAAAGTAAGAGAGAGGGATTTTTCAAATCTATGTAAGGACCCGGTAAAATATACTATGGCCTACTGGTTCACAGTTTTATGGAAATACACACAATTTCTATCTGAACAAAGCAATCCAGCTTCTTTTGATTCCCCCCTTTAAAAAAAACCAAGCTGAACCACATGAATTGTATATCCATATGGCCAGCAATCTTAGTCTAGGCTTGATGAAGGCATTGGAGCATTAGCGAAAACACGAGCGGGCTGGTAAGCAAACCAGTGAAAACAACGGTGAAACTACACAATTCAGTGAACCAGGTGTGTTACTCAATAGTAGTATATCGTGTCAAATAAAGGTCATACATACGGTTCGAAGATATCACAGTTATATTATATCCATAACATTCGAGAAAATCCAATATACTGTATATCCAGTGAAAACAGCGCTATATATATCGCTATTTAGTCCCATAAAGAGTCCGCAGGACAGTCCTGGTTGAGGGTAAATAATGTCCCAAAGTTTTCTTCTTGACGTAGATGGTCAAGTATAAAGGAGAAGTCCATGGGATGGGTGTGGGGTTGGCAATCATAACCCTATTTCCATTTGGGTCACCCTACTCAAATGGAAGTAGAGTTATGATTGCCTCATCTTGAGATTTGATTGTGGACGCTCATATTATATTTACGAGCCTTGAGAAAGGATCCCGAAACGGTTTCTGTGTGGCCGCGATATCGGAGCAGCCGCCTGCCGTCGGCTCTGTTGATGTATTTGCCTGTACTAAGAGGAGACGCGGACTTCGCTCTCTCCACTGGTGTCCTAGGGATTTCCCCATAGGAGTATTTACACTCCTTCACCAGGATTTCGTGTTGTGTTTGTGGACATACCCCTCCCATTCAAGAACCCCACACCCATCCCACGGACTTCTCCTTTATACTTGACCATCTACGTCAAGAAGAGAACTTTGGGATATTATTTACCCTCAACCAGGACAGTCCTGCAGAGTCTTTATGGGACTACATAGTGATATACAGTATATAGCGCTGTCTTCACTGGGCATTGGAGCATTGACATTTCCTCACAGTTCACACTAGAGACCTTCCTGATGTGTGAAATGCTCCTGTGTCCATCCACTCAGAAGAAAGGAACAAAACACATAAATGTATTGATAAACTTAGGACAACTTCATGAACTATTTAAATCTGATATGCAGCCATGCTGCACAGTCCTGTCTAGTTTCCTAACTTTGAGAGCTGCTCAGCAGTGGAACTCTCTGCCCCAGAGTGTGGTGGAGGCTCCTTCTTTGGAGGCTTTTAAACAGAGGCTGGATGATTATCTGTCAGAGGTGCTTTGAATGTAATTTTTCTGCCTCTTGGCAGGGGGTTAGACTGAATGGCCCACAAGGTCTCTTCCAACTCTGTGATCCTATGATCCCAGGTGCACATCAGTTTTCACTTCAGCATGTCAAGGGTGAGCAATCTACTCCAAAGTCAAAATAATAAATTTAGCTTGCCCCTGGCTAGCCTTCTACTTTGAGCACTGAACCCTAAAGGAGAAAGTCAATTGAGTTCAGTCCCAAATATTGTACTCCTTCGCACTCTGAATTTCCAGATTCAAAGAGCAAGTCCAAAAACCTCAGTTTTACCAAAACGTGCCTATTACAGTATGTACATTATATACAAAAAGTATATAATGTATATGACACCCCCCAGTGGCACAGTTGGTTAAACCGCTGAGCTGGTGAACTTGTTGACAGAAAGGTTGCAGGGTTGAATCCGGGGAGTGGCATGAGCTTCTGCTGTCAGCCCCAGCTTATGCCAACCTAGCAGTTCGAAATGCAAATGTGAGTAGATCAATAGATACCTCTCCAGCAAGAAGGTAACGACACTCCATGCCAGTCACATGACCTTGGAGGTGTCTATGGACAACACCGGCTCTTCGGTTTAGAAATGGAGATGAGAACCACACCCCAGAGTCGGACATGACTGGACTTAATGTCAGGGGAAAACCTTTACCTATCTTTTACTATACAAAAAATACAAATTTAAACCTGTAAATTATTAAACAAATATGAATATCATAGTTATGTACCTATAAATTATTCAAAGGCATAGCTGTGTTAGGACTCTTCTATACAGACCTTATATCCCAGGATCTGATCCCAGATTATCTGCTTTTCACAAATTTTATGGCAGTGCAGACTCATATAATCCAGTTCAAAGCAGACAACATGGAATCAGATCCTGGGATATAAGGACAATGTAGAAGGAGCCTTAGTCTGGAGCAGGCATCCTCAAACTGAGCCCCTCCAGCAGTTTGGGCCTCCAACTCCCAGAATTCATGACCACTGAATAAGCTGGCTAGGGTTTCTGGGAGTTGAAGTCCCAAACAGCGAGAGGGCCACAGTTTGGGAATGCCTGATTTGGAATATCAGTATGCAAAGGGATCTTGTAGAAACTTCGAGATTAACTGCCCTTTATTATAAGTTATTTGCAGGAGGAAGATAATGTTCTCTTACTTTAGAAGTAACACACTACATCTCCTAGAAGGTAAAAAAGTGGTGTGTTATTTAAAGATCAAATGCCAACTATTTGAAAAAAGGATGTAAGTACTGTTTTTGGAAAAAGCCCAAGTCTTATCATCTGAAGCAAAATGCAGTGCATCTAAAGAAACATACAGCAAATTGATTTCCTAAACATAAAGCATGAAATAACTCAAAATGGATATGGGTATGAGCACTGTATTCTGTACCAACTGTTTCATATCTTTGGGCTGGAATTAGATGCATTTTGCCATGCTATATATTCCTCTTAAATCAATTGGTTATGTGCTCATGCATGTGTAGTTATAAGTGCATATATGGACCTTCAAGCCACTTGTCAATTTATGGTGACTCCAAGAGTTTTATAGGGTTTTGAAAAGAAATACTCAAAGGTAGTTTTGCCAGTTCGTTCATCTGAAACATAGCCTACAGTACCTGGTATTCATAGGCAGTCTCCTATCCCAGTGCTAACCAAAACTGGCTGATTAGTTTTCAAGTAACCACGGAACTACTGCTGAGTAGAAACCACAACAAACGGAAAAGGGAAGCTCATATATTCAAAAGTTCAAAATATCTATATTAACAAAAATTCATGGAATTAGAATTGTAAAGACATATATTGTGTTCCCCTCAATATTGCACATTATAGACAGTATAAGGGATGCTAGGAAACATGTTCATGAGTAGTGATTGTGCATGTAAACATCAAATACTTTGACCATAATTATAATAATAAAGTCATATATCAAATCATTGCATCAATCGTCATACTCATTGGTACATAATACAAGTCAGAATACGCAAATGTCTCACAACCCTACAGAATAATCATAGAAATAAGTCCATGATGATTATAATCCGCATTATCCAGATATAAAGTCCAAATCAGTCCTCAGTCAAAATGACGAAAATTACCAAAGCGACCCAAGGAGGAAGAATTAACAGAATAGTTCAACATAGGGTCCACTATGTAGTAGAATCTAAGATCGCCAAAGATTATATTGAGGAAAAAAGTCATCAGACCGTCTCCGAGGGTTGGACACGTATGAAGAGGAGTCAATACATCAGCCTCTTTGTGGATTAACGCGGCATCCCATTGATGTTATCCGGAATGCACAAAAGAGACCCCAGGAGGGGGGGAGGGTCAACAGGAGACAGTTAGGTCAGCCACCCCATTTCGCCAATGTGCTTTTTCAAGACCCAAAGTTACATATTTCGGCATCCATGGAGTTGTAAGACGGATCAACTATATTCAAAAGGGGGACATAAAGCAAAATGCTAAAAGACGCCCTTCAAAACTAAGCAGTATTTGCAGTAAGGACACAATACAAAGAATACATACCATTCAACAAGACGATAACAGGTAATGACCGGCTCGCCGGTAGAGCGCAGGTAAGGAATACAGACAAAGGTAACATTATATAGGTCAAGTAATGGAGACAGATAGCTGATTTAAATCAACAAAGAGCTTTAGGGAAATCCTTTGAGCATCCGAATTTTTAAGAAATAATAAATAAGGATTAAGGTTTGATATTTTATGTCTTTGTACAGACCTTGAATGCATTATTAGTGTTGTTGCCTTCTGAGTGCTAGAAATCTTATGCTTTATGTGTTCAAGACCACTGGAATCACTGCTTTTATTAAACTTCTGTCATTTTGGTCAATGTGTTGGAGAAAACTGAGGATGTGGGTGGTATGGTTAATCAGCTCTCTGTATTCACAGATTCCACATCCATAGAGTAAACCATCCATGACTTGAAAATGTTAAAAAACACAAGATGCAAACCTTGGTTTTGCCATTTTATATAACACAATTTTACTCCACTATATGATGGGGCATGAGCAACCACAAATGTGATGGGACTTATGCATTCACAGATCAATAGTAAATGGAAACTAAATTCCAGTGGATACTAAGAAGCCACTGGAAGTAATAAAGCCAAAAGCCAAACAGATAGGAGTGACGTAGGAGAGGTACAAGGAAACAACATCACCAACAATCTTGATGCATAGCTCAGAAACTGTGTGAAGGTCTGATTGACTGCTCTACTAGCTGATTCCATACTTCTTTTTATTGAAGAGTCTGGTCCACAGAAAGAAGGAAAACAAGTGTTCTTGGATTACTTATGTTTTGTTTATTATTTATGTATTTGCTTCATTTATACCCTGCCTTTCTCAGTCCTGTAGGGGGACTCAAGGCAGCTTACAACTTCGGCAGAATTCAATGCCACTTAAATATAATTATAAAACATATCCCATAAACTAAAAACAGTTAAAACAGTAAGCAAATACAATACATTGAATAAAAACAAACTAAAACATATAAAGTGCATGGTTCTGTTCATCCATAATACTTTTAAAAGCTTGGTTGAACCATGTTTAGGGGATTGTGTAGACTGTAACCCCCCCCCCCAATACAGTAGACCCCACATGTTATGGATGCAGTACAGAACATGATTTGTATAGTTTTACCTGCATGACAAGTTTTCAATGCATTTGTGTGAACATCATTCGCTTTTTATGGCTTGGTATTGGGACTTACCCAGAATTGCTGGGTGGGGTCTTCACAAATGAATAGAAATAATTTGATAATCTAAAATGATAGTGTGAGAGAAAATGAAACTAATAGGTTCCTCAAACTTATCTTTTCATATATTTGTTACATAAATCCATATGCTTGATCAAACCATCATAACATTTGGTAAGTTATCTAATTAACCAAAACAAATACTTCAGCAAAACTGATGTATTAACTACTTTGAGCACCATGTTCCCATAAACAGTTTTCATGTTTTTGTTTATTCATTCATATATTTGCTTTGCTTTAAAATGTACTGCATAAACTTGTTTTGATCAAAAATGATATTTTCCTGAACATGTCAAACATTTTCACAAACTCAGAACCAAATTTTGGCATCTTCTCAGAGCTGGGGAAGAAATTTCTGGTTTTGATCAATTTTGCATGCAACTTTGTATGTAGAAATGTAGATTTGTGCGAGTAGTATTGCCCAAATATTTGTTTCATTTGAATATTAAGGAATATAATTAACATTAACCTGGACAGCATTGGGTAAATTTCAAAACTTACAATATTTATTTATTTACTGCATTTCTATACCACCTTTCTCAGCCTGAAGGTGACTCAAGGTGGCTTACAGCAAAAAGAAGAGTCTCATATACTACCTCAGTATTTACATGTACTAATAGTTGAACAGAAAATGGGTAGAATGTGAGGAAATCAAACAAATTTTCTGCGTGTAAAAACACAAAAAAAGTTTCACCCTGAAGGCATTTTATTGAAAAGAAGCAGGATATTCTTTTTCATTCATATGTATTAGGCCTGGGTAGATTCGTTCGGAATCTTCTTAATTTGAAATAAATTCGGATCAAATTCCTTTTTGAAGTGATTTCAAAGCGAAGAAGTATCCTTACCATTTTGAAGCTTTTCTCGCCATATCTCTTACGAATCAGTGAGTGAGTCAGAAATAATTCCGCTTTTCAAACCATTGTGGATGGATTCCCTTCGTTTCCTTTCCCTCCCACATCAGACCAGGGGCAAGAGCCGTGTTTAACCCAGTTTGGATGTGGATGTCTTTCCCTCCCGGAACAGACCTGGGGCGAGAGCTATGTTTAACCCAGTTTGGATGCAGCTCTCGCCCCAGGTCTGACCCAGGAGGGAAGGACATCCCCATCCAAACTGGGTTAAACACAGCTCTCACCTGAGGTCTGTCACTGTTTAACCCAGTTTGGATGTGGATTTTCTTCTTTCTCATATCAGTCCTGGGTGAGAGCCGTGTTTAACCCAGTTTGGATGCGGATTTCTTCCCTTTGCTCTCCCCCCCCCCATTTCTGGAATAAAACAACTACTTTCAAAGTAAAGACCACCCAATGAAACAGGAAATAACACTTTGAAACCATTAACGAAGGATTCAGAAGTCTCAGAAGTTTTGAACAATTTTGAACTTTTTTTTCTGTGAAAATCAGAATTGACTTTAGATCCAAAATACCAGTGCCCCCTACATCTGAAACGGATTTTGAACCAATTTCTTTTGGATCAAACAGGCCTAATATGTATACATGAATAATACAAAAAGAGATGAAACACTGCCGTATTCTGTTGTCCAATGAAATACTATTTTTTGCTGAATATTGGTCTTGCTATTTTTGGGGATGAGAATGTTCTTTAGCTATATTCTTATAAGTACCATTATGAAGATTTATTTTATGTCATCAATGCTGTTAAAAAGAGAAGACAGAAGTAAAACAAGCTACTAACGTTGAAGACACAGATCATAGTGATTGTTTTACCATTCTATCCACAGTTCAAATCCGATAAATAAGGGTAAGCTTTATAGAAGATCACAAATTAGAAGTATGGATGAACTGTGCTATGTTGCTTATAACCTCATTTTTGTAATATATGAATGAATAGTCCGTTATCAGAGAGAACAGAACAGCATTATGAACAGTTACACAGGAAAAGGTCCCATTGATTTGGCTTAATGAAAGATAATCATATATTGAAAAATTCTTACGTCACATTTCAGTGTGTTGCTAACCCAAGTCTGTTTTGCAAGAAAAAAACCTCCCAAGGGTGTGTTTGTCTGTATGTGCCTTCAAATCCCTCTTGACTTATGGGAACCCCATGAATTTCATAGGGTTTTCTTTGGCAAAGAAAACTCAGAGCTACTCATTTTCAAAATCCACTAATAATTTCCAGTTATATTTGTGTAGCTGCAATTGTAAATAAAAGAAAGAAATCAAGTTCATTCTGCTCATTTACCTCAAGTGGAATTGTCACAACTTGACATAGAGCACTTTTAGCACCCTATTTATTTATAAATATGTTTTAAATAAAATGTTTTTGAAATACAATTTGTTTAGAATTTCCTTAGTTTTTATTTAATGATTGTACCATAACTTCTGCATTTTCTGAAATGACTTTTTTTTAAAAAAAAAAAATATTGATTGGCTACATGCAAATAACTGGTCTTACCCTCATTTCCCTCTCAATAGTTGATGACAGATTTATAGCAGCTACTTGCTTGTAATCTCTCCTCCTCTTCAGGTTTATGTAATAGGCTATCATTTGGCTGTGTGCACACCTATTAATTTCCTGCAGACCTTTTCCTTTCTTCTGTTTTATTTGACATATTGCATTATTTACTACTGGCATCATAGTGATGTTTACTTTAATCATGTTTATTCCTCTATATTCCCACTTTATCTTGGTAGGAAAGAACTAGGGTAGCCATGCCTTGGAGCAACAGTCACAACATTTGAAGAGAATATATTATCTGCTCTTCAGTGCTGTTCATAAACTGATATATACCACTGGGAGGAAGCTGGATGCATCATTCACAGCAAACAAAACTCTTCAGATCCTCCTCCCCCCCTCCCCCCCGCCACTTTCAAATGTTATGCTGCCTGGATCCATTGTCATTATTTGAGATGAGTTGTATTATTTAGCTGTGACTGGCCACACCACATTACTTTGGTTCATTGACTGGAACAAGTAGGCAATCATAACTCATTCTTATATATTCACTGCTTGTCACAATCCACAACTAGTGAAGGATTTGTGTTATAGAAAGTATTTCTTTTTATTATAGTGACTTTTGGTGATGACCACCATTCTTCATATACACTCAACTCAATCTTGTTTTATTCCAAATCGTTCAGATTTCCAGAATAGCTTTTCTTTGTATGAAGAACATCATGGCATAATTGAGAAGGTGAGCGAAGGTGTGGCTTGTGGAATACTGATGGACAGCAGATGATAACCATGTAGGAGACTTCTGAATACAGTCATCCTTGCACATTTGCAGGTTAAACTTTTGTGGATTTGATTATTTGCAGATTTGATATTATAATATAAAACCTTTCTTCGTGGTAGACTGACCAGATTTTTCATTGTATACTTTTGAACAAAATGGGAAATGGATGAATCTGACTGATGTCTTCTACATTTTCTTTGTATAAGTTAGATATCTATCTCAAAACCATTTCCATTGCAGATACTATTACCTATATATTTGACAACATGCTTCATAAATCATGCAACCATTGCATTAGTGGAAAATGTTTTTCCTATGGATGTTGCATACGAAAGTGCCTAAAATACTTCTCTGAATGATGACTGTAACAGCAGTCCCATTAACTGTGAAATTCTGTATAGTGTATTAAGTCTGTTCAAAGGTAAGTCCTATCTACTCCACTGTGCAATTGTAGTTTAAATAATGAGTTTTCTTATTAATTAACATAACCTTTCAGACACCTCGTAATCTAAGATCATCCGGGGAGGCCCTGCTCTCTCTCCCGCCTATTTCTCAAATGCGGTTGGTGGGGACGAGAGATAGGGCCTTCTCGGTGGTGGCTCCCCATCTGGAATGCGCTTCCTATTGATATACGATCCACCACATCCCTCCTGACATTCAGGAAAAAAGTGAAAACCTGGTTATGGGACCAGGCGTTTGCACATTAGCACGATACAGCACTTTAGATTGGATTGAAATGGCAAACTGGTGGACATGACCTAAGGCTTCTATTATGGACGGAATACTGTTTTTAACCTATGTGAATGTATTTGATATATTTCAATGCTAATTGTATTTTAATGCATTTTAATGTTAACTGTATTTAATGTATTTTAAATTTTAGACTGTTGTGGTTTCTATTATATGTTTACTGTCGAATTGGGCATCAAATTGTTGCCATTGTGAAGCCGCTTTGAGTCCTCCCTCGGGGGTTGAGAAGATGCTGGGTATAAATGGTGGAAATAATAATAATAATAATTTATCTCCCTTAGCTAGAAATTTGACATATTACCAAAATGATATCAATAATTTAGCCTTTTCATAATAATGGTGAGTATAAGGAATAAAATATAACCCCACATTGCTATCAATTTGTACATGAGCTGCATAATAGTTATGTTGGTCTAAATTCAACCAATAGTCAGGGGTGGCTGAACCAATAGGCAAGTTATGCATTTGCATATAGTGCCAAACCCCCAGGGGCGCTCTTGAGGCCCCTGGCCTGTGTGGACCTTCTGGTGTCCCAACTGGAGCAAAGTGAAGGTGTCCCCGGCTGGCAGGCCCCCTTTGCCCCACAGGCCCTGTGCCCCCAAATGCATGAAGCCAGAAAGAAGAAAAAGGGGGGAAGCCCCGAGTGCAGAACCCATCATCCTCCGCCACCTTGCCACACCGCCCCGGCTCATCCCAGGGCTGCAGGATGTGGCAAATGGGAGGAAAGGAAAGGAAAGGCAAGAGGGAAAAAACTGTGCCTCTGTGCTGCTTCAAGGGCCAGCTCCTCTTTCCCCTCCTTTCTTCCTTCCTTCCCTTCTTCCAGACTGAGCCTCCTCCTCCTGGCCTTGTTGCAGCTGCAATGCTCAGAAACAACATGATGGACCTGAAATAAAGCAGACCTGCTTTGAAAGGGAGGGAGGAAAAAGGAAGAGAAGGAGGAGGAAGAAGAAGGGCAGGAAGGGCCCCTTAATAATACTAATTATAATAAGAGGAAAAAGAAGGGGCTCCTTTGCCATCACCTAGCCAAAGAGGAGCCTAGAAGAGTTGGAAAGGGGTCCCTCAAAGGGTATCCAGTCCAGCCCCTTTCTGCCAAGCAGGAAGGGAGGAAGAGAGAAAAGAAGGAAGGAAGGAAGAAAGAAAAGGGAGAGAGAGAAAAAGAAAGAGAGAGAGATGGAAGGAACGGAAGAAGGACAGAGAAGGAAGGGAAGAAGGAATGAAAGAAGGAAGGAAGAATGAAGGAAAGGGAACAAAAGAAGGAAGGAGAGAAAGAAGAATGGAGAGAAGAATGGAGAGAGAGAAGGAAGGGGAAGGAAAGAGAGAAAGATGGAGGAAAAAAGAAGGAAGGGAAGAGAGGGAAGAAGAGAAGGAAGAAATGAAAGAGAGAAGGAATGAAAGAAAGAGTGAGGGAAGAAAATAAGGAAGGAAAGAGGGATGGAAAAGGGAAGGAGAGAGAGGGGGGGAAGAAAATAAGGAAGGAAAGAGAAGGAACGAAAGGCGCCCCTGCAAACGCACAGCAGGGGGCACCTTTCCTTCTTTCTCTTTCCTTGTGATTGGTTTGAAGGGGCAAGATACTGTTTGCTTACACTTGAAAATTACCTAGGGCTGGCCCTGTCAATAGTCCTATCTAGGCAAAATCTGCTGAATTAGTTACTGAATAGTAATCATATTTGTTTTTAAAGAAATATAATATTTCAATATAGCTGCAGATTTTCCTGTAAGGATCCTACAATGAATGAGCAACATAAAAGAAATTAAAAGTTACTTCATCCTCATCAGTTCTTATGTTGATTCCATTTACTCAATAGATTTACTGTAGTTGAGACTAATAACTCTGTGTAGACCTTTATGGTTCACTGTGTCTTAAAGACATTTTCCCTATGACAGCTTACTGTTCCCTTATCTTTTACAAACACATGCAAAACACTGACAAGACTGAAAAGATATGTTGAAACAATTATTTGAACCCTCGAATATTCTAGATAAGCAATGCACATACAGGTTTTTGTGTACCTTCAAGTTGTGGTAATTCTATGGTCAACTGATCACACGGTTTTCTTGACCAGTTTGTTCAGAATGGGTCTACTGTAACTTTACTTTCATCTGAGGCTAAGTGTGTGTGACTTGCCCAAGATCCCTGGGATTCCATGGATGAGTGAGTGCTTGAACTCTGTTCTCCAGAGTTGTAGTCCAACAGTCAAAACACAAAATGATGTTGGCTCTAATATACATGAACACAGAAATAATACAAATGAAGCTGAGGGGTACTTTTAATTCTCATTCATACATGCTAACATTTTTAAAAAGATGCCATTGTAGTTAAATGACTTCACCTTCTGCTCTGTATAATGAGGACTGGAACAACCTTTCACTTAGAAATGAAATAAAGATAATAAAAATGTGTGCATGTGGAAGAGGAGGCTCTACTCTATAAAACAGCAAATGAAAATTTTTCAGTTAAAATATTCCAGTACAAACTGTTTAAGTTTCACTCCTACTCGCTATGTTTCTTTAAAGATATTAGAGATTATCTAAATGTTCACTTTATTTTCTCAGGTGTTAATGAATATTCTAACAGCCACATACTGGGTATCCCGGCGGATGGAGTGTGAATTAGACACTATACTTAGCAGATAACATCCTAAGGTATTAGCATATATTTTAAATGCAAGATGAATTCTTTTTACCACCTCGTGTGGGGTTGTTTAGCATCTTTGAACTCCTCCTTTGATTTCCATGTAAGTTCTCAACATTTTTTCTCCCCAAATGTCATGTGCAGAGCAGAAAACAATAATGCAACTGAATGCTTTAGAAATGCTGAATAGTTAGTATGTTATTTTCTAAATCATATAATATATTACATTAGATTTCTTGAATATGGCCATGATCATACTGAACTGAAACCAGAGCCCTAAACATATAAGGTGTGATATATTATTATTTGATGACAATTTAATCCCATCTTTCATTAAATAACATTTTTCTTTCAGGTTTAGCTTCATAATACATTTCTGAAATAGGTTAAGATAAGGAAGAGGAAGAGTAACAAACTAGCTCAGTGTTGCCCAGTGAGCATCACAGCTGACTATGGATTTGAATCTGTGTTTCTATTAGCTCAGCTGTGCAATTAATACAATTCATAAAATGGATGTTGACTTAAGTCTTAATTTCTTGGCAATGGCAAAGAAATGGGCATAGTTATGCTAAAAATAATACAGTATTTCCATCAATCTGCTGAAAGACAGGATTGCATACTGTGCTCTCCAGCCTGTTGACACTAATTTGAAATCCCTTCCTATCCCCATAACTGGAAAGTGTCTCTTTGTGCTATATGTTTTAAGAAATAGAACAATAAATGAGTCAACTGCTGAGTTTATATTTCTATTATCAGCTTCACTTTCAACTTTTTGTCTTTGAATCATCTATTCAACACCTTTTTAAAAAGATTGACAGCCATTTTGTACCTGCAAAAATGATTAATTCAGCAAACGATGATAACAATCTAATCCAATTAAAGTATGAACATCCCTTAAATAATGCATATTACACTGCTACTGCTCAGTGTTTCACCAATTTCAATCTGATTCCCAATGTCAGGTTAGGTGAGGAGAAATGTTTAAAAACTTCTAAATTTAAAGTGACAGTTGGCACATACTATGTTAATGTTCTTGTTCGAACTCTTCAGGAGCTGCAGTATTGAGATCTCAAACATTTTGAGATATATACCATGCCCCCATTGTTTAGAACAGAGTAGACTTGCCACAGTGTGCCAAAACAATAGAATAAAATTGCACTTCTGGTTTAAATTAGAAGCTGCTAAAAGCACAACTGTAGAATGTATTACAAAATAGATGTAGATATAAAATCGCTCGTAGATGAAACCATCACACTTCATCACATGTAATAAAATAGAAGTATCAAAATTTTCATCTCTTTCTTCTATTCACCAGGTTAAGATCTTTTATGCAGGAAAATACCCCTTCCACCAAGTAGAGGGTGGCATCAAACACAGCCCATTGCCTTGTGTGAACTGGTATTGAAGTTTATGTTTACCTACCAAAATATATCTTTATGATCAAGTCCCTGCCATTAATTGAATGTATTCAGTAGTTTTCAGGCCATTCTATATAATGGAATTAGGGGACTGGAAAATATATAATGTTTTTCATTTTTCTACCTATACTCATTTGATTATGTAATATTTCAGTGCAAACTCAAAAACAAGTCCCGTATTTTCTGGCGTATAAGACGACTGGGCATATAAGATGACCCCCAACTTTTCCAGTTAAAATATAGAGTTTGGGATATATTCGCCATATAAGACCACCCCTCTTCCAATGCACACCAAATATTTTTTTAAAACAAATCAGATTTGAATTCAATATGGTAATTTTAATTCAAATCTTTATGACATGCAGATTCCTATGAGAGGGACATTGTACCTTACATTGTACGTTACAGTTGCTCTTCCTCCCTTGAATTTCATTTACACTCTGGGTCCTTTACATCATGCTGGTAAGTATGAAAGCAGACTAAATGGTTCAGATTACATTTATGTTGGCATATAAGCTTGCATGCAAATAGAAGTTAGGTTTTGTATTATGAGTACTGAGGTGAAGGCAAAGCATTTGCAGAGTTTTTATCTCTATGCAGGGTTTATAAATCAGGACCTCCTATCAGAAGAGAGGGGCAGATTGGACCCCAATCTTTCAGAAATGTAGCATTTGTCATGGGACATGTTTACTGGGTCACATCTTGACATGTCTTCATCCTTAAATCACTGTGACAGCTTGAATTGTTTTAGAGTTTCTCAAGAACACAGCCAGGTGATGTTTAATTGTTAGAAGGGGAAAAGGGATCAGAAAAGAGGAAGGGGGACCCTGGGTAAATAAGGTCTTTCAAGTTTGAATTCTGTCAAAAACAAAATTCAAAGACACAGGATGGGGGAGCTGTGAAGCTTTTCCCTTCTAAGAACCAAGAGAGTTGACTGACCTGAGAAAGGAGGTCTCACCTCAGAACTTCTCTCTTGGATCTGTGAAAGCAACAATAGCCCTTATACCTCTTATGTTGGTTCTCTAAAATCAGACAGGGGAAATAGACTGTCTCCTAGCATGCTGAGCAAAGTTTGCATATGCAAAAAACCAAAGCCTTGTCAATCTCTAGATCAGAGTTTCTCAAACGTTGCACCTCCAGTTGTTTTGGACTTCAGCTCCCACAATTCCTAACAGCTGGTAAGCTGACTGGGATTTCTGGGAGCCGAAGTCCAAAACAGTTTGAGAAACATTGCTCCGGATAATCTTTCCTTCCTGAATAAAGGGATTCTATCTCACTACTTACAATAAAAGGACCACAGTTTTCAAGATAATAATTCACTACTTCCTTTTTTTCCACCCTCCTGCTCCCCAGTTTGTGACTGGGGAGAATTTGTCAGAGGTTCTGATATCATAACATTCTAAAGTTGGAGGTATGAGAATGTCTTGTTATAGTGTAATCCTTTTTTTGTTTCGTGTTTACAATACCTGAGGAGGGCATGTATGTCTGGGGCTTTTGAAGGTTTTTCATAGATAGTCATAAATGGCAGTTAGCTTGATGGCAAATAACAAATACGTTTTTACTGTAACCAGTGGCAGGCCCACTGCTTTTAGTGTATTTGCATAGGATTTTCAAGCTAAGGATGATTTTATAGTATATAAACAAACACTATGGAAAAAGTTACTTCAGAAGCACTGGGAAGATTCTGAATGAGTTTTTATATGATTCAATTGCAATGTGACATCACTATGTGTATGTTTGTATTAGATGGACAACTTGGGCACCCTGTTCCACTCATTCATAAGCACCTGTCACTTCAACTTTTGACTGGCATTAACAACACATCCTTATATCTGTCTTCACAAAATAAAGTTCCACTGAGTACAGTGAAATTCACTTCTGGATTAATTGAGAATTGCAATCTAGGTGTGTTGTATTAGCCACTGTAGATTTATAGGATGAGGTTTTTTTTTAAAAAAGCTCAGTAACTTAGTTCCAGAATCCAAAAGAAATAATAGTCTTCTGGGCATTCAGTCTGTGCAAATGCATGGAAAACTTCCTTGTTAGTTGGATGAAGAATAGAAGAAAGAACAGGAAGAAGAGGATAAGGAGGAAGAAGAACAGCCAGGAGGAGGATAAAAAAGAAAGCGAAGGAGGAAGAAAAGTAAAGGAAAAAGACTAATAGCAATAATTATAAAAGCTCTCACTGGGTAATCCTTCCTTGTGGGCACAGAAAAAGATATCAGTGTTGTGATATTAATTAGCTGGTTAATATTCTTCATTCTTTGAGAAATATTTTCATTTTATTCATACAGTCATTTATTTCAAAGCTTGGATGTTCCAAATTGAGCCTTTGAGATGGTTTAAACAGCACTCTAACTGATATCTTAAAATTAGTGAGACAAATGCAAAACTTTATCAAGCCAGAGAGAACTGGTTTTAATAGAAGAGTTCAAGAAGGGCAACATGCTGTGCCCGAAGGTCTCTGAAAAAATTGGTTCTGTCAAGCATTGTTCTAACCTTAAAGACACCTCATAATTCATTTGTTCCCTCCTCTTCTTAGAAACTGTAATTTAATCAAACACTGTTTTACTGGTTTTTTTCTTAAACAGTTACTGAGAGAATTCAAGGTTTCCGCATCTTAAATTGCCTTTAATTACTCAATTTTACTCAACAGGCTTTCATGCAGTACCCTTTTCAAAGACATTTTTAAAAAAACTTGAAAGCTTAACCATATTGGCCTCTTTCCCATTATTCAAACCCCTCCTCAAAGGATTTTGACACAGGAGGTGTAATTTGCTCTTTCAGAGACCATGCTAAATATCCCCATGTCATGTCGCTCCCACTGGCTGTGCTTTCCCATTTTCTTTTTAATTATTTTCTTAATTGTAGTGGTATTACAGATAAAATTCACCAGCCTATAATTGGAGTCACCTAAAGCATCATAGAATAAGAATTGTTACATCCCCATATATATATATAGATAGGTACAATAAATTTATTCAAAGAAATTAAAGGAGTAACAGTTGATGAAGACGTTTTCCTTGTGCTAATTAGGGAAAGGAACCATTTCCCCTTATATCCAGGGGGGAAATAGAATATAATAAATAAATGTAAGTAGATCATAGCTTTTATTTTATTTCCTACTTTTTTAATGAAGGGGACTGCAATGGGATCTATTAACTTACCAGCTTAGCTTGATTCTACCAAAATAAGTATATATGGCAAATTTGGACAACAGGGTGCTAATTTAAATGTCACCTCCTGTTGTTGCAGTCAAAAAGCTCTTTCCACTGCAGCAATGCAACATTTTCTATTTTACACATTCCAGTTTGCTTTGTGAGGGCACTATTCAAAGAAATCCCTTCAAATTATTACTTTTTAAAACATTTCCTTGAAACTGAAGATGAGCGCACAAGTGGAAATGACAAGGAACAGCAGGAATTAAAGTGCCATTGGCAGTGATCTCATTTAAGGGGTGTAGGCTTCAAAAAGTGCCCAACCATGCCTATGGGATAAGGCCAATTTTGTAAATGTATGTGCTATTGTATGGAAAATAGAAAGCTGGACTAGTAGCCAGTAGGCATGAGAAAAAAGTTATGAAAATGAAAAGAAATCGAAAGGGATTCGTATGTATGGGACTTTCAAGTTTATACGGATCGCAAGGCCAATCCCGGAAGTGGACTTTCTTTTTCGCACTCCCTGGGCCCAAAATTTCGTTAGATTATTAAATATTTCGGATGCCCACCCAACAGGAAAATTTCCCCCTCCAAAATAGCTTTGCAGACATAACTCACAGTCAAATCGGGGCCTTTCCATGCTTGAAGCCTAATTAGAGTGAAAGGCCTTTTCCAGGAAGTGAAAAAGAAGCCGGAAACCATAGAGAGATCCAGATTGGGACTCCTAGAGGGGCTGGAGGACTGACGAAAAAAGTGATTTAAACACCCAGGAAGGGGGTTTAGATAGAAGGACAGAGTAGAAGAACATAAGAACTGCTGAGAGAAGGGCAGCAGGAGTGAAAAGAGCACGGAAAGGAGAAGGAAGAGTTCAGAATCAAGAAAAGCCATAGAGTTCAAACGGAGGTCCTAGACTGCTATGGTAAAACTGAATGGGAAAAAGCTGGAGTGAGGAGAACTCTACAGATTAGCAAGGCCTGCACCAGAGGTATTTAATAATATTAATAATAATATATTAATGCATTATATCTCCCTGCAAGGAAACCAAGGGAAATGTTGCCCCTTGATTTGCCTGTGCTTAAAACAGTATCAGTCCTGTTTCCCTGCTTTGCCTACTTTAGAACTACTAACGAATTTCGTTAGTAATTATGTTACATTTTAGAAATTTTTGGAATTTTTTTTGTAAGTCTTTCTATTACTTATCAACCCCCCATTAGATTTTCGATTCCCTATTTTTGGGTTCGAAACCATGCCTAGTAGCCAGAATTGAGCATTTCATTTGGTGCCCATTTTAAAACAAAATAATTAGCTTCCCACTCTTGCTTGCCATAACACTTTTATGGCTCATGTGAGCATATTTGAGAAAGAGATGGAGGCATTGCCCTCCTCCAGTACCAGGACTGCTTGTTTAGCCAGTAATACCTTTTCTTCATGTGCCTCTGCTTTAGAGGCAGAGCATAACATGGAAAGGGCATGGTCGCAGGACAATCCACAGATGAGTCCAAGGGATAACAAGTGGTGGTTGAAATACCTGTTCCTGCAGTGGAATCCAGAACATCAACATCACTGATGGTTGCCATCTCCACAATCAAATGCATGGCCGTGGGATTTGCCTAATTCCCAGGAGATTTCTACATGCCAGTCTTCAACTGCAGAGTCACATGTCCTAGTTAGTTATCACCTCCCGTTGGCCAGCAAGGGCTAGCAGAAGGCAGCAGTGCTCGGGTCATGACAAATGCATTAGGGTCAGTACCCCACTATACTGGGGCAAGCCAAATTGGCCTTTGGCAACACCTCACCAGATAGCACTGCGTGGGCACCTGGCACAAAAGACAATTGATAAAATTTGAGGGCTAAATATATAGACATATTTTCACTTTTCTTTAGAGATCTAGATAAAAAAGAAAAGGATAAGATAGATGATGAGCATAAAGAAAAAAAATTTTAAAAAGAAAAGTTGACCAAAATTGGGCCAATTTGTTCACCTGTTTACTGATCTATTCTGGTGTCATTATAAAGACATAACTGGTGGTTAGTAACTCTCTCTATGCCAGTATTTAAATATTATTTATTTGGCTTATGTTGACCTTACTGCCAATGCCTGGTTGCTCTATGATAAGCACTTCAGGGATGAGGTGGCTCATCACTTTGTGGACAAGATTGCGACCCTCCGCTAGGACCTTCCTGCCACAATTGATACAGTTAGTGAACCTGAGACTCTGTGGCCCTCCGCTGGGCCCACCTTCGACCGGTTCCAACCACTGGACGCAGAAGCTGTCGATAGGATTGTTACTACAGCTCAGCCAACCACATGCTCCCTCGATCCGTGCCCTTCCTGGCTGGTGAAAGCCAGCCTGGAAGGGCTACGTGACCCTCTGTTGAAAATTAGCAATACCTCCCTTGAGCAAGGAGTGTTTCCAGAGGGATTAAAGGAGACTGTGGTTTCTCCGTTGCTGAAGAAATCAGGTTTAGATCCAGCGGTCCCTTCCAACTATCACCCAGTGTCGAATTTACCGTACCTGGGCAAGGTAGTTGAGAGGGCAGCAATGGAGCAGTTGCAGACTTTCCTAGATGACACAGCTTGGCTTGACTCCTTCCAGTCCGGCTTCTGTTCGGGGCACGGGTTGGAGACAGTTTTGGTTTCCATCACAGACCAGCTGCGCTGCCACCTGGACCAAGGCGGATCAGCGCTGCTTGTGTTATTGGACCTCACAGTAGCGTTTGATACAGTCGATTACAATATTTTGACTCACTGCCTTGCCAGGGCCGGGGTGAGGGAGACGGCTTTGAATTGGCTGTCCTCCTTTCTCCGAAACCGGACACAGTGAGTGAGGAGGGGCGAGGTGGTCTCTGGGGACTCCCCCCTAATTTGTGGGGTTCCCCAGGGGGCCATCCTCTCCCCTCTATTATTTAACATCTACATGCGACCACTTGCCCAGCTGGTGCACAGCTTTGGGCTTGAGTGCCATCAGTATGCTGATGACACTTAGCTCATTCTGAGGATGGATGGCTGGCCCGACTCTGTACCTGATAATTTCCATCTTTGCCTCGAAGCCTTTACTGGATGGCTGCAAGCCAGTAGGTTGAAGGTGAATCTAACAAAGATGGAGATCCTTTGGCCAGGTCGCCCGGGTGGCAGGGAACTCTAGCTTCCAACCCTGGATTAGTTGGGTTGCGTTTTTCCATCTTCGCCAGGCTTGGAAGCTGGCCTCCTACTTGTCCCGCCACAACCTGGCCTCGGTGATCCAAGCAGCGGTCATCTCAAGATTAGACTACTGTAACACTCTTTACATTGGCCTACCTCTGTCAGTGACCCAGAAACTTAAGCTGTTGCAGAACGCTGCAGCCCGGGTACTCACAGGCACGCCTGTGGGTCATCACATCACGCCCATTCTGCAGGAACTGCACTGGTTGCCTGTTGAATTCCGGATCACCTTCAAAGTGTTAGTCTTGACTTTCAAGGCCTTGTATGGTCTGGGGCAAGTGAACCTGAGGGACCGCCTTACCCCATACTGTCCCATGAGATCACTGAGATCTGAAGACCATGATCTTTTCCTCATTCCGAGTGCCAAAATTTACCATCTTACTTCGACGAGAAGAAGGGCATTCTCCATTACTGCCCCCACACTGTGGAACTCCTTACCATCGGAGATGAGGTCAATCCATGACCTCCTAGCATTCCGGAAAGCCTGTAAGACCTGGCTGTTCTGGCAGGCTTTTGTAAACTAAGTTGGCATAACCATTTCTGCCAATTTTGCATCATATACTGCTATCTGATGTTTAATTGTCAATATTTTATTGTTTTTATGTTTCATGTTTTACGCTAATGCACGATTTGCTGTATGTTGTTTGAATTTGTGAGCCTCCCCGAGCCACTCCAGGAGTGGCAGCCAAGAAATCGAACAAACAAACAAACAAACAAACAAACAAACACCCCACACTGCGGTGGGACCAGATAGTCAATCAGCTGTGGGTGCAGGTGATGACCACATCTTGGCCAGTCAATGGAGAGAGGGCCGATACTGGTCACATCATCTAAAGTTACAAAGGAAGGCAATCCTTTTGGCAAGCATTCCCCTCAACAGCAGCAATAGTAACAATGAATGCTGTGCTGGGAGTATTCATCCCAAGGAGTGTGCTCCCATAAAGTGTGCAGGTTCCAACAGTTTTTTTCCATCTGCAACAGAGCACACTCCTCCAAAACTTGCAACAGGGGAAAGTCTTTCAGGTATAACCAAAAAGGTAATCAGTTTGCAAAAAAAGAGGTCAAGGCTCTTTTCCATTTCCCAAAGAGCCATCCAATTAGCTTATACCAACTTGATGTCTGGTTGAGGACCTGTCCTAATGTTATGGCAGCCAACTACCTATGTTGTGGCTTCAGGAAAGGTTTTTGTATACCAGATCAGAGAATAAGAATCCCCATCGGTACTGTAATTTAAAGTCCATCATTGGAATGGAAGTTATAAGGAAGTCAAAGAAGGCGCAGGGTTCTAGGGACTTTTTCTTTGCCACCTACAACCAACCTCAGAGTTTCTCCACTGAGGATAGTTCCCAAAAAGGCCCTGGGGAAATATTGCCCCACTCACCATCTATCTTACAGTAGGAATGTATTGTTGAATGGCTTGCAAAATGTGATATTAAGTCAGCCTTCCACTTTCTCCCCATTCATCCTGATGATTTTGAACTTTTGGGCTTTTCATTTGAGATGTTTTACTACATGGACTGGGCACTGTCCATGGGCTGCTCAGTATCATGTGCTGCCTTTGAAAAATTTAGCACATTCCTATAATGGGCGCTAAAATCTAAGCTGGGTTTGAAGGGGGTGGAGCATTATTTGGATGACTTTTTATTCATTGGTAAATGTGGATTTGGTGAATGTGCTACTTTATTGGCAGCATTTGAACAATTAACATCTCATTTGGTAATCCCTTTGTCTGCTGAAAAAACAGAAGGACCATTACACAACAAATCTTTTTGGGTATTGAGATCAAGGCTGCCACAAACAAAAGTTCAAGACATGGTGCATAGGATTCAACACTTAGGGAATTCCAGGAGTTAATTGGCCACCTTAATTTTGCATGTCGAGTAGTGGCACCAGGTAGGGGATTTCTGCTCAGTCTATGTGATGCCATTTCTGGTGTGGTATTACTCCATCATCACATAAGGGTGATCTCTCTATTGGGTTACAGTTCATGTCAGGTTTTAACAGTGTTTCATTTTGGAGACAGGATCTATTGTTAAAAAACAGCCTGCAGGTCACATCTGACATCTTGAGGGACCTTGGTTTGGCCTCTATTTTAATGGCCACTGGTGTGTGGAGAGATGGCCTGCTCACTGGCATCCAGAGGGTGTAACAACAGACCTTACCTAACTAGAATTCTTCCCTATCCTGGTAGTGGTTGCGGTATGGAGTAAATGAGTTTACAAACTCCGCTGTGCACTTTTGGTGTAAAAACATGGCCACTGTACAAGTTATTAACTTTGAAATTTAACCTGTATTTTATTGGTTTAGTTTGACACATGCATTTTAATGGTGTTATATTTGTTTGTCTGTTTTAACAATGTTGTACCCTGCCTCAAGCCATAGGGAGAAAGAGGTAACAAATAACATTTATCATCCTCCTCCTCATTATCATTATAATATAATGATGGTGGAATATGTCCTTCTCTACTGGCCTTGCTGGTTGGGAGAGTCTGGGAACTAAAGAACACAAAAAGTAATTTTCTAGCCTTAGACATGTGTAATCCTGCTGAGGCATAGACCATTAATGGTGTTTGGGCAATACACTGCTATTCAGCCTGGATTACACCATAATAATCCCTTCAAGCTGTATGTGTATTTATATTTAATTACCTTCTTTATTTTCTCCCCATTTTAAATATGACTATACATTTCCCAGTTGGTTTCAACAGAATTGCCACAGATTTATTATGGATTAAACAGAGAAAACTTCTCCAACTCAATTATTGTAAGTTCCAATGCAAGAAAAACCAATGCATATGCAAGATAAACCAAATATTTTGCTTTTAAAAAATCAGCAGGGTTATTGCTTCTCAAAGAGAAATTCTTGGGGTATTTTCATTATACTCTATTAATTAATCTCAGATTCAAGATATATCAAGTCTAAAGGTCAATAATAATTCCATGTTCTCATTGTACTACAGCAATATAATTCAAATCATTTTTGTTATCTCCAGTTGTGCTTACAAACACTGAACTTATAAAGGCTGTTAGGATTTATTAAACCAATAGAATACCATGACTGTCCTCATTGTTAATACTTGTTGCAGTGTCTGTCTCCAGATCTACCACATATTTCACAGAAACTAAAAGCAAAGTCATTAATGGGATTTTCATATTTATTTCCTGGGCTTAAACTGTTCCATTAATCAGCATAGCTGATTAGATGGAAATGCCCATTTTCCTAAATAATGAAACAGCTTATCTGCAAGAATAAATGTAAGATTCTCTTAATGACACTGCTTTGACTTTTGGCACTTTCTCTTTTAGCTAAATTGAGATGGACAACCCAAAATCTGGTCCATTACTATGATCAGTTCAAATACACAATTATTTCTTTATTCCTGGTTTGTTCCCTTTCATATCACTTGCAAAAATGATTAAAATTTTGTCCTATGTTCCCATTATCTAACCAGTAATATTTCTTTCTTCCTTCTTTTCTGTACTTCATTTATCAAAAAAATAGAATTTATACCACTCAAGACATCAAAGTAACTAGCTTCAAACAAGATGTTATTTGCAATTAATTTTCTCCAATTATGAAGCCATAGTGACACTGTGTCACAACTATAAGTTACTAAGAACATTTGTGTTGTAACTAACCTTGAAGTTACTTGTATAGTGACAAGATGAGGACTCACTTGGGGAACAATATGCCATGGTTCTTATTCTGATTCATGCTGCTGACTTATGTTTTATTGAGGCAAAAAAACAGGAAAAGGTATTGCACCATACATCAGCATCTTGTATCCCATTTTTAAAACGAGTAGAAGTAACTACATTGGTTGCTCTTGTAAAACAAAGTAAAGTAGTGATGCTTTACAAAATGGTAAAAAGTTAAAATAACGATATTGTAAACCTTCATTTATTTTGTGAATGAAATGAATAAAAAAACTGTACAATGAAAAACTACAGAATGTTCATCTCTCCTGACCAAGATTATGAAAATGGCACATTATATATTTTGCACACATAAACATACTTTGTATTTCATGAATAAGAGACGGGGTTCTCTAGGAGGAAGAAAAAGACTCAAAAAGTATAGAGGGGAGGGCTGAAAGAAGTTCCATTTTGATTAAAATAGGGTAAATATTAAATACCACCCCTGTATCCCTGAATTTGATATCCATGGTTTCATTCACCCACATCCAAATATATCCTCCCAGAAGTGTCTGTGGACCTCCCTATGTCCTTCAGTATGATTCTGTATTATGTTTCCATCCCAAATATTGTCAAAATATGGGTGTGTGGTATCAGGTATCCATGGGGGCAGGGAAGTATCTTGGAATGTACAGCAACTATGAGTCATTAAGATATCATCTCAAAATTTGACAGAGTGTTTTTGGTCATTGCACAAGTTGCAGTTTCCTTATTAAATTCTAAGTGGGGGTGGAGAGAAGGTTGCATTAAAAAAAGAAAAGAAATCATACGATGCAATAATAAATCATCAGGAAGCTGTAATGGAAATTGCAACACTTCAAGGTGTTTTTTTATTGTTATCAAAGGAGCAGTGCTCAGTTTCAAGTTGAAAAGTCCAAATTCCAAAAGGAAAAGGATCAAGGAAGGGAAAAAAGATCTTGCCACAACTCACCAGGATATATTGATTAATATCTCAAAATGTTGGCATAAGTGTTTTTGATTCTCACTCAAACTGTAGTAGCCAGAGGTTGCAAATCCAAAATGGAGACTTCTTAGGATGTATTTTGAAAGGACTAGAAAACAAGAGGACTTTCTGAGGTACTGTTTCTGAGTCCTAAAGTTAAAATTAATGAAAAGGTACAGGAGGTCTTCTTGGTGTAGGGGACCTCCTAGTTATACCAGATATAATACAGTTAGAAAACAGGGGATGTGAGTATTGCAGAGGTATTCAGAAAAGAAAAAGAAGCAAGAAAAGAAGAGGCATGGTTGTTCAGACTTTTAAAGTTTTAGAAGATGGAGAAATCAGACAACCTTCTGAAGTTTTGTTGAAATTTTTTTGAACAGATTTTTAAAAGATTGGAACAGGAAAACATTTGGCACTAAGTGACAAGGTTGGTTTTTTAAAATGTATATTTCATTTGTGATTCTGACCCATTTTGGGCACAATTTCCTGGCCTGGAAATCTTTAAAATCAATAAATGTTGCCTTAAATGGGTCAGAGTTACAATATCTCCAAAACCAAAAACTGTAGGAGAGCTAAAGTATTAAGCTCCTTGACTCAAGCAAATGATGGAGGCAATGTAATTAATAATGGCAGAAGAAGGAATAGATATCAATAGTTATTGGTGTTAGTAATTGCCAAACTCTTCCTCAATCCTCCACCTGGTTCTGTCCTTGAACCAGCTAATTTTGAAAGGAAAGCCTCTGCAAGTGGTATCATAAAGTATGAAATGGGAGAACATGTGTATTAAACTACCAATAGGTGTCTTAGAAAATCAAGTTGAGAAGCAGTCTTTAAAATTAATATATATGTTCTTAAGCAGGATTAGCCTACATGGCCCACAGTACCACAAGAGGCCAGTACTCAGAAAGATATCAACAAAAGACAGGCACAATAGCACTAATAGGATTATTCAAAGCTGTAATATAATAAATGGATTTTAAAATATTTTTTTTAAAAAATGTCAGCATGAGAAATTATATTCATAGGTCATAAAAGGTGAAATGCAAACAATCCTTGTTAATATGGAGAGTGAAGACATGTCCATGCATTGATTGTGTAATGAATACATGTGAAAGTACATCTGTGTCTTTTGGGGCTTTGTGAATTACATGTGGACATTAACCATTAGGGCACTGAAGATGTAGTAATGCTGTAGTACAGAACATAAGAGGAGTGAATTCCAGATTTGGGGAGTAGGTCTCACCATTCTAACCAATGTACTGGCCAGTGTTTTCATTTTTAGAAACATTGCATTGGGTTGTGAGAGACTCCATTGTCTCCTTTGTGGCCATGAGCAACTTCCTCCACATCCTTTATTTCTTCATTCCTTGTTCCACTTTTAATCCATTGGCTTTTTTATTTTTGAGCAGTGCCAACAGCATTGTTCTTCTCCCTGTCAGAGGTATGGGACGTTTCTTATTAGACCACAGTTTCAGGTTCCTCAAGCCAGAAACTGGGTCAAATATGCACTCTTTGATGTTTTACTTAAAATTATACAAACCACAGAGAAGTAAGGACTTTTTTAATGCAATTCTGTGAGCATTCATAGTCTAGCTGAAACAGCTTTAAGCTAGCTTCAAACTGCATTAAATGGTCAGTGTACATAAGACCACAGATTACAATCATCCACTCCAACATTGTATAGAGGCTTCCTGGGTCTATATGCCGAGACATTTGCCTCATAGTCCACTGGTAAAGGCATCACATGGACTGTCCCTGGCAGATATTATGGCAGTAAGGTCTAATTCCAGGTCCATACAAATAAAGACTCAAACAGCCAGAAGACCAACCAGGCAAGCAAGGTTAGATAGCCAAACCAACATGAAATAAATTAAATCTTACTATCTGTCAGGTAAATCACATGAGGAGACATGAAACTAGAATTAAAGAGCAGCCCAAGGTTTGATAAGAACCAAAACAGGCAACACTTTTTCAAAAGCCAAGTCAAATACAGTTCCAGATGTGGAAGCAGTAGATCAAATCACAAATCTGAGTTAATACGAATGAAGTAATAGTGAAGAAGGACCACATTGGCTGAATCCTCCAGCCAAGGCATGGCACTAGTGATTATGGTTGTGCATGGATTCATTTTCAAAAAATGTCTTTGGGTGGTCTGGCTGTTCCAGCTAGTTTGTGTTTGTTAATATTGGTACCATACCATTTTGTTTATTGTGTTTAATTCTTGCTGTGTTTTCATCTTAATTTCTCCTTCCTCTCTTTACAATATGTCTTTGTAATTTGGCCATTTGTTCCAGCCTAATATCCTCCTCTGCGATGCTTCGAGTGGCAATATCCACATCGGGGGTTTTCCGTATAAATCTCCGGAAAACCCGCAATAACTCAAAAATGCCCCCCAAAAAACAAGGAAATAAACAGCAATGCGTTGTCAGCCAGTCAGTTGTTGTCACCAGGAAGAACAGCCAATGGGAAGTCATCAATCCAAGGGAGGCAGGCAGTGGAGAAGCATAGAAACAGTCCCAGGTCAAACCGAAAGAGTAGTCAGCATCACAGAGTACTCAAAAACAATCCGAAGTCAGCACAGGAAACCAGGAAATCTAGCACATAAGGATTTAAACCGGTGTAGCGATGAAAGGGAACAAGATGCAGATTCCACCAGATACAATACCAAAGTCCAGAAGCCAGTCCAAGGTTCACGGTCCAATGATCAGCAACACAAGGCAGAGCCCGGGCAACCTGAAAGACTCCTTGCCAGCTGCAAGGAGGTGTTATTCCCAACCCACTTTTATTCAAAGTTCCTCTTCAGAACTAGATTGATCCAACGCCCCATCATCATTTCTCCCAGCTGCTACCACTCCTTCCCGTGCTGCTCCTTGTCTTTCATGCCAAGCCATCCTTGTTCTGCAGTGACTTACTGTAGATCACTCCAACATAAGTCCTGATCTTCGTTACTCCAACTTCCATCCCCAGCAATCCCCACAAATGAATCACTACTAGTAGGTTCTTCACACACATCCTGTATCTGCTGTACTTTAGTCCAGTCTGTCACTGGAGACCTCCTCATCCTCATCTCCCATGGACTGCTCCTCATCATTTATTTATTTATTATTCGTATTTATATACCACTCCATTCCCTTAGGCTCGGGGCAGTTTACGTAGATAAAACAAGGCAATAACAATAAAACAACTTTAACACTATACATTAAAACATTATAAGCTACTAACAACTGTCCCAATTTATCACAACACAGTCAAGTAGGACCATTGATGTTAAACACCTGCCGGAACAACGTTGTTTTACAGGCTTTTCTAAATGCAGATATTTCTGTAAGAGCCCGGGTGCTATCCGGCAGAGCGTTGCACATAATCACACCGATCATCCCCTGAAAATCCCACCAATATATCATCATCAGAGGACTCATTAAGTATTTGCCTTATCCTTTCCTCTCTTGCTCCTCATCAGATTCTGACTCACAAGTAACCCATTTTGCACACCAAGTCCCAAATTCCTCTCTCTCAGATTCCTCAGATTCAGTCTCAACTACAACAGAAGGGGTAGAATTAAGAGCCAGATGGCACTCGTACCTCTGGTATGGGAAGGCCAAAATGGAAAAAACTTCGATAATCATTTTGTATGATCTTCCCTTCTAAAAGTACGGGAAAAATACAAGAAAATTCTATACGGAAAACCCTCGATGTGGATATTGCCTCTCGAAGCATCTCAGAGGAAGATAGTAGGCTGGAACAAATGGCCAAATTACAAATTACATTGTAAAGAGAGAAAGGAGAAATTAAGATGAAAACACAGCAAGAATTAAACACAACAAACAAAATGATAACATGGTACCAATATTGGCAGATAAAAGAGCATTTTAAGAAAGACAAAGAAGTAGGATTTAAAGAACAGGGAAATTTTTGGGACAAAATAATGCAAATGGAGAGCAAATTGAAAACTAAAATATACAAAAAGCTTTTAGAATGGGCAAAAGAGAATGAGCAAGAGAAATGATGTATGAAAATATGGAAGAAAAACATAGGGAGATCCATCAAAAAAAGAGGAATGGGAAGAAGTTTGGAACAAAATATTAAAATACACCTGTGCAATGGAATTAAAAGAAAACTGGTTTAAGATGGCTCACAGATGGTACATGACTCCACATAAATTAGGGAAATATTCTAAAAATATAAATTCAAAATGCTGGAAATGTGGAGAAATTGAAGGAACATACTACCATCTATGGTGGACATGCAACAAAGCAATAAATTACTGGAAGAAGATTAAAAAATCATACAAGAGATGCTTGAAATTCATATCCCCAGAAAACCGGAAACCTTCCTCCTTGGAATACATAATTTTAAACTTGACAAAAACAAAGACAAATTGTTATTCTTACTAACAACAGCAGCTAGAATCTCTTACGCAAAAAACTGGAAAAAAGGAAAAACACAGAAGGAGAATGGCTGACAAAAATACAAGATATAAGAAACATGGATAGACTTACTGATCTACTATCTAAAAGGAAAGGCACTTCAAGGGAAGAGACAGATTGGAAACAAGTAACAGCATATCTAACAAAAGAAAAAATTGAAAATATTTAGAAAATAAAAGAAACAGCGATGGAAAAAAAGAAAAGAGGGATAAGAGAAAAGAAATAAAAGATAAAGAAAGGAAAAGGAGAACAAACTTACAGAAAATATCTTCTTTCTTATTCGTATTACCTAAAAGAAAATGTGTACAAGATGGTATATAGGTGGTACTTAACCCCACATCAATTCTCAAAAATCTATAAGAACAACAATGATCTATGTTGGAAATGCTCCCAAGAACGTGGCACCTTTTTCCATCAGTGGTGGTCATGTAAAATAGTTAAAAAGTTTTGGAATTCAGTAAATAATGTGTTACAAGAAATGTTGCACGTGAGTATACAAAAAAAACCAGAATGTTATCTGTTGAACATTACAGGACTCCAACAAAACAAGGAATTAGAAAAACTACTTATGTTTCTCACGGCATCGGCAAGAATTGTTGTAGCCAGATATTGGAAATCAACTGATATGCCGGATATCGAAGAATGGCTAATCAAATCTTTAGAAATCGTGGAGCTCAATAAACTTACTTTCCTGCTTAGAGATAACTCTTCCAAACAGTTTAACTCAACCTGGGCTCCCTTTGTTAACTATATGAGAGAGAAAATACTTGTGAACCTTAAAGGACTATATATATAATGATGCATCTCTCTCCAGCATCAGTGAAATACCAATATTCTAACCGAGATGTGAAGTCAACATCTCTTTTAATTGTTGTGTGCTACTGTGTGTCTTGTTACCCCCACGTTTGTAAACCCAATGTATGTCTTGTGATGTTGTATATTTACTTCTGTCGTTTTATGTCTTTTTTTCTCAATAAACTTTAAAAAAAGAAAGAAAATATCTTCTTTGTAGCTTGGGGATTGCCTGTATTGCATTTCTTAATGCCATTGTAAAAACCGAAGTATCAGATGAGTTTAGATTTTAACACTTGCCACACGATAGTGAAGAGTAGAGACACTTGCAAGGAAGATCCGCATAGTTAAAGCAATGGCATTCCCCATAGTAACCTATGGATGTGAGACCATGGACCATAAGGAAAGCTGAGCAAAGGAAGATAGATGCTTTTGAACTGTGGTGCTGGAGGAAAATTCTGGGAGTGCCTTGGACCGCAAGAAGATCCAACCAGTCCATACTCCAGGAAATAAAGCCTGACTGCCCATTAGAGGAAAGGATATTAGAGACAAAGATGAAGTACTTTGGCCACATCATGAGAAGACAGGAAAGCTTGGAGAAGGCAATGACGCTGGGGAAAATGGAAGGAAAAAGGAAGATGGGCTGACCAAGGGCAAGATGGATGGCTGTTATCCTTGAAGTGACTGGCTTAACTTTGAAGGAACTAGGGGTGGCCACAGCTGACAGGGAGCTCTAGCGTGGGCTGGTCCATAAGGTCACAGAGTCTGAAGCGACTGAACGAATAAACAACAACAAACTAGCAGCAAGACTGAAAGCAGTGGAATCCTTACTCTTCCTCTTTGTGGAACCCCTTCTGAATTCAGATAAAATATGGAGGAGAGAAAAGTCAGAATCCTCAAAAACTGAGTTCCGTGTGTAGAACAAAAACTTCTGATTTTCGGGAGTTCCTCCACATTCCTTTACCAGCCTATTCCATTTGAAAGAGTCATTCTTTGCAGAATTTGATAAAACCAGACAACTAGAGAGTTCGGTTCTTGAAAATAAATGACAATCTATCTGTAGGGCAAATAAAGCTTGCTCACCAATGCATAAGTGTGCTAGAGCAATGAGACAATTATCTTTTAATAATTGTAAGCAATTCTGAAACAAGTAATAAATGTAATGAGTAATAAGACCTTTTGACACATTGACAACATACAGCTTAGTGAAACCTCTGATAATTTATGAAAAGCAATATCAAGTGTGGATTAAATGCATACCAAAACAATCAGAGAATTATGGAAGTAATTATGAGAATGGTTTACAGTACTGTAACGGCTTAATTAAGAAAGGAAATCATTTCAGTGCTCTTTTCCCTATTCTGAAATATTTCGTAAAACATTTTTCATGGAAGAATACTTTTAAATGGAAAAGGTATTGTTTTCTTTGCTTTTCAAAATTGCTTTTTAAAGTCTGCACAAAGTGGGTAAGATGTTTTATTTTCAGAAGGCAACTCTTCTTGGCCAATTCCATCTCCCCAAGTAATGCAGCCTGGCTCCTAGCTGCCATCAAAGGACGAGGTGTCAGAAATGAAGATGGACAAAAATAAATCTTCACTATTATAGATTCCTTACTTCTCCCAGAGCTTGGAAAAGTATTTGTTTGGACCACGCTGGTTTGAGGTTTTCTAGAGTTGTTGTTTTAACAAAACAAAGTTTTTCTGAACACTATACTTTCACTATACTTTATTATTCCCTTTCAATTTCCCTTCATCCGCTCTTCCTGTTTTCTATGATATGTGGAGACTTCAGTTTACATAGTACTAAACTATATTTTTATTCAGTATGAGACAGTGGTTTCACTGTATGAAATAGTTCCCTGTGTTCCCTTTACAAAAATATTTTTTATTTACACAGAGATGTCAAAGAAGGCCATTTGAGTGTGATTATATAATTTCCTTCCTCATTATACTATAACCTATTGAAAATGCTATGAGGTTTTTTTATGACTGCAATAATGCATTTTTCTAAAAATGCATAACAAGAGGGAAAAAAACAGCCCTTGATATTAAACACATACTTTAGTGTCAATTATCTTCATTCTCATTATTTTGGCTTTACTGCTGAAATGTAGGGGGGCATAATTTAGTGAGCACACTGCAAGCATTGAGGTCATGTCATGTCAAATGAAGTCCATATTCAGAAGGTCGAGGGGAAGGGCCACAATTCACCAAGGGATGTAGCTATGGGTGACGTAGGCCCCTTCTACACTGTTATATAATCCAGATTATCCAAGTTTTTCCAATCAGATAATCCAGATTATCATCTTTGAACTGAATTTTATAAATCTACATTGACAGATAATCCAGTTAAAAGGAGATAATCTGGATTTTATATGACAGTGTAGAAGGGGCCAAAATGAGTTGATTTGCCCTGTCCAAATGACATTTTCCCATCATTCCCCAAATTTCTACATTTTAAAACTTCAGCGGAGCTCTGTGAAATACAGGCCCCATCTACATTGCTATATAAAATCCAAATTATATTCTTTGAACTGGATTATATGGCAGTGTAGACTCATACAATTTAGGCTTCCTTATATCCCAGGATCTGATTGCAGATGATCCGCTTTGAACAAGATTATATGAGTCCATATTGCCAGGTAATATGGGATAGAGAGATAATCTGGGATCAGATCCTGGGCTATAAGGCAGTGTATGTCCAGTCTCAGGCTGAATCTACAACTAGCACTGTGATATTGCTGTGTTCGTATTCCCTGGGGGCCCTTCTACACACGCCAAAGGTATTGAAGGCTGCTGAGAAGTCCACTTCTAGCTGTGAATGATTCTTAGTGTCAAAGGCCCCTTTTATACTGCCATATAAAATCCAAATTATCTGTTTTGAACTGGAATATATGGCAGTGTAGACTCTCATAATCCAGTTAAAGCAGATAATGTGGATTATCTGCTTTTATATGGCAGTGTAAAAGGGGCCTACCTCTCTGCAATGTTACATTTCTTATTTGGGGGCAAGAGCCCCCCCCCCCCATCTCCATCTTTAGAAACATCCACCCAAATTCATTCCACAAGGAATAATACTTCACTATAATTTGGTTTTCTAGGGAGGTTAAAAAAATCAAAACATGGCACACAGCATAGTAATCATCCTTCTGAATGGAACAGAAGTTAAAAATAAGGAAGTCCCATGTTGGTCAGGGGCTTTCTTCTTGAACTAGTGTAATGTAGTGCTTTCTTCTTGAACTAGGTATGGATCTATGAGTAATTCTGTTCATGACAAAATGCTATAGAATCATGAGAGCTGAAATCTGGTGGGGCACCAGAATTAACTGACAGAGAAGGTGAAAGACTTTATAAAACTACAATCCCCATGATTCCATCACATTAAGCCATGGTAGTTAAGTGATGTCAAACTGCATTATTTCTACAGTTTGTATTTTTGGTAAGCTGTTGTGTGGTTAAGGAGTGCTTTGCTGCAATAAGGTCCTTGGATCTACCTCCTTGTGGTATGTGTCATCTGAAGAATAAAAGAAATACTCCACAAAATTTCTGCCCCACATTCCCATGACTCCCTTTTATTACTTTTCTCTTACCAAAATCCCTCGCTTTTAAAACTTTTATAGCTTTTGTAATTACTTTGAAAATAATCTTTGTATCTTCTTAGAATTAAAGTGTGTTAAAGGATGTTGCTCTTAACACTATTTGATCTATGCAGTTGAGACATACATGACATGTTGAGTACACGAAGATTATCATTAGGTAAGAAAAAATAAGAAAGTGCATTTATGTCTTTTAGGTTTTATTCATTTTAAAACTTAATGCAACAAGTCATAAGGAAAGTAGGAATGCTCCAAAAGCCGGAAATGAAAGGAGAGGTCTCTGTCTTTGTTTGTGTTTGTGTGTCTCATTGAATATGATTGTAAAGGCATTGCGTATAAATGCTATAATCTGCTTTGGGTTCCCTATGGGAGAAGCGCGAAACATAACTACAGTGTATTTTTTTTCTTCTGGAAATGAATAAAGTAAGACTGTACATAAGGCCTCAACTCAAATCAAAACCTATTTAGATAATTTGGGTTTTCACTCAATTTAGTCTGAATCAGTCTAGATCTAGTCTTTGATTACACCGGGAATGTGGTGCAGCTGGCTGGCTATCAGCTGCATAAGATCTCTACTGACCAGAAGGTCATGAGTTTGAGGCCTGCCCGGGTCGGGGTGAGCACTCGACCAATTTGTGTAGCTCGTTGTCGACCTTTGCAACCTGAAAGACAGTTGCATCTGTCAAGTAGTAAATTTAGTTACCACTTTGTGGGGAGGCTAAATTTAACTGATTTCTGGAATGTTAAATTACCTCAATGTCTGTCTATATATGTTGTATGTCAATGGCATTGAATGTTTGCCTGTATATATGCATTGTGATCCGCCCTGAGTCCCCTGCAGGGTGAGAAGGGCAGAATAAAAATGATGCAAATAAATGAATAAATATAGCTTAGATTATGTTTTTATGGATGTTACTTGTGATTTTTAAGTAGCATTAATATGAAATTCTATTTTAATGTTTGTATATTTTTAGATTTTAATTTGTATTGAAATGCCTTTAATGTAAGCTGCTCTGCATACCCTTTGGGGGGGGGGAAGGTGGGGTATAAATAAACATAATAACAATAATAATAATAATCTGAAGTCCAAATACAAATTGAGTGTTTGACACCGGAATTTCCAATTTTCCCTGATTGAGTTGCAAAATGGCCCTTTTGTTTTTAACATGTATAAAATATAAGGCACAGTAGATTGGATTAATAGCCAAATATCAAATGATAAGCATTTTTTACTAGACACCTCTAAATCTTGCCGTAGTGATTAACTGTTAATAGTTCTAGCAACATGAATAAAAGTATGCAACAAATAATTGACTATGTAACTTCAGTGATCTTATGCTATCACCATGTGACCCAGTTTTAGACTTTAGCAATAGGAAAACAGTGCCCGCACCAATTTAATTATTAGTATACCTGTGTTCTGATTTGGTTAATTCTCAACTGGAATACTGTGTCCAATTCTGGACACTACATTTCAAGAAAAATGTTGACATTCTGGAATGTGTCCAAAAGAGGGAAACCAAGATGGTCAATCATCATGTGAGAAATGGCTTAGAGAGGTAGGAATTTGTTAAGTTGGACAAGAGAAGAGTGAGAGGTGCTATGGTAGCCATTAGGCATGGTTTAGAACCCAAAAATCGCGATTCTAAAATCAAATGGGGGGGGGATTTTTTTTGATTCGTAAAAGAAAGACTTACAAAAAAATTCCCAAAAGTTCTAAAATGTAACATAAGTATTAACGAAATTCTTAATTAGTTCTAAAGTAGGAAAAGCAGGGAAACAGTAAAAAATCAATGGGGGAACATTCCCCTTCACCTCTGCAGTGCAATTCAATGGATCTGTAGATGTATAACATAAATATAAGAGCTAGCTACTAGCTCTCAGTACAATTGTGACCTTCTCTACCCTCTTCTTTCTTTTCCTTCCTTTGCTCTTTGGTTCCACATCCCTTCTTTTCTCTTTCCTTCCTTCCCTCCCCCTTTCTCTACTTTTTCCTTTGTCTCCTTCCTTCCTTCCTTTGTTCACTTTTTATTTCCCTTTCTCCTTCCTTCCTTCCTTCCTTCCTTCCTTCCTTTGCTACGCTATCACTTTCTGTCCTTATCGTCTTCTCTCCTTCCTGTCAGTTCTCCCCTAACTTTATTCTATGTGTGTCTTTAATTTGTTATGGGTTTATGTCAGCTCCCTTCTATTCTTAAGCCAAAGAACCGGTGCTGCCCATAGACACCTCCCAGGCCATTTGGCCTGCTAGCCTGCACCTCTCTTCTTAAGCCCAAGAATGCCAATAATGCCTGTAATGCCTTCTCCACCTTCAAAATCTCCACTGGCCTTTTTGAAACGGTTACCGGCAGACCAATCGCAGCCAAACACTCCTCCTCGAGACCAATTTCCACCAAACAATGCCAATAATGCCCCCGGGATAACTTCACCAGTTGGCCTGCCATTGGAAGGCCCGTTGGAACTCCCACGCTTATCTGCCTTTGAATTCTCCGCTTGCCCTTGCTCCAAGGGTTCACGGAGGACCAATCACAGCCAAACACTTCTCCCCCTGAAAAATCTCCACCAAGAATGGCAAGAAAGCCTGTAATGTCACTGGGGGAACAAGTTAACCCACACGATTAATCAGCCTGTTGGCTTTGCATTGGAAGCCCCTAGGGCTTCCTTCCTACACCTGCACCTTTAATTTAAAGACCCTGGGGTCAC